>VZTZ01044176.1:646006-989926 GCA_013400955.1 Drymodes brunneopygia
CGACTTCGCCCAGTGCCGGAAAAACGGCTTCAAGGTCTACGTGTACCCGCAGCAGAAGGGGGAGAAGATCGCCGAGAGCTACCAAAACGTCCTGGCCGCTATCGAGGGCTCCCGGTTCTACACCTCGGACCCCGGGCAGGCCTGCCTCTTCGTCCTCAGCCTGGACACGCTGGACCGAGACCAGCTCTCGCCTCAGTATGTGCACAACCTCCGCTCCAAGGTGCAGAGCCTCCACCTGTGGAACAACGGCAGAAACCATCTAATTTTTAATTTATACTCTGGCACCTGGCCCGACTACACTGAGGATGTGGGGTTCGACATTGGCCAGGCTATGCTGGCCAAAGCCAGCATCAGTACTGAAAACTTCAGACCCAACTTTGACGTTTCTATCCCGCTCTTTTCTAAGGATCATCCTAGGACAGGAGGGGAGAAGGGATTTTTGAGGTTTAACACCATCCCTCCTCTCAGGAAGTACATGTTGGTATTCAAGGGGAAAAGGTACCTGACGGGGATAGGGTCAGACACCAGGAATGCCTTATATCACGTCCATAACGGAGAGGATGTTGTCCTCCTGACCACCTGCAAGCATGGCAAAGACTGGCAAAAGCACAAAGATTCGCGCTGCGATCGAGACAACGCCGAATACGAAAAGTAAGTGAGCGGTGCCCTTTCCCCATGCTCGTGTCCCCAGGGCATGCCGGCGTGCCCTCCCCTGCAGGCGGCCCGGGCCGCCGGGCAGATGTGAGCAGATGTGTGCCAATGCGCTGGCAGTGGCCAGAGGAAGGCATTCATCACTCCCTTCGCTGAGTCGGTGGCTTCTCCCGTCAGCCGTGAGGCTGCCGGCTGGCTCCGTGCTGCCTTGCCGGGGGAGCTGGCGGGGAGGCATTGAAGGGCGATGCAGTGTCCTGCAGCCGTGGCATTGCTTGCCTAGGGACTGATGACCTGCATCCGCAGCCCGGTGGCTTTCCAAACGTTGCCAGCGGCGGAGGTGCTGTTGGAGGATGTGCTGGCATTTGGCGCTGCCTTTTGTCCCCCCAGCGCCTCTTGGGACAGATGCCCTGTGCCTTCCCTGCCCTAAGACAAAGTTTGTACGAGTCCTCAGCTTTCTCCAGATCGCATGTGAGCCAGGCTCCCGAAGTGGGTTGGTTGCTGAGGGTGATGGCTGGGATGCGCTCTCCAAAAAAGCACTGCCCGGCGTGTGACCTGTGTCTGTGTATCTCCACAGACAAGCCAGTAACTTTCCTTGCCGTGTTTTTCCTCTCAGTTAAAACCAGAGCAGTATCAGTAAAGAAAGGAGGAGGGCTGGCTGTGTTTGTGTCTTCTGTCTGAGTTTCTGGTTTTTACATGTGAGAGGATACACCAGTGATGTGGCTCAGCGTGTGCTTTCTGTGAACACCTGGTTGCTTGGCTTTCCTCGACTTTTGTTTTGATTTGTTGGTAATGTCACCGTTAAGCCAAATTTTGTCTCGCTGTACTGCTGCCCTTGTCTTCCAGTCTGCTTTTCAGGTTTGTATATATAGCTGCTGGGAAAATCGCTTCTGGGAATTACCTCCAGGTCAGCGATGCTGACTAAGCCGTTTGCAACTGATTAGTTCATTTAAATGCCGACCACCGCTATGTTTGCTGCAGGATAGGTGCCTGTATGTGAAGTTTTTCACACGAGAATATTTCCTGGGTAGTAGCATGAATTACACACTGAATTAAAACAGATCAGCCGTACAGCACTGGGTGATGTGCAGTGGAGCTGCACCCAGAGCTGCCAACGGCTGGAGGGTTTTGTGGGAACGTGGGTGGAAAATGCTTCTGGAGAGCATTTGGGAAGAAACTACGTTGGCATTAATACTGGTGAAAATTTCCGACTGGCTGTCTGTTTCTCCACCGAAACTATCCCCGGGGGTTGGGATGAGACCGGGAAGGTCAGCATTGCAAAGTCGGGAAGCCTGCGTGAAGTGCCTGGGTGAACTCTGCTCACCTTTTGGTTACTGTAATTCTGCTGCAGAGGGGGAGGAATCAGCAGTGCAAATACTCAGTGGACTTTTAATCCCATTCATTTTCAGAAAACTGATGGGCGAGTGGTGAAATGATGCACACGTGGAAACGATACAGCATCAGTGCTGGGTGATCAGTAGAGATACTAAGCTAAGCTCGTGTCATTTGTCACCCCTGAGTCCCTTTGGCTTGTGATCTCCTTCAGGGAATATTTGCTTTGGGAAAGAAGAGAGACCTGACAATTGCAGCCTTTCAGGGTGTACTGGTTTTTTGGTTTTAGATCTCAACAATTGATGCTAATTTACAGATGGGAAAAATCCTGGTTATTTGCTGTGTACTACAGTATGTGTGCTGTCAAGTTGTCATAAAACCAAACATACCTGCCTGTGGTTTCACGTAAGTCCAGTTTTTTACAGCTATCCCATTTGATCTAATAAAAGATAGACCTCTCCCTATGATTTCTGCTCCCCCTAAAGTGTCCTTGCTACTTATTGTGGTGAGATCTGTACATAGCAACCCTCGATATAATAGCATGAACCCAACTGGTATGCTGTGCTGTTCATACAAAAAGCATACTTGCTGCTGGGATGTGGCTGTATCTGGGGTGGGGGGCTTCAACATTTGTTGCAATGCTGCTGTTAAAAGACAGGAACTAAAAACTGATGCTGACAAGAAGGTAAGATTACTCCAAGAAGCAAGGCAGGCTCAGTCCGTGGTCAGGCTGCTGAGGTGAAGGGTTTTGCTCTAGTGAGCAACTGCAGATGCTGCAGCTCTTTGACCCAGCGTGTTACCAGAGTGAGGGCACCTGGCAGAGAGTGCTGCTGCCCCTTCTCCCTCGTGCCTCGGTGCCGATGCAGAGCAGAGTGTGCCATCTGCTGCTCTTCCAGCACCGTGTCCTGCCAGGGCCTGTGTCTGCTGGCTCCTCTGTGCCTGTAGGGACCATGCCTGGTGCTCCACTCCCTTTATAAAATCTGACGGGGTCACATCCCCAAGGTAGCATGACACAGCTGTCCAGTTGAAATGCTTCTGTGCTGATGTGTAACTCATGTGTGAAAGGTGTAGAAGGAATTCCATTTTTCATCCCAAAAGCAGCATCCAGTCATCAGTGAGGCTGTTGTGCTTTGAAAGAAGTGTCTCTAAATACATCTGGGCCTTGAAAACTGCACATGGAGTGGCTCTTGTGAGGTGTTTGGGGCTTGGATTTAACAATGCATCCTCATGGTTTTAATCGAAAAGAAGGAAAAACATACTCTCCAGGATACTTCTATTTTCATATCCATATGCAATTGAGAGTTGCATATTGTGCTTTTCTGTGCTGATTTTCCATCCTCTGCTGTGATAGTTACACCACTTCATGTGAAAGACAGTATTGTAGGTGCCCTGGCCACAGAGAGCTGGCCTTAAGATACCAGTGCTTGGCAGGGTGATGTATGAATGATTTGGTCTAGGTTAGAGGCCTTGCCAGGCCAAGTAAATTAGGTGACCGGATTTTAAAACATACTAACCTTTTGTTAGCATGGTAGTGGTGTTACGATGTATTGGGCTTGGGGCTGCACAGATGACAAGTTACTTCTGGTGGGGTTTCAGCTGGGGTGTAACATTTGGTGTTGGGTTCACATGAGGTCCACCTGTCTGCTGGATGTGGTGTTTCCTATCTAGGAGATTAAAAAAGTGAAGAAAGAAAGGTGACTTCCTGACCTCTGGAAAAATGTGTGGTGTGTCTTACTTTGTTTGGGGAAAGGAGGGATGAGCATGTGTGTATTTGACTGTCTCTATGAATTGTATTGAAAGATTCATCTGTATGTCACAGCTAATTAATTTGCATCCTAGTTATGCATCTCAGCAGATAAAGCTGAGGCAGACTTAAATGAATTCCATTATCATGATTAGTCTGCTACCAAACAGGATATAAAGGAAAACAAAGAAAACCTCTGGTTTTCTTTACAGTGTCCTTGGCTGTCAGAGTTGGCCTTAGTCACCCAACACTAGGGCTGCTGGGTTTCTGAATTCCTCCACAATAAGATTTCTGCCTCAAGCTTTCCATTTCACAAAGGGTTAAGGGAATAAAAGCTGCTGCTGCTGCTGAAGTTTGAAGACAGCCTCTTAAATATTTAATGACAGTCTAAATATATACATATGTACAATGTGTTTTAAACAAAGGCAGAATTCATATACAGGCTTTACTGGTTCCAAATAATTACTTTTTGGAAGGTAATATAAATGACTATGGGTATGAAAAGAAATGGAGGAATGTGATATTCTAGTAAAGCCAGATGCAGAGAAGAGGTTTGCACCAAAATGAGGATCTTTCTAGGAAAGTAAAATAATGTCCGTGCCATATCTCCTGATCTACAGCAACCCTGCCCTTGGAAGATGGAGAGGGTAGCGGTGATAATATCAAAAAGCATAAGGTCTCACCAGAAGCTCATTCAAGGAGACTTTTTCCTCATCCATGCTTGATATATAAAGTTAATGACGGGAATGAAACAAAGGGGAAAAAAAAGAAAGGAGTAGAATGGAGGAGGAGAGGTGAGAATAAAATGTATTTCTGGAGAAAAGTGAGCTATAATGGCGGACAAATAGTATAGTGAGGTATTCTTTATAGATGAGGGTTTTTTTGACTAGTCAGTGCTCAAAAAGCCTGTGTGATCATGACTGAACTGAGAAAAGGAGGTAAAACATGCAGGACCTCATGAGGTGGGACTAGTTCTGCCAGAGGAGTTTGGAGGCATTTGGTACTAGAGGAGGAGCCCATGGAAGGAGCTGCTCACAGATCTACCTGGGGCTGCTGGGTGCTGGCAGAAGAGGGAGAGAGAAACAGCACCCTGCATGCTTTCACCAGTGAGATATCTCTGCAGGGCACACAGTAGCACTAGGCAGGGTTGGATGTGTACTTTTACAGGAGAATATATTCAGCTGAGCATTTTCATTGATGCCTGGTACCCGGTAGGTTTACCTGGTGTGCACTCTGCTGGTGGAACATGTGCCAATCACAGCTGAACCTCCTACCCTTGAAAATCCTGAATAAAGGTCACAGTCGTGCAATAGGCACAGAATGGGAAGAAAAGCAATTAGTTTTAGTTTTGCTTCCTTCTCACTAGGAATAAAATATACTGTAAAAAAGAAGTGGTAGAAGCAGACACGAGGGATCACTTTGCCACTCAGCAGACTGGCATGAGAATGTGAAGTAAGGCTTCGGCTTACCCGTCCAACATGTGATGATAATGTGAACACTCCATGTGCATGTATGTGCACGTTTCAAACAAAGATGAAATTCTTGTATTTTTAATATACTGAGCTTCCGTGTATTGTACTAAAATACACATGTAAATGCCACACTTAATCACTCACTGAATTATTTTTTGAATTATCTAAAAGTCTTCACAAGTCAGCTCATTTGCAGCTCTTTAGGACAAGTCTGAAAAATCACTCTGGTTCAGAGTGGCTGTTTTTCAGGATGTCTGAAATGAGATGGGAACCAGTCTGTGCATGTTGTATATCACCAGGCTGTTTTGGGAGCTTGGATAAAACTCAAAAACTACTGAGAGTGCTTGGGCATTTTCCCAGAGTATCTTGGCTCCTACAGAGACCTGTCCCCACCAGACTACTTTTTAATATTGATTTTTGAGAAACTGGAAATTTGCCTGGTTTACAATACGTTTATCCAAAATGCAGTAAGCAGGTAAATAACAAAGCTTTAATGGACGTCTGAGGATATAGAACTTGCTCTATTGCGTTCTTCCTCTTGCTCTCTGTATGTGTTGCAGAGTGTCCTTATGTGCCTGTTGGTGCTGATTTAATGCAAGTAGGGCCTTGAGAGGGGTAGGAGCTTCCAGAGGCTCCAGGCTGATGCCCCAGGAAGAGCTGGGAGCAGGAGTGACGGGAGCATCCCTAAGCTCCCAGTCAGCCCTAAGCTCCCAGCCAGCTGTGCAAAGCTCAGCCTGGCCATTTGCACCAGGCTCTTGGCTCTGGGTAGGGGTGTGGGAGCGGGTAGATCCATGTGCCTGAGCGTGTTCCCCACGTGAGCAGTGCTGGGCAGTGCCGTGTGTCTGGCTGTGTGTGTAGGGTCAGGCACTGGCAGAGGTGCCCACCCTGCCCACGGGCCTTAAACCAGGCGCCCTCCCAACCTCAAGTAATTAAGTTTTCTTGTGGGGTGAGTTACTATTATAATTGGTTGCCCCAGGCCTTTCTGTGTCTTTCTGTGAAGCATCTCATATGAGGCTGTGTGGTGACAAAGCACTACAGTAGATGGCTGATCTGGTCTGCAGCAGGTGTTTTCTGCATGCAGAATGTACGTGAACACTGCTTTCACAGCTAGAGGGGCTGTGCCTTTATTTTTCCTGCCTAGGAAAATTGATCTAGGATAGTTAATTGATAAATATGCATCATTGAAGAGACATTTGATGATAGAAAAAAATTCAAAGAAAAAAATTATCTGAGTCATCATTTTAAGTAGAATTAATCTGGAAACAAGTAGTTTCAATGGCTTGTTGTACCCAGATCAGAACTGAGCCAAGAGTAATAGTTCCAGCTATCTGTTTTGGCAAGAGGAAGTCCCCGGCGAGGTGCCCTCAGCAAGAAGGTACTGCAAGGCATCCCTTGGTGCTCCTGGCTTCTTACCCTCCCTGGCCAGGTGTTTCACAGGGCCAACTCTGGCTGCTGCAGGACATTTTGTAGTGGCCTAAAGTGAGCTTCACTGAAACTGCTCCTAAGGGAGAGAGGTGACTGAATTTGGGGTTCTCTTTGGGGTTGTGTGCAGCTGCCTGCTGCTCCCTGCTGCATTGAGAGTGTTCTCAGCTGTGGGCCTGTTTGCATACATGCATCTGTGAGGTAGTGCATTTTGCTGGGAGAATGGAATTGAACAAGAGGAGTTCCAGCTCTAGACAAACCTGAGCAAAAAACACTACTGGTCTGGCTCTGCAGGAAATAATCCTTTTACCCCACATACAGTCCCAGAACAGCCCACTGGAAAGTAAACCAGCAGCCGCTTGCGGGAGAGGGAAGTAAATGAAACCAGTTGGCACAAAGCACTTATTTACTCAACAGATGTGAGTCAAGAGAATGTGCTGTAATCTGATGATTTCTGGAGTATTATCTGTGATTGTTTTCCTTTTCTCTCCAAAGGGTTTCTTTCAGAAAATCCACAGAGTTTTGTAGTCTTGGGTAAACAAACTATTTTGCTAACCAGAGAAGAATAATTGGTAGGTACGTGGAATACTGTCTGGCCTGTGAATGGAGTTAAATGCTGTGTTCCAAGCTGCCAAGGTAACTGACTTCTGATGGACTTGGCTATATCTAGATGATGATGCAAGATTTATACTCTTGTCTCATGTCATATGGAGATTAGTTTAGCCTGTGGGAATGTGTGAATATAACTTCAGGTTATATTTAAGGTTCTGCACCTTTCCACATTGCCAAGTATTTGGGACGTGTAGGTTTCAAAACCTTCTCATGGTTTACACTGAGCAATAGATTTGTTCCTCTTCCTCTGTTCATCCAGCTATGCTGTGGTTTTATGTGATGCTTTGTGTTGCTCTTTTTTCAATCCAAATTTCAGGTTAGGGTTAGGACATGTATGATCACTGTTGTATACCCTTAATTTAGGTGCCCCCTCAGTCTACTGTAGGGAGGATTGATGCTACGTAATGCTGATGCAACTCATCCTCCATCTCTGAAGAAGGCAAAGAGGGAGGGAGCTGTGGCAAGAGGTGCCTATGGCACCAGATGTGCACGGGAGGAATTAAAGATCCCATCCAGAGGATAGTGGGAGTCCTTTCTTCCACTTACAGAGCAAATTATAATTCATGACAGTTGACAGCCACACATGGCAAGAAACTATCCTGGTACTGTGTCATGGGTGCCACATAGTCCGGGAGGGTGTTTGAAGCCAAGAGGTGGGAGATCAGCACACTGCTGTGGTGCAGGAGAAACTAGTTTAAGAAATGAATTCCAAGTCAGAAAGAAGGAGAAGAGATCTGTTTCACATGACAAGGGGGGAAGTAGTGTTTTAAGAAACACAGGCCCTATCTCAGCAAAATGTTCTGTCTTAACTGCTTTGCTGGGAAAAAAACTGGCATGAGTGCTGCCAGACTGATGGCTTTCCAAGTACAATCTAACTTCCTAAAACGTTATCATTTCTTAGAATAAGAAAACAACTGTAAGCCAGTCAGGAGGGTTAGGCCTCCTCAATAACAGGAGAAAGAAGATGCCATTTTCTTTAAACATCTTGTGTTTCCCCACTTGTCTCTCCCACCACCACTTGCTGAGATTCATTTCACTTCAATTTTTCAGGTGGTTTAGTGGCCAGGGTGCTGAATGGGTGTTCTCTGAAAGGTGGTACAGGTGGGATGTTTGTGTTGGCTAAATCAGGCTCCCATTTCATACTCCAGTAAGGCAGACTTCTCAACCCTCCTGCAGTCCCTGGGAGAAGTGTGGTGCTGGCAGAGCTGTCGCAGGGCTCCTGCCTTCTCCTGCCTGTAATGGATTGGTCTCAGGACTGCAGTCCGACAGCCAGGATTGCCACTGGCTACCGTGGTTACATTTCTATATGCTTCTAAAATGGAAAGAAGTCTTTGCTTTTCCTAAGCATTTTGGGGGTTTACTTTAGTGCTTTATAAAGAGCCTGTATAAAACTGAAATACTACTCATTTATGTTTTCTGTATCTCCTTCTCAGGAAGCATCAGTGAGTATAGGTCTAAAATGATTTTCCAATAAAAGGTGACAGTTGTCAGAAGCAGTATAAAGCAGCCCTTCTTTGTGTGTCTGGTGAGGACGGAAGCTTTTTTGGGGTTTGACTTGTCCTGAGTCGGGACATGTTTGGTACATGAACCTTTTAACTCTCCTTGCTTCACTCAGCTGCTACCAAAGACTACTGCTTTTCCAGCAGCACTGAAGTGCTGTCGTTCCTGGTCACTCCTCCAAGGGCTTCTGCAGTGCAGTTAGCAAATTCAGTAAAGCTTCTGTAAGTTGACTTATTTCTCCTTGATGGTTTCTAGTCCAGAAAGACATGAAAACAAAATAATTCCTGGGTTCCTAAGTGAATTTCCCGTTTATTCACTTTTTCCCCCTCCAATATCCTCTTTGTTTATGAATGAAACAGAATTAGGGCTAATTTAGTTGATTGGCTGCAAAACAAAAGTATTCAATGCTAAGAATGGGAAATGAGAAGGCCTTTCTGAAATGTTACTTCTTTGCATAATTGTAATAGATTATAATTATACATTTGGGTGTTTAGCAGTGGATTTGCTGTAAACATGGTCGTGGGAAATCTCTCATTGCTCACTTGTGTCAGTTCGAGTCCCAACGTGGTCCTGTCAATGGCTGTACCAGCATCTCTAACATCATTTTCTCTTTGGGCACCATGATGTGCCACAGGGAATGCAGTCTCCAGTTCCCTTCCCAGCTCCTCCTACAAAATTACAGCTGGTCGATATGGCTGACACAAATCAATAAGATCAATCATTCTTCAGCTCCTAAACAAAATTGAGAGCGTGATGCTGACGGCCTGTGTGTAGCAGTAAATTCCTAAAGGAAAATGTGCATACTGTAGTGTTTTCTGAGTGTATCCGTGGGGGATCCTATCCTGTTAATAATTAGTTCTCTGAGGCTGTAAAAAGGAGCATGGTATAAATAGTTTGCTAGAGCTGCAGTGTACCTTATGACCCCTGCAGCCTTCAGGCTGATGGAGAACATCACCTGACCAACAGCAGTGTGGGAGACAGGGGAGCGTGGCAGTGTTTGGGTAGGAATCCTGTTTTTCTTCATTCTCCTAGAAGATCTTGACTTCTGATACTGGTTTTTGCCTGGCGAATAATTGCAGACGTTTTATCACAATACTGGAATTCCTGGTGCAGTCAGGTAGTTCAGTGTGTTACTACCAGAAAGCCCATCAGAATTGTAGTTTTTGTAGTCTTCAAGAATAAATTCGGAGGCTGCTTCTAAAAATCAGAATCTTTGTCTGAAGGGAAGGACAAATTTTTGTTATAATGTCTGAGTTTATATCTCTGAAGGCTTGTTTTGGTGCGTCTGCTCATAGACTCAGTCAGCTGCTTCAGGAAGATAAACACATGAATGTTTAATCTTATGAGTTTGCCACCAACCATTGTGCTGGGTGCTAGCAGATTTTTCTTTTAATTAAATGTAATTTATCTAATCCTAATGGGAAACATAATTATAGGATTTATTTTTTAATACTGTGATTTCAGAATTATTTTATAAAGAAGAGTAACACTTCCCCCTTAAGGGCGGTTTAAAAATCAGCAAACTAAATAGAAAAAACTAACGTACACTTTGCTAAAAGTAATAAATCTCAGACAAGATGCAAAAAAAAAAAGCAGCTGATATGTTGGAGCTGCAATAAAGCTGAAAATTAATGATCAGTACGTTGCTGCTGCAAGAGAAGAGTGAATGCATTATGGATTTGAGGAGACTCCTATAGCTTATTAAATGCCAGCAAATTTTTGCATAAGCGGTAGAAAACCCTGATCAGAAATCATAAAACGGTGTGAACTGCAGCTGGAAATCCAATGCCACAAAGGATGTGTGCACCATGTGTATGGTTGAAACATAAGAAAGTGCTTTGCAGGATCATGGTCTAAAGTTGCACACTAAGCTCCTTTAGTTTCTGATAGGAGGAATTTAAACGTTTCAGTAAGGCATGACTGTAGTCGCAGGAAGGGACTTATCATACTTTATATAAGAAGGTGTGTATGACTGTTTAAAATAATTTAAAACAAATAATATCCCTTCACTCTTCCACACTCCCTTACACTTTTTTTCCCTCTAAACCCAAAAGCTAAGACTACTACTTGAATTGTAATGGAATAATATATCAAGTGAGTGATCACATCAGGCATGGACACTTACCAAATCACAGCGAGATAACTGTGAATAACTCTCTAGTTTCAACAATTTGCATGGCCATTAACAATTGATGGGTTTCCCTTAGAACTGCATTATCTATGGCAGCAGGATCTATTCCTGTGCACTGCTTCTGCATACTAAGTGCCAGACAAATTCTCAAAAGTGAGGATAATAAAAAATCTGATAGCAGCAAGGTGAATGAAGCAGGTAGGAATTTCAAGGCGACATTTTTTGAAGATGGGGAAATATTTCAGGCAGTCATGTGTTTTCATAACTGTTCTTCATCCCCTTTCCCTGCCTACTTCTTTTACTACAGTTCTGCAAGTTTTAATTCAAGCTGGTGTTAGGTTTCTCTTCACTGCTTGGCATCACTTCAGGCTCGAAGATCAATCTGGCCTGTGGATCACTTTAAGTAAGATTTTAAAATACTTTTTTTACAATTTTGTGTTGGACAGTTGTCTTCAGAAGCTTTTATGTATATTTGACAAAAGATAAAAATGGTGCTAAATTTAGCCATCCTAGATTGTTGGGTGGCTCTTTCATGGGAGTGATTTCAAGCAGGTGCCAAAGATGTGCTTTCCTTATGAGAATCCTTTCACCATTTTAATAAGTGTGCAACACATCCCTTATTTCTAGTGCTTTCATCTCTGCCTGACAGCCTGTCAGTTCTTTCCAGTTTCCTCTACCAAGCTGACTTTTCCAGCCCCAAATCTTTCTTTCTTTTTATTTCTCCTTCTCACCCTCTTCCCTCTCCCCCTTTCTTCTCACTGCACTGTTGTTGTGGCAAGATGAAAGCAGCTGAGTGAAGCGGTGGCAGGGAAGGCTCGGGTAATCAAAGCGCACAGGCGGCTGGAGCTGTGTGAAGGCAGGTGGGTGACACATCAAAGTCAGGGGTACGTGTGCTTGCTGCTCTCACCTCTCCTTGTAAATGACCCCCCTGCCATAAACAGAGTTCCTGGGGTTAATTTGTGAGTTCATGCGCACACAAATGCAATTACTTTTCTGCAGCCTTCCCAAAATTTACTTGCAGAGACCAGTAATAAAAGCTTTGTTCCTTGGAATATGGCTTTTGCAGATGTGGTGTGTAAGGAGACAAGTACCTGAGCTGTTGATAGCAGGGACTGGTTGTTCACCACCTTATTGTCCCATCTGCCTGTAAGTGTTGTTTCAGGTTGCAGTAGGTTGCAGGATGAGAGCTGGAAGGTCTGAGCAGGCTCTGGTTGTCCCCAGCTGGGCCTTACATGGTCAGAGACCCTGAGAAGGTGTTGTCCAAGTGCCTGTCCCTTGGCCAGGGCAGGCAGCACCCCTCGCTCAGCCACACGTGCATGCTGCTTCCTGAGCTCTGCACCCAGTGTCAAGGCTTCAGGTCCCCTCAGCTCAGTAGAAGCCCCAAACTCCCACTCATCTCTAAACTCTCTGTGCATATCTCTTGACGCGGAGCTAACTATGGGGCTGGCTATTTTCTCAGCTGTTGCCTCTCCTCAGATTCTCCTTTGTGTTTGCTGTGGAGCTCGGCTGTTGAGCACCCAAAGGTCTGGGTCGACTCTTGCTCTATGTTTGTGCTGGGGGACCTGGTCCTTGTCGTAACTGTTTGTGCTGAAGGTGTCAAAAAATCATTGCACTCTGCTCCTGCCATTTTTGACAGGACTCTTCCTCACTGCCTTATGATTCCCATTTCAGTTACTGTTGCTGAGAACCAAAATAACCAGGGCATTTGTCTCCTGACTTTCTGTACCACAACATTAATGAATTGCCTTGAAAACAGGTTTTCATCTTTTGTTTTGCTTAGCTCTTTCTGATGGCCTGTAATAATAACCCTTTCTAGTTTTTTTACTCTTTATTTTGTAATGAAAATTCTTTATGACACAGATCATAGTAAAATAATTCACAGTGAAATTGTGTGTGTTGTTTGGGTCTAAAACTGGTGATTTAAGAATTTAGAGATAGTGGTGTGATCCCTGGGTGCCCTGTTGGTGTAGTTACTGGTTATAGCAGTAGTTCTTACCTTGTCTCAGGGTAGCCATGTTTCACAATAATCAATGCACTGATTACTGTAATTGCAGCTTGTGGTACCATGGTCTTACAATCAACTGACTGGACCAATAAAGTATGGAATTTAATGAATATTTGTAAACAAACTTGATTAGGAAGTAGATTGAGGAGATGCACTGGTGGAGGATAATAGAACAGACCCATCCTCAGCTTTGATAAATAGAGCAGATGGAAACCTGAAAATGAGCAGCAAAGCATGGAAACCATCCCACTGCTGTTTACCTTGCATTTATTGCTGCACCATGTCTTAAAAAATCTCTCCTTAAAAAAAAATGGAAGTTGACTCCCCACTGCAATGAAATCCTGTGTACACAATTTCAGTCTCTTCTGCAGAACTTCAAAGCATTATCAGACACAATGTTGAAAACTGGATTTACAATGCAGGGCTGGTATCAGCCTTAAGTAAAGAAGTATCTATTGTCACCCTATGATTGAATCATAATGCAATTAAAATGAAAAAGGAAACCACCACTGAAAATGGGAAATAGATTTCATAGTGGTACCTCTGGGGAGGTGGACGGCTGACATCTGGTAGTTGCTAGAAAGTTGGCTGTGTTTTACTGTCCTTGAGGAACTGTGTCCCATTTTTACTTGTTAGTGGGAATATGCTGTGTGCCTCCCTCTGGTTGTGTATACGTTTCAGATTTACGTCCTGCATCTCAGGTACAGAGGCCTGTCCTGCACCCTGTGTCAGGCCATTTGGGAGGGATTTCTATGAGTCTGGCAAGTTAATAGTTAAAGGGTATGTCATGTTTTGGATAGCTGCTTTAAGGTTGCCAGAAATCCCTTTACACCTCCTTGCCTTCTCTCTTTCTCCATCTTTATTTTATCTTTTAGAACTTGACTTCTATTTGCAGGTTTTCCTGGCTGAGTACATGGGTGTCTCTTTAACAAAAGTAGCATTCAATCCTGCTTACTTCACCTCTCCTTTTTTATAAGCTTTTGGTAATCTTCAAAGTTTGGCATTAATGGAAATGCATGTGTAAGGAGCCTTGGCCAGAGAGCTCCTGCCCTGAGCAATAGGCTGGTGAGTGGCTGCTCCTGCTGCAGGAGCTTGGAGGGGAGGGGTTTTTCCAGCAGCTACAATTCATCCATTTGCTTCCTACCTGCTGGTTCCCAACAGTATTAATTTTTATGCATTTATCGTATTTAATTAAAAGCAGGGCTGCTTACAGCAATGCTTGCGGAGATTCCTCCACTCCCCCAAATGCAGCAAATAGGCATCTGGTATTTGTTTTGTATAACACAATCCTCATAAAATGAAAAGTAATAAAACATAATTATCTGTAAAGGCTTGTTTTATAAGCCTAGGAATGAGCTTATTCCTGCCTTGTTTTTGTCTAGTTGTAAGATACAGTTGCCTTTGTATGGTTTTAGCCCCTGTTCAGATTAACAGAGAATCAGTTATTACAGTGTTTTAAACCCTAGTGTACAAAGGTAGAAGGTGGTGTGAGTGCATGCACAGGATAGCACTACCGGATCTCTAGAGGTGAGAATAGTCTTTCTGTTCCTTTCAGAAGTTTTTCCCTTACAAACAGTGGATTTTATTTGAAAGCTGTGGTAAAGTCAGATGGAAGAAAATCTGTGGGCTACACGAACAATTTGGTATTTCTGCCTTAAAATTGGGTTTGAGCCCTTTCTGCACGCTGCTCATCCTTGGCAGTGTGAAGGACAAGTGTCATGGGTCCACGCTCATGTTTGGACATGTGTTAGGGTTCCTTGCTTTGGCCCTCACTTGCATTACTGAACAGACTTCAACTACTATGTATCTTCATTTCTCAGCATTGCTGGCTTGATCCGCCTCCAGCGGTCATCAGGACTCCCAGTATAGGATTCAGCAGATTTGAAGAGCTAATTATACTCATTTCACCTTAGATTTGCTGATTGCTATTTGTTAGTAGGCAACTATGCCATTTCCCTTGCCTTTGGCTTGCTGTAACCCTACAAAGCCCTGCCTGCCACCACATGCTAGCGGTATATTTTTCTGTGAAAAAGTGAAACCAGATCATTTAAACCACTTTGATAATAAGTGAGTAAGTGAGATACACGAGTGGCTTATGGCTGTCTGAAGATGAAGTGTGAAAACCAAATCCTTTTAGAAAACTCGCAGTCCGACTTACTGCTTTTTTATTTTTCTTTAAAATAGTAGTAAGCAAGAATCCACTTTTTTGTAATGAAAGCTGTGGGGCTGCAACAGACCTTCGACTTCAACATGCTTTGGAATATGTTTGCTTCAATCCTGTTCTTCTGTGCACAATTAATTAAAGTGATAGAAGAGAGCTTCGCTCAGCTTTTATGTGAATTGTAGCCTTCTCAAAACCAGATATGGCTTAGGTATTGCTTTCTCTCTGCAAGACATGCCTTGTAATTTTGAATCTTGATGAGTGGCTGCTTTTGTTCTGCGAGTCTCAGAAACAATGGGGTTGGGAGCACATAACAAATTGCCAAATGATAGCACTTTGGAGAGAAAAATCTTCTTCAAGTGCCTCATTCCCTGCATCTTTTGTTCTGCAGAGGCTGCCTTGATGCAGGTTTAGGGACACACTGCTGGGGCAAGGAGGTGCTCCCCCAGCAAATCTTGCTTTCTGGGCAGCACCACTGCCTGGGCACACCCATGTGCTGAGCTGCTGCTGCTCTGTATTGAAGTAATTTCCTTGAAATATATTCTCCTTGAAATATGTTTTTATTCATCATATCTGGGGATACTGGTGTAATCTGCTCATTGTTGATTTCAATTGTTTAACAGCACTGTTGTGGCTGCTCTGGGTCCTCAGCCAGAGCATGGCCAGCAGCAACAGGGGGAGGTGTTAGGAGGCACCCGGGTGCCTTATGGGATGTTGCTTTCCATGGTTAGAAGTCTTTGATCTATTCAAACAGAAGCCTGAGAAGTGGGGGTTGGATGCCACACTGCAGGCTGATGTGTAAATGTATCCTTTTGCACCAAAGTTTAATTTAACCTGTAAGCTAAATGTGCCATATATGTCACAGACTGGAGAGTCCGGCTACAAGTGAAATGGTCTGAGATGTTTGTTATCCCCACACAGTATTTGATGTTCCATTTGCTTTTTCATGCAAGGTCTGGAATTCAACTGTTCTATTTTTTATCTATTTCTTATTGCTCCACTTAGGTGTAGAGTAGGGAGATAACTCCCTGGAAAGTTTACTGATCCTTAATTCATTAATGTCTTCAGAATGTTCTGAGATCAGTGCTGCTTTGCATTCACAGTAACAGAATTGAATTTAAAAGTTTGGATGGCTTCTGATTCAGACTTCTTATTTCTCAGGAATAATCGGGTTTTGCTTTACCAGTGCAAATGAAGTGAAGCCTTTAGCTTCTGTCCTGCTATCAGTGTGGCATGGACTCATTATTTGTTCTCTTACCCATTGTGTGCAGAGTGATCGCTTTTGGCACATTTTCTTTTAAATGCAACGTAAAGTGAAATCCTGTTATTTGCACACATCCTGTGGCATGCATCTTCAAAGTATCTAGGCAACCTTTATGTACATGACACTTTTAACTCAAACTTTTCTATCATTATTGAGTGTGGTCCTGTGAAAAGGAGCAGGATGAAAAAAGGAGGGAAGAAAGGGCTGGTTTGAACTCACTTTGGGCAGCCTGAGTCACTTGTAAGACTCTTTGTAGGAAGTAAGACACACTCTGAAGATTTCTGCTCCCTTACACTTAAAACATCAACTTCAAACTATTCCATGCTTTTCCTTTGAGCTTGGGCAGGTAGGGGATCTCCTGGCTCTGCTGGAGCTGATAGTAGATCTATCTGGAAAGGGGGATTTCAGAGCTTCTGCAATCCAGCACCAAGCAGTGGACTTTCTTGTGTGGTTCTTGGCTCCAGGCTCAGGAGGATGAGTGGTCAAAAATGCCTGCAGCTGTAGCCCTGGGAGGTGTGTGTATTCTGATAGCTTTTGAGTTTAGCTGTGCTTCTCAGAAAACAAAAGCTGAATGGAAGACTTGAAAGACTTAAGGGGAAGCCACCATTGCTCAGTTAGTTTGCTTTCAACCTCTGAAAGGAAGGAGAAAAGCTTACTTGAAGGAGATTTTTTTTAATAAAAGCATGTCTGTGGGGTCAGGTGTGACCATGACCTATCAATGGTGCAGATGGAGCAGGCATCACTACTGTAGCAGTATGATCTCCAGCTGGTAATTGGTCTCCTAAGCCAAGGTCACCGAAATAGGCTGCATAGGAAATGTTGTGGCCACAGACTTTGTATCAGGTGGATGTCATCTCTTAGAGCAGTTCTGCTTCTGCTTGATCAAGCAAGCATCCTCTAGGCAGGAAGCAGGGCCAGTGCAAACATCACACCATGTACTGTGGCTGCTTTGGCAGAAATGGGATTGGTGTCCTCATGCTTGATACCTACTGATTTGGGGCTTTGGGTGATTAGCATGGTGCATATTGGTATTAAGGAACATGGTGATTGTGTAGGTCAGTGTACGCAACAAAACAATCACAATTCCCCCCTCCCCATCAACAGGCAGCATGCCCCCCTTGCCCTGGCCTGGTGCTGGGGAACATAATATATTCCCTATCCAACTCCTGAGAGGATGGGGGTGTTTGGAAGACTGATGCCAGAAGTCTGGGGCTGTGGTTTGGGGAGATAAAAGGTTATGTGTCTGTGATTTACATTTACTGGGAGGTGATTCCTTTGGGCTCTTATTACATTCATGGTGTCAGCCCAAATACGAGTGACCATGACAGCATCTTCCCACATGTAGTTGAGGTGGCCCAGAGGAGCAGGCTGAGCTGGTGATGGAAGGAATGGGAGGCACTGTATGCCATTGTTGCCCCAGGTACTGGGTTTTGGGAGTGGCAGCCTCAAGCATCTCACTGAGGTTTCCGTGGAAGCTGGTGCGGAACAGAAAATGAAGCTCAGGTTTCTCAAGACTCCTGTTGCCAGATCCCCTTCTGCATACTCATGCCACCCCTCTTGTCTTTATCCATAGCTGAGCCTGAGCGTCTGAGCAATAGTAGGACAGTGAGTGTAGCTGTTTCTTAGGGAATGCTAGAAGGGAAAAGTTGGGAATGGCCTGGACAAAGATTCAAAGCTTGGGGAGGAGGGGTCCAGATTTTTGTGTTTGAATGCTTAGGACAGTAAGTGAAAGCTTCCTGTTGCAAAGCAAGGCAACTATGTTTGTAGCCAGAGGTTGGTTTATTATTATTATTATTATTATTGGCCAGCTGTGTATGTAATCTTGCCTTAATTTCTCTGCTACAAAGGCTAAAATCAATATCTAGGATTTCATGATTAATATCCAGTTTGCCTGTAATGAGGGTTCCACTGGTAAGTTTCCCCACGCAGTGATTTCTTCATTTGACCTTATGTCTGTGGGTTGGTCATGAAAGCTTAGATGGATATTGACTACTCTCATCTTGACTATATTTTTAATTACAGGGCAGTAAGAGTCAAGTGGGGTAGCATTTTGGGTGGTTGGTGTGGGAATAAAGCTATGTGGTAAACTGAGCCCTGGTAGCTCACTTGGGACAGTGGTGTGAGTTGTAACTACATTATGGTGGGAGAAGCTGCCAAAGGAATACTGCAGTACAGTTAAGTGGGACTGTTAGTGACGTGACTGAGTGAATTCATTAGTAGCAATAGTGTATTCTTGTATCTGCTTTTCCTTACAACTGCTGGGGGAAGATACTCGGGTGAAACAAGACCGGTGGGAAGAAGGGAGGAGGAAAAGAGACTCCAGAGATCTGGTTCTGAAATGCAGCTGTTTCCTGGAAGGGTTTTACTGAATACTGGCAATTTGCTGTCAGCGTGGTATACTCCTGATGAAACATCTTCATGTAGGTGCTGTCTCTGTACATCTGCTTGTTGGGTAGGTTGGAAACACGTGGAGGAAAGGACAGACGTACTTCTGTCAGGTGGAGGCTTCTGTGCAAAAGGACTGAATCAAGGCAACAGCTGCCTTTGGCAGAGGATATATTCTCAGTTACTGGTGTTTTCACAGCAAATAGCAATAAACTTGTGGGGGTGTTAGAGATAGAAAAATGCATTGGCAAAGGTGCCATCTTTGAGCTTCCAAAGGAAAGTCAAAGTGAAGAGCTGGAGGCTGTAGACAGTGCACTATTTTCTTAAGTTTAGACAGAGCTGTTGTCTGACCTATTTCTGTTTATCAGCATCTTTGTTAGGAATTAGTCTGCCAAAGGACCGTGTAATTTTTGTAATTAGGAGAGGATAATAAAGATGACACTAAAGTAGGAATAGCTTAGAAGAAAAACAGTACACATTTTGCTTTAAACAGTAAAATACACTGCTCTAGCAGAGGATGTACTCATGATCAAGGGTGTGGAGGTTTATGCTTGCTTCTATAGAAAAAAGGGGTCTTTGGTTCAGCTGTGCCAGGGTGTGTGAGATGACCTCTGTCCTGCTGGGGTGGCCCAGTGGCGGGGTTGATCTGTACTGGGTGAGACATCTTCTGGGCATCAAGAGAAGCAGGGTGAGCATTAAGGAGCTCTCATGGAGATAAGTGTGTGTGAAAACCCAAGGACAGGGAGAATTAAGAATTAGAAAAACAGCATTGCATCTTTTATTGTAACAGCTTTTTCTTCCCTCTCAGCTCTGTTTCCTCTCAGGTTTGTTATAAGTAGCGTTGAGCGCTGTTTGGGTACTGAGGAGGTGAGAAGGTTACTCTCAATTTTTAATGTGATATAGTTGAAACGAATATGCCTGCGACAGAGATGCTCATCATGGCTTGAAACACCTTCATGTTGACCTGGAGAACTTCTGGTGTGAGGGCATTTGTGTCTGGCATCTTGATTCACAAACAAACCAAATCTGAGAGCTGTCAGTGCTGAATGGTGCACCACACGCATATAATTTCAAAGCACAAACCTTGTGTGAACTTGCTCCACTGCTCCAAATGTTGTTAGAAACCAAACCAAAACACCAAAGTGTGATCATCTAAGGTAGATCTGGCAGGGTTTGTGCTGAGACAGCTATACGCTGAGGCATCTAACTCTGTTCGGGTGACATCTCAGCTGAAACTGGTGAAACCAGTATGGAGGCAGAAGGGGGACAGCCTGCAGGGAGATGCCATCTGCACCACAGGCTTTCTGGGTGTTGCAGCCAGGCCTCTGGTTTAAAGAGTGTGATTTTCTTTTAAACGTGGTAAAAATGATGCACAAGATGTATTTTTAAACAGAGCATGTTTGTTTTGTATCCCTTTGGTAGAGAGTTTGTGTCCGTGTAATCACTATAGTTAAACTGTCTTTTTTGTCTCACACCCATTATGCACATTTAATATTATGTGCTTATGTGTTTTAGTTTGATTTTTGTTTTGTACAGAGAATCAGGCATAGTTGCATTGGGAAGCAGGTGTTGCAGTGGTGTTTGAGACACTTTGCTGCTGCACAGGAAGGGGGATGGAGGAGCAGGCAGTGAGGGGACTGGAGGCTGCGCTGCTGCTGGGGGCAGTCCCCAGTGTGCCACTCATTGTGGCTGCACCGAGTCTTTAA
Organism: Drymodes brunneopygia; assembly: GCA_013400955.1. Lineage (NCBI taxonomy): Eukaryota > Metazoa > Chordata > Aves > Passeriformes > Petroicidae > Drymodes > Drymodes brunneopygia. The sequence goes on from VZTZ01044176.1 coordinate 666,389, forward strand.
TGGTGGTTGAAGCATTGCCATGAGTGGTATCTTTGGAGGGAAGATGTAGGAGATTAGGCACTGCCTGCTTTCTGTCCCTGTGCAGGGAGTGGTTAAGCAGCCACCTGAGCCTCAGCTTCTGGTAGTGGAAACATCCAAAGGATGTCTTTGTCTGTGGTATTAAAACACAATACTTAAAAGTGTCTCACAACACAAAGGTTTGTTAAACATTGCATTCGGAGAACACTGGGAAGTGCTAAAATGGCCCTGGGTGTGTGTTTGGGTAACAGGAGCACAAACTGGATTCTTTGTACATGATTTTTCTTCCCCCACTTTCCTGTTTGAGGCCTGTGTTTGTGTCTAAATAGTTGTTAATGAAATAAACTCTGAAGCCTGTTTGGATGCTGCATCTGACAAAAGCTGACTTTTTTCCTTCCTAATTACAAATGCTGCCTGTGTTTTTGCTCCAGTTTTTTGTAATATCAGAAAAACTGATCCAACATGCCATGCACGTTTTTCCTGTTACATTATACTGTGGAAGTTTTGACCTCTAGCTTTTCATAGTAGTTTGTAAATTATGTATGAAAATGTTCTGTATTGTTACCGTATGAATTCCATGGAGATGGGGTGTCTTGAGTTGCTTGGTTTGGTACTGAGCTTCGAAATGTTTCCATGTGCATCCCCAAACTTGCAGTAATACGCTGTTTTGCACTCACTTGTACTGAAGATAACTTTTGTCTGTGCATGCAGAAAACCTGGAGTTGCTCTTAGCCAGTTTAAGATAATGGATCACTTGAAAGAATATTGCCTAGTATTTATTGCTGCTCACCAGAGGATAATTTCAATAAGAGTTTATCATATTTATTCAGCAGCAGACTAATAAATTCAGATTTGTTTAAACAAAGACTCGCGGAAGAACCTGCTAAATGCTTATGGTTATATTCATGGCAGGCATAAGCTACTCCATTTCAGTCAATGTACTTGTACCTGCTTATGTCACCAATTAATTTGGCTCTTAATATCTTATTTTCAGCACTTTTTTTTTCTTCTGGGTACTGCAGTCGTATTCATCCCTGATGTAAGTCTGTTGTGGATAATGGCATCTCTGATGCTGTTTGTCTGTGGAGGGGTTTGATTTGTTGTTGTGGCAAAGTCTAGATAAAGAAAAACGCTGTTGCAGGAAGGAATGATCTAATATGCTGAATTCGAATCCAGGAAGGTCTTGAATATGAATTCTCCTGTGCTGTGCTTGTGACTTTGAACAGTTTACTCGATCTGTCTTCTCCCCCCATATTTAAATATAAAAAAGTATGGTGTTTATGTATGGAAAATGTGTGCAAGTACATTTGTAGTTTGAGAGTTTTGCTAGGAGTCAATATAAAAATGAAGAAACCAGGAGTGAAATGAGTGGTCAAACGATGCCTGGGAGCACACATGAATGGGTGAGAGATACATTTTGACATAATATAAACTTAAAGCTCTACCTGTGTTTGGCATTACTTCTGGAAGCCACATGGATGTTACTAAAAACAAAAGCTTTCACCCAAACTGAAATTTCTTGCACCAAAGTTAAATTTGCAGAGCCATATCCTTTGTGGGAAGCAAAATAGTCTGAGTAGATGGAATATATTATGACTGGTGGTGTCCAAATTTTTCTCTGCTGTGGGGTGTGTGTAATTTAAGTGTCTCTGCATGTTCAGAACTGTTGTGTAGTTCATGGTTTTCATTTACATGCCTGCACATAAACACACATCTTAAATAGAATTGAATGCACCATGACTTTCTCTGTTTTGCTGATTGTCATCCCACCGACTTGCCCTTTCTTTGCTTTTAATCATCTTTACTATTAGGTCACTGCAAACTGAAATAACATGCACTACGTATGTTAGCTGTGAAAACTAAACAAACCCTCAGAGGTTAAAGAGTCGGTCTTACAGAGCACAGGCGCCACAACAACTCAGACACATGAAACAACTCAGCACATGAAACACAGTTGGTTTTGCAGGCTTTGTTCTTGACTCTTTGGTAAATCCATTTCAGACCTAGCAGAGCAGTGGCAAGAGCAGCACAACCTGACCCAAGAGTCCTGTTGCCCCTTTGTGTGCTGGGTGGTTTAACCAGTGTTTGTGCTCCACCAAGGATTTTGGCGTTCACAGAAGATGGTGATGTCTTGGAAGGCTCTGCCTCAGGGAAAGTCTGGTGTTTGGACTTGTGAAATATGGAGGGTTAATAATGTTTGGGAGGAAAATGTAGTGGATGGTGACCTTTTCTATGTAAAATTCAGCAAAGGAATGCCATAGTTATTAACCTAAAAAGGCCTACTAACAGTTGTTGGCTTTCTAGGAAACGTTTGCATGTCTTGGTGGTTTCTGTTCCATCACAAATGGATTTTTCTGTGTCCTGGGAGTGAATCACAATTTTTTTCCCACTTTGTTTTTAGTTGAAACATAAAAGAGAGAAAATCTTTCTATACTAGTGATTGGAAAGCTGAGCAAACCATAGGAGATAAATAAACTGGTAAAGATTAATGAACCAAGCAATGGAAGTGGCAGATTCTTGTGCCTTCAAATCCTTGACAAAAAACTTTATTAATATTACTAATATGTTGGATTCTTAATTTGAGCTGCTCTTGCACTGTAAATGATTTTATATGGGCAGTATGCATTCTGAAATCCAGAGTCAAACAAAGCAACATTTTTGCCATTAAGCAGTAGTGTTTAAAGTCCAGTGCTGGTGCAAGCTTGAAATTATTGGTCAAAAGGGAATAAGAGAAATCTGGACAATTTTTTATGCTTTAAAGTCTTCCAATATACCTGTAAAACACCTGAACATGCATGTCTGTGCAGTCTCTGGGCTGCAAGTGGTTATCTGCCTGATGACCTTCTGCAGGCAGCACTTACCTGGCAACCTCAAAGACAGACTTGCAGTTAGTATTTGTTGCATAGATGTTGCAGGGTTTTAACTGCTTTTGTGTCTGGACTGGTGGCAGGGCTCTGTGATTGTTGTTTGCCTGGATTTAATGCTAGAAGTGGATATCAGAACTGAAACGGTGTTGGGCTGGGGCTCGTGGATGTGTAGATGGTACAAGATGGGACTACTAATAGAAAGCTGCTGTTGTTGGCTGCATCTGCCCTTCTCCTGGAAAGACACAGATGCTAGAGTCAGCATGTGGTATTCAAAACTGGTGCTTTTTATTCCACCTGATGTGACCTTGCAGGACCTCTCTGTTAAAAGAGCCAGAGGTGGTTTGAAATGGTGCTCTCCTGTGTTGTCAACAGGGAGTGTACCACACCACCAAGTTGTCTGGAAATACCCACTCCCTTTGTCTGCACTTCTATGGGAGAGGTGGGTGTGTGATGGGAGAAGCTGGAGTTTGGCTGGCACTGTGTCAGCTGCTGCTCTGCCCGGGAAACACCAGTGTTCCCTTCCATGGGCTGGAATGGGGTGGGAAGTTGAACTTAGTGCTATTCAGAACAAAACGATGATGGAAACTGCAAAATTTGGAGTTTGCAACTATCAGTTTGGAGTAAGTGATTTATTTTGAGGATAAGGGCGAGGAAGAGTGGGTGCTTTGGTAAATTGTATTTGTGCTGGTCTGGCCTTGGAGTATCAGATGTTTGACACTCCTGAAAGCACAGGTGAATCTGTATGTGGCTTTGTTACTAAATGGCGATAGCAAAGACAAATGGCCTGTGTGGTGTTTCTGTAGAGATATTTTGTGCACTAGCCATGTCAGTCTCACTGCAGAGTGGAGATTACTGGACTATGTGGGTTTTGGCCCTTACCTCAGCACGGGACTGGGGAAGATGGCACTGAAATTGTAGAGTACTGTCCTTGGGCCTGAGAGCTTCCTCTCAGCTAGTGACTGAAATCTGGTGTCAGGATTGTAAGGGGAGATTTTAATGGCTGTGCAGCTGGGCAGCAGCTACCAGGAATACTGTTAATGAGTGTTTATGACCCTTCCTGGTGCCTTCAGTGGTTTTGGTGCAATAAATGGATACCTTTTTAGTGCTAGTTTGAAAAGGGACAAACTATTTCTGTTTGATTGCTCCTGATTTGCACCAAGTGTACTGTGACCTCTGCCAGTCTCTGTGCATTAACAAACTTCTTAAAGGTTTTACGGACATTTTCCATTAGCCGCACCGTAGCTGTTGCCATGAATATTTAATGTCAAGAGCTGTACTTTTTGTTATTTTTATTCTTTTTTTCATTGCTCTGCTTTGACAAAAGGGGATATTTGCCCTCACAGACCAGGTGACGGCCACATGCCTTGCACACCCCACTTGTACCTTCCCCTTCACTTTTTATCTGCAGTATAGCAAGACCCTAAACTTCTCCTCCTACTAGCCCTACTCCGTATCCCTCAGGGAGCAGTGCCATTTCCATCAGGATTTGCAATTGAACTTCACTGAGCACAATGGCTATCCTGTGCCTTGCCTGGGCGCCAGGGGATGAATTCCCCATGCTTCATGGGTTGCTGGGCCTTCTTTATCTGTAGCAGAAACAGAGGAATGTCTGCAAGACAGAGCCACTTCTGAGGGCGCACATGGATCTGCAGTGTCTGGGGCACCCTCTGAGTATTTTATTTCTTTGCTGGAGGAACCACATTCTTCTGATTTGTAGCCCAAGTCCTCTTCGGTTCAATTAATACTTTTTCCGTTGTCATCTTTCAGTGTCTGTATTGTCTCCTGTTCCCCACTTCTTGTGCACATCCACAGGCTGTGTTTTGTTCTCAAGGAAGGCTGTTTTACATTTTCCAGGAGGAAGAATAATGCATGCCCAGGATACCCAGCTGCATGGCACAAAGGTGTTATGGCATTAGGATGAGCTTTGCTAAGTGAGTGAGGGGTTTGCTTAGCTACGTTTGAACGTTTCCTGAACACTGATGTGCAACAGCCCTGCCATTACTGTAGGTAGAGGTATTTGTGTTCCCAGCTGGCCCAGTGGAGTTGCAGGATGGATGATGGAATTTGTCTGAACTGTACAGCATCTCCGTGTCAGAGCTGGGGGCAGGACATGGGGCCCTTCTATGGCTATCTATGTATCTTCTTCAATACAAATTTGGGGGTGAAGCTCTTGAGTTTGTATTATGTGAACTGTGGTCACTATTGAATTGATATCCATATGTGCATGTCCTGGTGCTGGTTAATCTGTAGATGGCCAAATCTATTGGAAAGCCCCAGCAAGCCCTTTGTGCAGAAGCAGGTTTCTACCCCTGCTGTGTTATGGTGGTGTGCATTAGCAGCCAGCCTGTGTCACACATTTGGGTTTCTGAGGTTTCAGATACACTGAAGGGCATGCTATGTAGCTGTTGAGTAGTTCTGCAGTTATCTCAGCCATGGTCCATGGTGGTGAGAGCAGGGGTAGGATGCTGCGTGTGTTGTCTGTTCAGAGAAGCTTTGTGCTGGTTGAAGACATCTTCCTGCTGGGGATTGTATCAGTAGCTCTCTTTCTGATTATTAATTTAGATGTAACTTGTTACAGCCAAGGTATGACCACACATCCTGAATTAGTGTGTATGCCAACTCTTACTGTGAGGCTGGGACTGAGGGTTAGAAAAATACTTGATGTTATGAGGAAGGCTTGGGGGCGAGAGGCGTTTCCTTCACCATCATCCCTTTGACTGCAGCAGCCACAATGCTTTGTTCTCCAAAGCTTCCTGCAAACACTATTTGGTTTTTGTACTTCTCACGCCGAGCTAAACCTGATCAATGGAGAGTTTGAAACCTCCTGCTTAGCAAATTAGTTCCTGAAGCCTATGGACACAGTCATGACATTGTGGTTATCATAAATGCTAGGGCCCCATCTGCCCAGCATCTCTTCTGGGTTTGCTTTCCTAGGATGTGAAAATTGAAATGTTCAGTTCTGGAGGCAGGTGCTGAGGAGTACATGCGAATGGAGGACTGGGGCTTGAGAGGCCAAAGCACTTCTCGTTGCAGCCTCTCTGGAGTGATGCTAGATTGTCACAACAGTGAGACCGGGCTTTGCAAAATCCACTTAAAATTTTGCAATTGCTCCACAGGTAGGTAATAGCTTTGAGGCAGCAAATGCATTTGTTCTATCTTGTAGACCTACCACTCTACCAGCCACAGCTGCTCATTGCAGCAGTCGCAGACGTGTAGGAGTGAGGGGCTGGGGCTGCTTGGTGCCAGTCTGCCTGGCCCCCTGTGCCTTTATCTGAGGAGGGAGGGAGAGATGATGTCCACAAGACCTTTTCAGGAAGGAAGGAAGGGAAATGCCCCTGGTGTCCTGAAGGCATGGAAAAGTGCGCAGAGGGCAGGAAGAGTACTATCGCTGAATATTTAATCATGGCTTCAGGTTTCACTTTCTAAGAATAAACAAGAAAATGTTTCTTGGGTAGAGAATTGTTAAGAAGTGTAAAGCATTACTGGAAAGCAGGTAGTGGCTGTATTGAGATTGCTTTCTTTCCCATGCAAGAAGCTTTTGTCTCCTTGCAGGTACTCCCTCCCCATCACCTATGGTATGCTTCCATGCCAGATTAAACTGATGTAAGTAATCTTACTTCTTTTGGTTTTAGGGAGTGAGAACCTGTGCTTGATCTCTTTGCCTTCCACTCTGCACTGAGAAAGGAACTGGGCTGGGGTGTAGTTTTTTTGGAGCTGAGCCTTGCTGCTGTCTTGTCAGCAAAGAACTGCTAACCTGCAGTCTCTGAACTGGACATGCATAACAAAAATATTGCTAACAAACTGCTCTGTTTTTAATCACCTTGATAAGACATGCACTTAACAGAAACATCTGGGTTTCCCCACTCTTCCCTGTCCTGTCCTGGGGGGAAAAATATCTCTGATTGCTTAAACTTGGATTTCCCTAAATGAGAGTTTACAAGCAATTGGGACACTTCCATCATTGCTCTAGCCTTTTATTCAAGATAATATTAAGAGACATCATAACATCACAGTGTCAGAACAAACAAAGCACTATGTAATTTTATCCTGTATTAAAGCAGAGCGTCGCAGATGGTGCTATCATTAGACAGCAATCTATAAAAATGGCCCATGAGACAAAGCCTTGGCACAATTATTTATTCTTCAATTATTTATTCAGCCCTTTAGGATGTGTAATACTGACAGACAGCACAGAATGTACTGCCTTCCAATTTGCAGACTGACTGAGTCCTCCGTCATCAATGGAATAAAACATGTATGGGGGGAGGGAGATCTCGCATGGCTTTGAATTTATTTGTTTTCCTGTTTATTACACGACTTCAGTGCTACCACTTTGAAGCAACCTCATCCACCCTGTTGTTGATCTGCTTATTTCAGTTAATTGCAAGGAAGATTTAGTGTTCTGAACCTGAGGTTTTTAATCTCTTGTGTGCTTGGAGCCAGGGGTTGATTTCCCCACAGAATTAACATCAGCTGGCCAGCCTTGCAGGGCAGACTAATTGGGTGGGCGCCTGCTTTCCTGCCAGCCCTGTCAATCCAGGGAGCTCTGCTCTCCTCAGCAGTTGACAGTGCTGTGTGTTCTGCACGGACCCACTGGTTTCCAGTTGGATTAATGGGTGAAGATGCAGGCTTGTTTGGTTAAGACTCTCTGGCCCAAGATGTGGCCTGGTCCTGATAGCCATTACTATCGCAGTGGCATTTTCAGAGAGGAATTTAACCCCTTGATGAATTTTTCCTGTTGCTTTATTATCAAAATAGTATCACTTCCATCCAAAGGAACACATCTGTCTCTAAATGTACCTTTGCCTCCTCTGTGGTAAGACAAATGTCTCTGTGGTTGCTCAGTGGACCAGAACTGGAAACTGATTGGTTTAAAGCTAAGGTCGGATTTAGGTTTAGGCTCTAAGTGACAGTGAAACTGCTTAAGTGTCATTGTCCAAAATGGATCATATTAATCAGAAAAATTATCCTAAGTAGCTATATTATATTAACAGTAACGTTAATTCTGTAGGATTTTAGAGTCCAAGTAAAATGCTAATTTATCTGTCACTAGTGTCTGCTTTCTTTTCCAGTGTGTGTTGGTTAGGTTCATCTCTTTGACATCCATATTGTCAAAGCCCCTGCCTTTGTACTGAAGCGTACCTTAAACTACTGCCCGAAGGTATCCTTCTGTATTGTTGGGTTGTTTTTTTTATAAAATAAATCTATAATGATCCGTTGAAAAGTCTCCCCTCCTTCACCACAGCACTTGTCTTCATATCCGTGATAAAAATGAACAATGGCCCTCTCACTCAGAAGCACTATTTCAGTTATTTATAGATTATATTAGCTACATGTCTTTAAAACTGTAAAATTCAACCCTGCGCTTTTATTTGATGCTGAGTCATTCTGGCAAGTCCTTTGTATTAAGCTGGTAAATTTTGGGCCGGTGTAAGTAACCACCTAATTTTTAAATTTAGTGGTAAATCTATATAAGTGCCCTGTAACCAATAGGATAAAGTCTCTAATTAGATTAGTTTGCAATTTCTAAGTGCCTGTTTAGAGGGCCAGGTTAGTTAGTTTTGTTCTTGATGAGGTAGGATCTCTTGGTCATTTGCTTCATTTAAGTAATTTCTTAAATTTGACTTAAATCTTGTTCTGGATTTTAAAAGTAGATGGAGAAAATGTGTATGTATTCTGTATCTCAGCCCTGCACGCAGCTGGAGCTACCATTGCTTGGCAGAACATTTGTGTGGAAAGGAGTCAGGGGCTGCAGTGCTGTCACTTGTTTAACCCAGGCTCCTCTGTCTCCTCACCGCTCTGAGGTCCCCTTCCCTTTTCCAGCCTCCATGACCAAGGCTTTGCCTGCTTCAGCATTCCCGAGGCAGCAGGTCCTGATCCAGGCCGTGCTGTGTGGGGCTGGTGCAGTGTCTGGTGTATGGGACGTTCTGTGTGTGCTGTGCTCCGGGGACCTGGCAGGGCTGTGCCGGGCACATGCTGGTTGTGCTGGGAGACCAGTGAAGCCAGGGTGGGAGGGGAGCAGCCTGACACTCTTGCATCCTATCCTCACCCTCCTGTTAAAAGAGCGACAAAATTAATTCAGTGAGGGTAACTAAAAGAGCCAAGAGCAGTTCCCTAAGCACTGTTTTTGGCATCTCTGCCCCTTAGGAGGGCTATGCCATGGCTAATCCCCAGGGTCCTCCTCCCACCCACCTTCTCGGGTTTGGGAGGGGATCCAGAGCTGGATCCTTGGGATGTGACGCTACTCTGAAATACCAATTGCTACGGTTGCCCAGGTCTGTTTGTCAGCACTATTCAGTGCTGCTTAATCCCCTTTTGTGACCACTCTGGAAGGACAGCTGGGATTTTGCAAGTTGGTTTATGCTGTGTTCACAGCCCTAGGGAGGAGGAAGGTGAAATCACACATGGAAAGGTGTTGTGTGTGGGGGTGTGCGTGCATATGTGCTTGGCCTTCATGAGGTGTCCATGTAATGTTAAGAAGACTATATCTGAGTGATGCTAGCAACTTAAGTAAAGCAAACAAATTAGCAGCAAAGTCTGAAAAATCTCTGCTGACACGCAGGCTTTAACCCAGGCAGTTGTGCCAAAAGATCCAGAAAAGGCTTAATGGCAGGAGATAAAGCTGCTGTGTCAGCACGAATTTTCAGCCCTGGCTGTGAATTTCCTGGCTTTTGTGTACTTGAGTTAAACCCTGATGTTAGTAGCCCATCACCCCCTCCAAATAAGTACCCTCAAACAAAGAGAGAATCAAATCCCTGCAGTTTGCTGCTTAGTGGGGGAGACTGGTGGGTAATAACGTGTTCAGAGGCATGAACCTGATGGATACTGAGAGCAATGTTACAGTCCATGAGCGACCTATTATACCTGCAGTAGTTTGGGTCAATATGGACATTCCTGGCAAGAAATTCCTAGAAAAATATATTTAGTTCATGGATCAATAGCTAGAACTAAGAAGTCCTTGGGAGTCAGAGGTGCAGCCACCAGTAATCTTTGTGTGTTGCTGACAGTGAAACGTGTGTGCTAAAAAAAATCTTTCTTAAGCAGTTGTTCGATTATACTTTTAATGAATGCAGGCTGCAACCAAACACTTTCATGCCGACTGTATAATCTAATTACTGTAGTAATTTATCTATGGCTTTTTTATATTTTGCTGTTTAGTCCTTGCACCCTGCAAGTTCCCAGGCAAGGGTGTGTGCTGCAATAATCCCTGTTATCTCCTGGGCACTGGAAATGCCACATGAGCTCCTGTGGGCACAGTAACGGTGGCACCCAGGGCGTTTGCTGTCGAAGGAAACATGATCCTTCTGATAGCACCAAAATAAGCAGACAGATACTGGAAAGAATAACAAAGATACCTAGCAACATTTCAGTGACAGCAGTATTTGATTTTGAGTCTCAGATTCTGTGCTGGAATCCATTAGGTTCTGATCCCCAGGTGTCCTACTCCCTCAATCTCCTCTAACAAGAAACATTCAAGAGAAAGGAAAGGGAAATCTCTCTCTTGAGCTTGAAGCTGTAACTGGTGTGTGAGTGAATCTATCTAATCCAGCAAAGCAGGGACAGGGTTTATCTTCTGCCTCAGCTGAGCCCTTCTCAGTGTCTGCAGTGAGGAAATGTCCAGGCGTGTGATGTTCTTGGTAATCCATGCTATGTGTGTGCCTTGGAATACTGCTGGGACAGCCGTGCATTGAGTGTGGCGTGTTCATGCTGTTGGTAGCCTGTCTGTGCTCAGCCATCCTGCCTGCTCTGTCTGAGCTCTGGGACTGGTGTATCCACCCCAGGTGACCACTGTTAAGGTTTAGCATGGTTGGAAGCATGGCCTTGAGTATCATCAGTTCTGCTGTCCGGATAAACTGGAGACACAAAATGTTGCAGATATTTTGTGCAAGGTGGGTTGTCTGGATTTATGTGATAGTTGCTAGAGAGAAATGCACACTCCAGGGTGCAGTTCTTCCTCTCCTGATGTGGCATTAAAAATAGGTCAGATGACTCAGGCCCTAAAGCTTCACCATGAGCTCTACAGAGATGAGATGCCTAGTTCAGATTGTAGTTACTTGAAGAGGATATGACTTGTACTTGGCTTAGATGAATATGGGTTTGGACTTGTGCTTAAAATAAGTCTTAGCAGAGGTGGTGGTTTCATGGAAGAACAAATGTTATTTCCACTACCTGTGGAAAAGCTGCATACTCAGTTAGTCTGGAAAATGAACAGCTTTTTAAATTATTTTTTCCCTTTATTTTTGCTTGTTTTGGATGTTTTACTGTGGCAAAGTTCAGAGGTAGCATTCTGCATTCTTTTGGCTTTGGAAATTACCCCAGGTGTGTTTGCCTTTGTCCTGCCCTTGCAGCAAGCACGCCCATGGGCATGTACAACCACCCATTTGCCCTCTCCCTTGGAACTGTCATGTGCCCTTGCTACTAAATGGTTTTGTGGCAAATGATCTGTAGAATTAAGAGTGAGGTCATCTATCTGTTTTAAGTCATGGGTTCTGTGAGCACATTTGATTTGCAGAGCTGATTTCTAAAAAGACCTGATGGCTCTAGTTGCATACTGCTTCCCATTGTGAGTGATGCTTGCAGTCCACTGTGAGGAATACACTGCAGGGCCCAAGAAATTGCAGGTTACCTAGCTCCTGCCTTTGTTTAGTAGGGTTTGGATGTTGTGGTTAATATCTATACTATGGTGATTGGGGATAGGAGGAAGAGTTCTGTCCACAAGCCAGTTCTTATTTTAAATCACCTTTGCCCCCTGTATCCAGATTGCTGAACAGAGCCTTTGGTCCTACTTCCCTTCTCCATCTTTAGTGCAGAATTTTCCCTAACACCATTGAAGCCAGCATGAGTTCAGGTAAAAACAATTGTGCACCAGACCTAGTGAAGATAAAGTGCGTGCCACACTTTAATACTGAAAGTGTTTCTGAAAAGCTCTTTTTCTATGAAAGGCAGCTTTTTGTGTACACAGCTGACTTGGAAAGCTGGTGTTTTACAAGTGTCCTGTGCTCCTTATTGAGATGGGTAGTTTGAAGGGGAACTAATGGGGCTGGCCCAGATGTTCAGAGGCTGGTGCAGCTGCTGCAAGGTTTTGGTCTGGAAACCTTCAGCTGTGTTTCACCCAAGGAGTTGAAAAGTCCTTAAACAACCAGCACTGTCCAAGTGGTAAGAAGGGAATGGAGCATCTTCCTCACATCTTCTTTTTCTGGGACTGATACCACTGCAAACCTCTGTGAGTCAAACAATCACCTTCTACTTATTTTTTTCCAGTAGGCCTCAAACTTCTGCATCATATGGATAGTATAAATACTGCATGTAGCTGCCATGTAAACATAGAGATCGTGTTTTCAATAAAAGCAGAATACATTAAATTAGGAAGTGAAGTTTATTCCACATTATTCTGATATGCTGGTTTATACTTAAAACACAATTTGGCCCGTTCTTCCTTTGAGTTTTTAAAGAAGTAGAATGTCTATTACTTTTACCTCTGTAGTACTTCAAATATTACAAATAAGTATAACAGCTAAAATAAGGGGTATGCTTTGTCAGTGATTTGTTGGCACACAAGAGTTATTTTTTATACAAAAGAAAGCAGAAAAGTTGCGTGAAGCTGTCTTTGAAGATTTCACACAGCGTTGTGGTTTTCACTCTTGGCTTCTGTATGGCTTATTGTCCTTCTCAGAGTGGTGGTGGTGGACATAGACTTTTCTGATCGCTCCAGGCTATGGCTGGTAGCCTGCCTGTGAGCCAGCTCTGAGCTCTGCAGAGCAAGGATTGTGGCATCTAAATATGCAAGTAAATAAAAATAACTTTTAAAAAAGGGACAGCAAAATGAAATGAAATTTTATAAAGGACATGGGAGGAGGCAGGAGTGAGGATGCTCTTTGCTCAGTTTCTCCTTCTCCACGATGTTCTTTTGGATTGTGAAACCTGATGAAAAGGATGATATGGAAGTGTTGTAGTGGTCTACAGTGCTGCATTTCTGCATTGGGCCACAGGTATTGGAAAGCATCTCACTGACAGACATGGAGAAAATTGTAGGTTCTCATAACTCCATAGGCTGCTTCGGAAAATGTACCATTTAATGGATATAATATTACAGAGCCTTAAGGGTGAGCCATAGTATGTTGCTCAATAGCTGAATTCTGTCAGACAGATACAAGTCTTCATTTTGGAGAGCAATGTTTCAAGCCATGCAGAAAAACATGCAATAAAGGGTTTAATCTGTAGGAAGCTGAATTTCCTCTGTGTTGCGTGAGACCTAGGTGCTATCTAAATCTCATGTATCTGTCAAAAAACTTCATAGGTGAATTGAAGTAGCATCTTGGCTTCATGGTCACCCCCTGTTTTGGTGACAGTTTCCTCCCTGGAAACATCACAAGGAGCAGAGGTGTGACAAGTGTCTTTGTTTCACTTGGTCAGCCACTTGCCTTTCAGTAGCATATTTTTTCCCTGGCCTCTATGCTAAATCAAGAAAAACTAATCCATCTTAAGCTGGCATCCAACAGGCTGGCCTCATGCACCCCATGCAGAGCCTGTGTGCTATAGGATTCATAGAATAGAAGTTGGAAGGGACCTCAAGGATCATCTGGTCCAGCCTTTCTTGGCAAATACGTGGTCTAGGTAATATTCCCAACACCCTGTCCAGCCAAATCCTAAACACATCCAATGCTGGAGAATCCATCACTTCCCTGGGGAGATTATTCCAATGACTGGTTGTTCTCAGTGTGAAAAATTTTTGTCTTGTGATTGGTTGAAATTTCCCCAGAGGTAACTTGGACCCGTTGCCTTTCATTTTCCGTTGTGACAGGAGCGGAACGCCCTGGGGCAGGAAGGTCTCCCATAGCTGGGGCAGTGAGGTGATGTGGTGTTTGAGCAGTTGGTGCTGAACTGGGGTTTGCTCAGCAGAGCTGGCTTGGAGCTGGCAGCTCGCTGTGAGCACAGAGCTCTGCCGGGACAGGACAGCTCCCGGGGCCTTGGCGCCGTACCTGGCCTGGGGACATGGCAGCCACTCCAGGCACTCCAGGTTGGGACAAAGGCTCAAGTTGCTCATCTACTTTAAAAGGGTCTGCAGGATGCTTTGAAACCAGTCATGAGAGCTTAATTTTGGGGAAAGCCAGGATGTGAGAGAAGAGATGGCAGTGGGGTGGGAGGGGGAAGCAAGCCAGCCTGTCTGTGTAGCCCTGGTTGGGGTTTGAGTGGGCTGTGAGTGGTGTGATGCTTGTGGGAGGAGCAGAGCAATAAGGGCTTCAGTATCTCTGAAACAAGGAAGGAGTCTGGTGTATTGTGCTCACGTTCCTGAATAAAACTGTTTTACAGTGGTTCTGGTAAAAGGTTTTAGGACCAAAGAGAAAATGGGGCTGTTTCAATTCTCTTTGTAAGGATAGCCTATTTGCATTAATTCCTTTGTGCTACATTGAAGGGAATGTCCTGGCAAAATGTCATTTGAAAGGATTATCTTAGAGTTTAAATGCATCTTGCCAATCCCTTCTTTCTTTGCTTCACCTCCAAGAAGAGCAGGGAAGTGTACACTAAAATACATTTTGGCTTCCTAGCTATTTAAGGGCATAAGAGTAAAAATAATTTTGAAAGAAAGCTTACAGAATGGGTAACATTTGGTTCTGCAGTTCATTGCAGCTGAAGAAATTTGTTATATTTACTTCTTGCTTTTCAGTTTTGGTGTGAAGTGCACAGGTTTACAGCCTGAAAAAGAGTAGAAGCTTGGCTTGCATGGCCATTCTTATTACATAGTCTTGTCCAGCTCTCACTTCTCTCCTTGTTTACAACCCTTGTGAAGCTGTTTTTATTGAGATTTGATGTATGTAAATTCTGCAAAACGGTGATGAATTGAAAGTGAGTTATAATTTAGCACTTGATTTTGAGTAGTACTCTTGACACAGTGAAATTAGACTTTTATTGCATTCTAATTTTAATGTATTTTAAAAAGAAAGGAAGATAATTGACTGTTTCTCACTGCATTTTATAAATAGATTTGTAACTCTTAGTGGTTCCAAAAAGAAGTAGACTTGAATGATGAATGAGAGGATATGGTCTATGACTTTTGGCACAGAATTAGCAATGCTCCAAGATGTACTTTACACAGATACTGCAGTGTGAACAAAACTTTGCCATAGGCCATTCCTAATTTCTCATCCAATTGTGAACATACTGTGTTCTTGTTGAGATTGCTTATGAAGAGATAGAGTAGTATTAGTATTTTTTGCTGTGACTTAGCAGGTGAACTTGGTAGCGATTGAATACCACCTGTCCTGCTCTGTAAACCTAAAGCTATAGTTTGGGAGCTGTATATTCTCAGGCAACTGGCTTTCCATTTTCTCTGGGTACTGATCTTGCTAAGTTGATTGTTGGTTTTTCTACAGCCCTCTTGCCATATGTGTTAATTACGGATTGAGGCCTTGCATGTACAGCACATTTGGTTCTTAAAAATACTTCAAGCTTATTTCTTTCTTGATGTTCACCACGGATACCTTTTGACCTTACAGTGAAGATGCAGCAGGGGCTGATGGCAGTTCTGATGAGAGAAGAGATAGCACAGAACCCTTGCAGCAGTGCTAACACAGAACCCTTGCAGTATTAAGATCACAGGGTCATTCAAACAGAGGTGAAGCTTCTGTCCTACCAAAAAGGGTCTCCTGGTAGGTAAGCATGAGTATGCTGTTCTGAGACAAACAAAATGTATGCTGTCCTCTGTGTGTCCATGTTCATAAAAGGTTTTCCTTGTGGGAAGCTGCCTGAGAGTTTACATCTGGTTCTGTCATTCAGGTTAGGTATCTCATGCAGCATGACCAGGTCTTTACATTGCCCAGATAAACTATAAGCCAGTTGACAGAACAGTTGCTTTTGATAATTTCTTCTCTGAAAAGTGTTTTCTTCTGATGCTAAACATCATAATTTTCTCCCCAAAATGTGGACATCAGCACATATATAAATGCACTCTTTACTGAAAGAGACATGAGAATACTGACAGATGTCCAAGAGCATGCAGTTCATTCACTTGTGAAGTTTAGAAAGTATTTCCTCAGTAGGAGAAAAAAGAGTAAAAATGTATGTGTTACATTCAGGCTTGGAAAGCCTGAAAACCACACTTTATATGCTTCATGTCCAGCAGCCACCTTACCTAACCACAAGGCCAAGATTTCTCAGCTCCTCAGTCAGATCTGTGCAGAGTGGTGCTGGGATCCATAAATCAAGGTTGTTCAGTATTATGGTCATTAAACTCCATTTGTCTTTCATTCTGCATTTATCAGAGAGATCCACGTAGAATCGAGTGAACAAACAAAAAAAAATCCTTTAATTTTAGGATAGATTATGCTCAAAAAAAATAGAATTCAGAGGTAACTGTGCAAAGTACATGTTTGTTTCCAAGGAAAACAGTAATGAGAAAGAGTTAGGTCATTGTGGAAAAAAAAGCCTACATAAAAGATATTTTTTAGCAAGGACGTGGAAATAGAGCTTATCTTCTTGGACAGCTTTGCATAACAGATAAGGCCTTGGACTGGAAGCGGGTTCAGATCCCAGCTCTGCTGGAGAATTTTGGTCAATTTAGGCCTCTCAGTCTGTGCCCTTGTAATTTCTTTTTGCAAAGAGAAAACAGTACTGTTTGTTCTCTGAAAACTGTTCAGAGTAGAGATGAGAGCCTTGAGTGGCCCCTGGTGTGGTGCAGGTGCAGGCCCCTGCCTGTGCAGGGACTCAGCCCCAGGATTGAGCGTGACAAGTGGTTCTGCTTACTTGTATGTCCTGACTGAGATACTTTCACCCTCCCTTGGCAGACAAGTTGTTAGCACTCAACAGCAGTGCTCTCAGAGACCTTACACAGTGTAAAATATTTCAGAGAAATTGAGTAACTGTATTGGTCACTTCAGTATGTTTGAGCCAAGGCCCAAATGCTGGTTAATTAAGCCTTGTAGCAGGCTTTTGATGTGTCTAAGCATTATCCCAGCTTTGCAGATGGTGAATGAAGCATGAGAAGGTTAACTGGTGTGCTCAAGATTATACAGCCCTGTGAACCATCCCAAACCTACTCTCTTTGTATTCCTTCCTGTCTGAGGGTGAGGAGTAATGTCTTTCGTGCTACCAAACCCAACCTATAAGGACTAGGTCAGTGTTAGAATGAGGTTATCAAAGAGCTGGAGAATTGGAAGAGATACAGAGATCTTACTTTCTGAATTATTTTGAGTCTTCAGGACCACAGAAAACGAAGTCCTGTGTTGCTTGGTGTTACAAAACCTAGACTTGCTAGCCCAATGCTGAGCCCAACCTTAAGTTATGGGTAGCAGTGCTTGCTTGTTTCTCAGTTTTCAGTATAGTGTTGCAATCTTTGTTTCCTCGTTTTGTGGTATGCAGAGTTTTCTGTAAGCTGCAGAATTGCTATGGTGTTGCTGACAATGTCATGAGATGTAGAGAAGAACGTGTTAGAAATGGGCAGGCACACGCTGGTGGGTTGAACTTATTACCACAACTGTAAACTGTGAGAGGATGAAAAACATTGAATGAGAGTGTCTTAAATTTTTATAAAGCAGATTTAAATTCAGCATCTAATGAATTTTCACAAGGAGCGAGCCCAAATGGAACACCTCAAAGCCTTCAGTTAAATCAAAATTTAAAACTCACGGTTCAGTATCCCACTGGGGAAAAACAGATTCTGCATATTTTCTGTAACGTAAAAATTAACTGCAAAACCCAGTTCTGCTTCCCTTACCCCCCAGCCTTCCAGGCCTACTTTAAATCTCCAAAAGAAGCAGTGAACTGTAGTCAGTCTGTTGGGAAAAAACCTACAAATCCAAACCACCAAACAACTGCTAGAAAAATAAACTTCCGTTCTAGGTGTCTTTAAGGTAGTTGTTGAGTCCAACAGTATTTATAGCATCAGAAGTGCCTGCCACAGGGTTATCCTTGACCCTACTGCCTCACATTCCCTTCATGCATCTCTGCTTAACAAGCTGGAAACCTTTAAAGGGTGCCCAGGTACCTCCTGGAATTCTAGCTGGTGGTAAATCAAAGTCAAGCAGAGGCTTTGTGAACCTACTATTTAAGTATGTTTTCATTTCCAAGTGGTGGTGCTAGATTGTTGATAGTTATTTTTTGTTCCTACAATTTTTTAAGTGTAATCATTATTTGATTAGTTTCTAAGTGAGAGAAGTAGTCGAAATCTGCCTGTCATGAAGAGAAGAAAGAGAATATTGTGGGTCACTGAAAACTGACAAAAGTAATGTAGTCCCATTTAAGAGTCAGTTAACTCCTTGGTTAACTAGCACAGTCCCAAACAAAATGTGACCACAACCTGTGTGTTCATATTGGCCACAGCTTTTGGTATCACCATAGTGTGGTAAAAAATGTTTCGTGTTGAGCCTAGATCAAAAGCCAGTGGTTAAGTTGTAGGCGACTTCAAAATGCAGTTACTCCCTACATGAAAAACATACAGTAGAAAATAGCAGCTTAACCATGTAGAGAAATAAAGCCAGAAGAGAGAGTATGTTTTCAGTAGCAATTTAGTGCATGATTGATCTTACTGATAGCAGTAGTGTAGTGTTTATAGCTGAGTAAGCCCACCAGCAACAACTTGCTTATAATGTGTGTATGTTGGAAAAATGCAAAGAAAATAAAATAAATTTTAACTAAAATTTACATTGGTATTAGAAAATCAACATGTTAGAGTTAATTCCCTTTCCAAAACTCCTGTTTATGTGTTTATTTTGCCATTTCCTCTGACTCTCTTCTGTGTCTGTCTTGGTATGTCTGGTAAGTCTGTTTTTTTTAAATTAACACCTGAAAGGCAAAAACAATGTTGCCAGAGGCAGTTGACTTTGCCCCTGTGTATTTATTTTCTTACTAAATTCCCTGCAGTGCTTCCTACCCTCTCACCCCTCCATCTCTGATTAAGGCAGTTGATAAAGTCATGCAGCGTTTTTGCCTGTGAGTGTCCCCAAGGAATTGTCCACTGCCTGGGTTTTACAGGCAAGAAACCATTCAGAGAGACAAAGCATGGAGTGGCATGAAAGACTGGTCCCTGCTCTGAGGTCCTGGTGACTCTGCAGCAGGGCCAGCTCTGGAGGGTGGCCTTTATTTGAGATTGTGCAGCTGTGTGATGTGGGCTGCGTACTCAGGGCATGGTTTTGCTGGAGTCATACTTTGTGGTTGAGTTATGACTTGGGTGTTAGTGAGCAAAAGCTTGTTTTCTCTGATGATGTGAAGGGAAGCTTGTAAGCTGAAGATGTCTAGCATGTGGAAGTTTGAATTTGAAAGTTGTCAAAACCACCTGGCAGGGGGTGAGAAAGATGTCCCTTTTCACCCTGACCACTCTTTAGCAGTTTCGCATGTGTGTCTGTACAGCCAGGGTGATGGTAAGGATGTGTTCAGAAAGGCTGTGGCACAGCTGAGGAGGCTTGATGCGTGTTGTTTCTTCTGCAGCTCTCACTTCTGTGTTTCCCTTTGTAATGAAGGTGCTCAGAGTAACAGGCATATGTCAGCATTGTAAAATCAGCATCTTCATATTGGTTTATCCTTTTTCAGTGCACAGCTTCTTTTCCCATCCAAAACAAAGCAGTGGCTCTTACCTTCCTTTCTATCCCTTGCAAGGAATCAATTTGAAAACTGTTCTGGTAGCACTGAGTCCTGCATTGAGGCAGCAGTGATCCACTGTCGTGACCAGCAGTGACCCTTCCCCTCAAGCTGCTTGTGCTACTCTGGCAGTTCTGTGCTTCTTGTCTACTGACCTTCAGAACCAAGACCACTGAGCTGAATTTCAGGTCCCACCTGTTGGCACCTGTGTTCACAACCCTTAACATGGTCTGGCAGGTTGATAGCTGCAAAACTTGTCTTCCCAAGAACAGAAAGTGTTCACATTATCAGATGGAAGATATTCCTGAGCCTGATCCTTAATTGTAGGTCCAAAAAAATTAATATGCTGGAATATTAATGACAATATCTTGGAACACAGAATAGCCCCAGTGTTATCTGGACCCAGATAGCCTTAACTTTGAAACAGCCTTCTGAATTTTCCCCATTTGGTTATATCCATATATTGTTTTTCTTCTAAGCTTTAGTGTTTTTTTTTTTTAATGACTGCAGTATTTCTAGATTAATAATACTGCTTCACTGTTTGTATAAGGACCTGATGTATTTCAGTTCCACTTGGGAGGATGCTGGTATCTAGCTTTTGAGCCTATATTAAACCATCTTTGTGGGTCATAAATTGTAGTTGTTGTAGTCTGTTCACAAAGTGCCTTAAGATTTACATGCTCTGAACTGATAAATAAAATGAATGATTGTGTTCTGAGTAAATTCAGGCTTTCTTAGTGCTGTTTCTTTGAGGAATGGATGTTGCATGTTGGATTTTGCATGCATGGTGTGTGAAGCTAATCTTGTTTCATAAGAACTCACTCCACAGCCATTTATTATGAGGTGTTACCTTGTGGCCTGGGAAGAGCAGGTTGTTTCAGCTTAGTTAGCCCAATGGCAGCAGTTCTCCAAGACTGTGCTCTCAGGTCAAAAGTCCATGGTTTGCACAATGGGCTTTTAGACTGTTTTCAGTTCCTTTTGTGTTGTTTCATCTCGTTTTTACTCATTCATGACCGCCACATCATTTTTGTGCTGGAAAGAAGAAAGTGAGTTATTTCCTTTGGGAGGTATCTTTCTACCTGTAAAGAAGAGGTTTTCAGCATTTGTTTCCTGCTGCTATACTTGCATCACTAGATCAGCTTCTGTTTTGCTTATAGAGTCTCTGCTTTCAGATGTGCTAAACAGGGCAGTGAGACCGTACAGACTATCATAGGACATGCTCATCTATGCCTGTTCTGGTATATAAAATAAGCTTAAAGCTGCAGCATCTGACTGATGGCCTGGGTGAGTGGTGATTGTGTGCCACTGGCATGTCACAACAGTGAGGTGTTCTGGTGGGCACTACTTCCATCAGTAATTTCTTCCAGTAGCTATTTACAAGATGTGCTGAGTGAGATCTGTATATAAAAGTGTATAACATCTCTGAGATGTATAAAGTACCTGCTGTTAAAGAGGAGTTTGTAGTGCTCTGAATTAGTTTTCTGAGACCTTAATGCCTCATCCAGGATGGGCAGCCAACCTCCTGCTCTACACAGTGAAAGGAGGGAGCAGCTCCAGGGGCTCATGTTGCCCTCCTCAGGCTGATCTCTACATGGTTTACATCCATGCCACTGCGGCCATGGGCAGATGGAATAAACTGGGTTTTGAGGAAACCTGTCTTGTTTTCTTGACCTCGAGAGTCTGTAGAGCTGACTTACAGTGCCTGGCTTTCAGGTGTCTGAAGTTAGGTGTCTCACTCCAGCTGTGGATCCTGAATGAAGGTTGGGAACTTTACTTAACGCCTTTGTCTCTCATCAGATTATTTTCATGTATAAGCTGTGGATATTGTGGCTGTAATTGTGTCTTAACTTTGAGGCAATTTTAAGTACCTTGCTCTTGTCTAGGCTAGTTACATCTGTGTGTGTTTGCCCTGTTCAGTGGAGCTTTTCTCAGAGACGCATATCTAGAATGTGTGGAGCTTCTCAGAAGATGAACAGAAGGAGATCTCTGAAATGTCTGTTGTGAAGGAAAAGGAGCATTTTCTGTGAAGAATGTAGCAGGAATAAACAGACATAAAGCAAATTACCATCTGAAATGTTGAGCTTTTGGGAGGTTTCAAAAGACCAAAGGAGATCATGGAAAATGTATTCTGCTAATGTAGGACACAGCTTAGTCCATGAAAGTTACTAGTTTTTGGAAACTTTTTGTAATTGTGTCAAACTCCTTACTAAACCATCTGGACTTTTTTCCTTTCTTGGCTCAGTTAGTATGTGTAGCCTATTTTATTTGGCGTGAATAGTATGGGGGCTGAAACAAAAGACTCTGGAGAAGGCTAAGGAAACCTTTTCAAAGATCAATAATTTTATTGAGAGATCATGTGAGACAGTTTTGCCCCACTTAGGGATTTTGCAGAATCTCAAGGAGCTGATGTGGCAAGTAGTGATGGAGCAAGGAACAGTCATGCTAAATTGGGTGCAGGTGCAAGGAGATGGCTGAACTTTGCCCAGAGTCATTCAGTGAGTCAATGTGTATTTGCCTGCCTCCTAGCAGCACGAAATAACTTTAGAAACTTAATTATCTAATCAAGATAACAAGGCATTTGAGGAAGGATCTTTCCCATCTGGATCATTTTATTGGATCAGCTAAATTGTATGGCTTTGTTAGCCGTAATCTGCCTTGATTGAAAACTACAGCTTGTGGAAGAAGATGGAGAAGGTGGCCTGGAGTGAGCCACATCAAATTGCAAAATTCAAATCTGGATCTCGTGCTTCCCTGAAATTACAGTAGTCTGGGCACATGTCTGATCAAGTTGTTCGGCTTGTTTGGGAGTGTGTCTTTCTTTTTCCTGCAGTTTTGTTCACTTGTTGGAGATTCATCTTGTTTTGAAGTGGCTGGTCTCTCTCCTACAGTTGTCAAATGTCAGGGTAAGAATATTGGAGGGGAGTTGTTGTGTCTTGAGCTTAGATGGATCAAAGATGTGTATGCATGTGAGGTTATGTGGAGATTTCCCATCACACGGTCCAGGAAGAGGTTCCACTTGGAGATGAGACAGGCAGCAGGTATCAACATGCCCAAATATATACTGTCAAAAGCATTCGATGTGCCTGTCAGATTAGAGCTTTCTCCCTGAGATAGAGGGCAGCTGTCTGCTGCTGACTAGAGAGGTGTTTTTGAGCAAATAAATCTTTGTCGTCTTTCCATCTGCTAATGTGGATGTGCTAAATTGGTGGAAAGAAGTAGGAGGGAGATGTAGGAGCCTACCTGCCAGTTGACAGTGTTTTGCCCAGTTCCTTTTCTCTCCAAAAAGCTGCCATCAGAACTGGTTTTCTTGCTGATTCTAAAAAGTTGTTAAAGTACCCAGAAAGGTTAGAGTTGTATTCCTAGACACTGAGTCAAAATGGGACCTATGTAGGAACATTTTTGTAGTAATAAACCTAGTGTGGTCCTAGGCACCAATGGAAAAGCAGGCACACTTTCCAAGGAAGCTTTCCCTTGTTTGTCCTGTGGTTTGTGGTCTGCTAATTAGGTCAGCTGGTTTACTTGAACTATACAGAGATTTGTTGAAGTGCATGCTGACTAAAGAAGGTACGGCCATCTCCCTGCAAAAAAATGGCAGTTCTGAACAAAAGTATTGTTCTTTCTTCTTGATCCCTGGTTATATTTTTACCAGGAGACGTGATGCCTGCCAGCTCTCCTTGTAGAAACCTGTGTTACTTTTAGTAAATGCAAGAAGTCTGGTGTAGAAAACTGGAAGTTAAGATATTCACAAGTTTGCAGCTGTTTGTGATTGGAATGTGGGTTGTTGCTTTCAGTCAGAAAGAGCCTGAATATTAATTAATAAGGATGATTCCAATTAAAATGCTTATTGTTTTGCTTTCCCTTTTATATGGGAAAATGCAGACCCTGTTCTGTAGAAGTTCCCCATGGCTACTTTAGCACAAATACATAGTTTTTCCTTCTTCATAACGCTTCACCACTAATTATAAATTGCTGGATCACCAGTGTCTGACTACCCGCAGATAAGAATTTATCTGCATTATTCTGGAACTTGCTCTTTTTTCCCAAGGTTTAAACTGGCCATGGCTTTATCAGATTAGATGGAAAAAGAAAACTTAGACTCATTGTGTAGGTCTAAGTTGAGGACCAGGGACTATGATCTGTCTGCTTTCTCTCATTCGTTTTTTACCCCACAAATGGTGATGCATTCTTGCTAACAGGCAAATTTAATTTCTTGGCAGTCCTCAAAGTTCCTTCCTCCCACTGCCGGCTGTTCGAAAAGTAACCTGCTATTAATGTTCATGCTGTTAAAGATATTCATGTTATATAGTCCTTCACTGTGTTCCTTATTTTTCAGGGTCTCTAAGGACCAGTATTGTCTGATTTGGGATCCATTGCTTAAAATAGCCATTCCTTCCAGAGCTGCAAAAGAGGAAAAGTGCTGTGCCCAGTGGTTGAGGTTTATAGGGTTGGTGCTTTGCTGTCAGTGCAAATGTTTAAAAGTACCTTTTGTGCATATCTTACTATTTAAATCCATCTATTATTCCTAAAAATGCATAAAGAATTTTTCTTGTGCTAATTAAATGCATATTAGATGCTTTTAGATCAAGACAACTGATGCAAGGTTTTTAAACCTGAATATTTTAGAAATTATTTTCAGCTGTTTTTAAGAAAGAAAATGGGTAAAAAGAAGCTATTCTTTTTTTGTTTGGGTTTTTTTCCCCAAAAAAATCTCATGATTTTGACTATGGATACTTTAGAGGCTTTTTAAAGAAAAAAATCTGGTTCTGTCTTCTTGCAAAAGATGGGTCTGTTGTAATCACTAGGCAGACATTTGTACAGTAAAGGTGTTAAACCATGAGATAATCAGTTTGGAGATGCTGGGAAGCAATTAGTCTTGTTCTACATGTTCTAGAAAGCAAACACAGTAGTAAAGGTTGTTTTATGCGTCTTAGTTTATTATTGTAGTTGTTAATTTAACCTTAATTTTTTATTTTCTCTTGATACCTTGAAGATGGATTTTAATGAACCACCAAATTTTGTAGTATTGGCAGTAGATTGCAGGTAGTCTGTTAAGTAGAAATGAATAATGGTTTCTTTGCTTTTTGGCTCATTTGGTTCTCTGATTCCAGTGGTGCCAAATCCACAGTTTAGAGTTCTTGTCACCCCTTAACCTTTGGGGAATTTGAATTTATACTTAAACTGTGCCGTATATATTGTTTCAAATTAATTTCTGGTACACACATTTTTCTAGGCCATCCATTTGAGTCTCTTCAGTTTTTCTGAGGGTTTAGCCCTGAGCGAAGTGACCATGACAAAATCCATCCTCTGGGACTGGGGGTGGGAAGGAGTTAGACTCCTTGTGCAATGAAAGGGAATTTGGTGAGAGGTTCTGATTTCTCTCTGAAGAGTTCGTTACATTTCCTAGCAAAGGCCAGATACTTGTTACTAAAAACTGTTAATTGGATTGAATATGCTTGCAAACAATCGTGGGGATAGTAACAAAGAGCTGTCCAAGGGGATGGACAATGCCTTGTTCTGAGCTTCAGGATAAATGACAGTCCCGTGCTCATTATGAACTGATGGGGTGTTTCTCCATGGTTAAGGTTGCAACTGCTTTCCCATTGTATTTTGTTTCATCAGGTTATTTGTTTTGTTGTATGAGAAAACTTGGATTTGAAGATGTCTTTTGTCAGTTAACTTTATTTTTAACAAAGCTTTTTTTGTGTGTTTCCAGTGCTAATTGAAGTCCATCAGTGGCTATATGATTTAATGGCCTTAATAGGAATCTATGAGCACAAACAAAACAGAGCGCTATAAATCACAGCATGTGCAGAGAAATGTAATTCCTTTCTGTGGAGAGGTAAAGAGCAAAATTACTGAGCTGTATTATATTGCATACCCTGCAGGTCATCTGAAGAGCTGGGATTTCAGAGTTACTTTTGTAGAATAATGTAACATAAACAGAGTAAAGTACAAATATCAGTGACTTCTTTGTTTCCTTTGTGTGGCCATAAGCAGTGCTGCTGTTGTTGAAGAGTTTTAGCAGTTTACTGTGCTTTCACATACTCATAGGTACACTGAGAGTAATTTAGCTTATCACATTTGATGGCAAGTATTGCTGTAAAATAATTGAAGATGGGTTGTTTTTCAACTATGCACCTCTCTGTGTTTCTTGTAACCGAGGTAATTTGTCCATGATATTGTATGGAGATACTTTACTTCTATTGGGATAATCTCTTTTTATTTAATTTTTAAGTGGTTGGCAACTGTGCAGAAATTTTTACATGAAGATGAGGAGAGCTGCTATGCGTTGCTTGGGCATGTGGAATATTGTTCTAGCATCCGTATTTCAGCATCCTGTATTGTAGTGTACGGACTACAAAATCAATCTTTTTCTCCTTTTGCTAGCAAGACAAGTTTTAAATTTAAAAAAGAAATACAGCAAACATTCACAGACATATGCCAGTAAAGACTGCAGCTGAATAGGTATGATTTCCCATCTTTTCTCTCTTGACCTTGTTAGCTAGAAAATCTAGGATGTCATCTCAGACTAATTGTGCTTCTGGAGTGTATGCATTTTACTGAGCTGAGGGATATCTTTTGATGTACATAAAGATTTAATTATCAATATATCTCTTGACAGCATTTCAAGAATGGTAGAGAAGAGAACAGGTGGGCTATTTTTTAAGCTATCATTGACATCTTCAAACTCCATAGGATGTTGACAATGCATAATGTTATGTAAAATTCCGTGGTGGGATATTAAGAGCTACTGTCAAGACTCAGAATTTAAAAAAAAATGCAGAAGGAAGGAAATAAGCTGTGGATGGCAAGTTATTTCTTCTTGAAATAATGTGTCAGGAAATACGTATTTTATTGCTGCTCTTTGCATCCTTTTTCTACCTTACATGCAGAACTACCTACTGTATCTTCTGTGTTACTCCTTCCCAAAGGGAAGCCAGTGGTGCAAAGATGAATTGCTGAAACTGGTAAACTCCTAAGCTATGTTAGTCCATGTGCTGTTTCCTGCTCTGCACCAGGGATTTATGGAAAAGGAAGTCAGTTAGTTGCTCTAATGGGAAGCATGCAGAGAGTCCCAGCGTGGGGTGGATGCAGCCAAACCTCTAAAGAGCACAGCAGTTCTGGCTGTTGTCTGGGATCAACTCTGAAGAGCAGGAGGTTCACAGGAGGTGAGCTGGTTTTGCTTTAATAAAAAACCAAACAGCACTTCAAGTAGATAGCAAGTTCTTAACTTGGGTTTGTATTTGTAGTAAGAAGTGAAATTTTGTATTAATGACATTACCAATTCGTATTTGGAATAGTTGGGATTGTGAGGGGGAAGAAACAAGCTTTAAAAAAACCTACAAAATAAACTAGAAAATTTCTAGTTACACATGCAAAACCAGAACATAAGATTTGAAAACAAAAGAATTACATTTGCACTCACTTAAATACACTTACCTTTTGATATGTTATAATGCCACATGTAGGTCCTTGAAACAAAGTGCAATAGACCTTCTGCTTTGTTTCTTTTGTTCCAGTAATGTTGTAAACCATTTAGGATTAACATTTGTAATCTGGTGCTACTTCCTGGATCGAAGTGTCACTGTGTAAAGTGTTGGTGTGTGTTTGCTGTCATTCCTCATTACTCACATGTGGGCGGCAGTCCGGCATTGTTGGCATGTGGCTTTGCCTTGCTCATGCTGCCTTGGTGTGGACAGGAAGGTCCTCTGCCTCAGTTGCAAATATTTGAGTTTTAGACCACAGAAGCATAAACCCTTTTTTCCCCCCTCCCCCCACTGAAATGCTTTGATATGGTAATGATCAAAATATGGTGTGATTCCAAAAGACGTATACAAACTTTCTTGTTCTTGGCATAAAAATATTACTCTCTGGAAACACCTTCTGTGTCAAATGATGGATATGTTCCTGTGATTTATGTAAGTGATTGTCAGGAGGTTTTGTGGCTCATCCAATTTTAGCAGTCAAGTACTCTCTCCCTGTCACTTATGACATACTTGATGAATTTTCATGATTAGGTAACGTGCTTCGTAATTGTCAAAACTTTGCAATGGTATTCCTTGGAAATATTGAGAAGGGGGAAGTCAGCTCTACCTCCCAGTTTTTCTGCACAGCCACACATTTTTTTTCAGTTCTCTTTTATTTACCCTGTCCAATAGCCTTTTGGAAACCTCTCAGTTAGCTTTGGTTAAGTCTTTCTCAGATTCATGCTTTGTTTGTCTGTTCTGTAGCAAACAACTGTGTTATTCTTGGCTTGGGCACAGAAATACCTCAGTACAGCAACACATTAATTCTATTTAACAGGATGGTTTTGGTAGTAAGATGCAGTGCTGCTGAGAATGTGACACTGATATTTTCCATCTTACATTTTATCACTTTTATTTTCTGGAGTAATACTGATAAAACTGTGTGGGTTTTTTTCCCTACAGGTAACATTTTTGGATACCCTTGGTCTCTTTCAAGTTGGTGTGCACCTTGTTGCTTTGCTGTCCCCATCATTAGTTCAGACTCTCCAGCAACTTGCCAAGTACATCCTTCCTGTCACCAGAGAGATGGAACTGTTTACAGTGTCTTTTATAAACGTTTAAGTCTGTGATTCTGTGATTTCTGGCTTGGTGACAGGTGAGGCCCCTAATGGCCAACCTCTGTGCCACCGGGGAAGGACCCCACCATTACAGGCAGCAAGGCCAGCACCTCCCTGCTGCTCTCACTGCCCCTGTCACTTACCTGTCTGCCATGGCTGGCAATAATTACAGTGCAGGGAACTGGGAAGCAAGGGAAAATGCAAAGTAGCCTTGTGGCCCTGCTTTGGGTCTCCTGCACTCTGGAGAAAGGCAGAGGGGGCACCGCAGGGTTTGGCTGTCCGGTTCCAGGGTCAGCTCTGGCCGATGGGCAAGTGGCCATGCCTGTGCTTGATGCTTCAGCCCTCTGAGCAGAGCTGGGTCCCTGCTCATGCAGGCAGTGCAAAGAGTGCTCCTGGCTCTGCTCTGAGGACTGTGTGCCTGTTCTTTAAGCTAAGCCCCCTTACTCTTGGAGAGTGCAGGATTACTCCCTGAGAGGCAGAGGGGTCAGGTGTACCTGCTGTGTCTGTGGGGCTGGCTCGGGTCCCCCTGAAGTCCCTCCCCAACGCTGCATGTGCAGAGTCTGTCATGTCCTTCTGCCAGGCTGCTGTGCATGTACCTGGTATTGGGCTGTCATCCAGAGCTCCTGAGGGCAGGTGTTCAGAGATCCCTGTCTGATGTACAACACCTTTGAGGGGAGAATATATACACTGCACCCTGCAAGGCTCTGAGGGTATATTTTATCAGTTGTTTTCCCTCCTACCTTCCATTTCAAACCTTTCTGTGAACTCGAATCTTCCCATTAATTTGCCTGAAAAAAACACGAGTTCACTATTCTTGAATCTCATTGTTGACTCCTTGTTGCAGCAGGAGTTTATCTCTGGAGGCAGGGACTCTGGGTGCCCAGAAGAGGATGCCATGCTGCACCAGCAACACAGCACCCATCAGGAATGCTGTGGAAATGAGGCCAAGCAGTCAATGCTATTGTCATCACATGTTTGATCTGCGCCCTGCTTTATGCCAGGGACACCAAGAAGTTACCAGTGATAGCAATTGGTGTAGCATTGCTTGTTGTTAAAATAGCGTGATGGGGGGTTCACTTTTTTTTTTATTTTCCTTGGTAAAGTTTGGAAATTGAATCCTTTGTCCTTGAAAAGTCTCCACAAAAATAAAATCTCTCTGAGAAGAGAAACTGGTGGATGTGCTTTCTGAATTGCTTACATAAATAACTAGAAAACTCATTTTCTTGTCTCTTATAAGTGTTGCAGCCCAGTGTATCTGATGGGGTGCAGTGTTCCAGGCTTGACCCCTGGGTCATGCAGAGGCCGGTGTGTAATTGCGCCAGTCTGTTTGCAGGAAAGTTGCAATGTTGAGACCTATTAAAATCTTTAGTGAAAGTAAGAGAATATTCAACCAGGCTCTCTATCGTTTCTCTCTCTCCACAATGTTTAGCCTGCTTCTCTGTCTTCTTCACCAAAAGCCACTTGATTTTGTCTGTGAAATCCAGATCATCAGTCCTCATGAATCCTGTGGTGAAGTTGCTTACTTCGTGGAAAAGGGGCATTAAAATGTTTTTAAAACTTTAAAAATGGATAGTCAGAATGAAGTTTGAAAATAAGTGTTCATAGTGGAAGTTCCCCAGCTGTTACTATATGATGGCTCTTCAAAGGCTTTGGCGTTTTTACTGCTGGTTTAAGTGGGGGTGAATCTGTGCTGGTTTGCTCCTTCTGACAATCGAACCCGTATGACATTATAGGAAGACATAACATAAAAGCTTAGGGGATTGGGGAGTATTTTAAAGCAAGTAGCAGTGAACAATAACTGAAAGCTTTCTAAAATCCCGTGAACCGAAATTTCGTTTTGATGCACCTTACTGCAGATGCCATTTTAAAAGCTGTCATTTTAGCAAGGGAAGGAGCAAGGCCCCTCTCTAGGTCAGTTCAGCATCAGAGGTTTGAGAAGAATTTGAAATGAAAATGTAAAATTTAATATTGCAGAGATTTTCTGATTTTTCTATTTAAAACGTTGGCTGCATTAACAAAGTGTTCTGATGGCTCTGTAGCAGTCAGTAGATACCCAGTGACATGTACTGCCCTTGAGTCCCCCCCTAAGGCCAGGGGGCAAGGATAGGCTGCCTGACACAGGAATCCCACCTTGGCATTTGGGCAGATCACTTGCTACAAATGGGACTTCAGAGGGAGCTTTCTGGTTGCCTCTGCATTCCTGGATAATTCCTGAAAAGGCTACCCCAGCAATTGATCATAGAGCTGCTATAAAGCAAATTCCTGGGTGACACCACGGTGTCGGGTTCCAGTCTGTGTTTCCTCTTTCTGCCCCTACACGAAGCTGTCCAGGGCTGTGCCCGTGCAGGCATGCTGAGCTCCATCTGCAGCCGGTCCCTCCTGGCCAGGGGGAATGAGTGACCGTGGCTGTCAGGTAGTTAGTTGCTAACACAGAGCTGACAGCAGTATTGATGAGCAGTGGTTGTGTTGTGCTGGAATAGCTGAGACTGGTAATATTTATGGCTGCATTAAACCCCACAGCCCAAATGCTCTCCATCCTGCATTTCCACTTCTTTAGATGTGTTTCCAGCAGTGGATTTCCAGTGCGTTTGTGTGTGTGTGTGTGTACATGTGTGCTTGTGCACAGATTAATCTCCAAAGTGGTCATTTCCAGTGAAGTCTTAATCTCCAGTTTCCTTTGTAAGGAGCTGTCTGTCTGGAGAGTAGATTTGAGCCTTTATACCGGCAGGTCACATTCAGGGCAGTCAGCCAGTGTGGATTTTCCTACTTCTGCTATGCAGGAGACCTAAATCTTTTTACCTGACTGGGTTTTCCTTCTCAGCGGTGACACATCTGTGATCCTTCCCTGCTCAAGCCCAGATTTCTCTCTTGAACGGACATTACCCAATTTGTCTGTGTAGCTTGTGCTTTTTTCTGCCAGTACCTTTCTGTGGCTTAGACCTTACAGCTCCTCAAGGACTGAGCTGAGATCAGCAGTTCTGCCTTTATTTATTGTCCTCCCTCCAGCAAAGCAGCGTGGATGGTGTTCAATCTACAGCGGTTCCTTCACTTGGCTGCCCCTGTTCTTCTCACATTCCTTACTGAGTCTGATCTTGTATTACATGAATAGCAGCATATATTAAAATATTTAAGTGCTTTATGCTGGCAAACACTGTGTTATGGACTGTGACCACACAGGAAGTTGGAAGTTTCCCTGACTGTAATGGTGAAGTTGCCCTGAAGCATGGTTTTTCCAGTTATGACCATCACAGCAGCTGACAGAGCTTTCATGCAAAATTTCATGAAGATGATAATATTACAAAGAGTAGTGCTGTTGCAGAATATTCCTTTTCTCAATTACATGATACAAAGTGAAATTAAAGCCAAGTGATATCTCTGGCCCATACAAGAAGAATGTCACTCACAAAAGAGTCGGTGACCGGCTTTTGAAAGACCAGGCTTCATTGCTGGAAAATCTGGATAAGCAAAGCCAGTTAGTGCTTATGAAAGAAAACAATTAGATTTTTGTAATGCAGATGAAATCAATTTGATTTTTCTAATGCTTACAAATTCAGCTTCCTAAATGGTATTAATCAACGTGGCATAGGAGAATCAGTCGATTTTTGCAGTAACTAGAGCAGCTGTGCCCTGGGCTATGGCCGCAGCCTCTCCAGTTAAGGGTATTGTACGAGATAGGATGTGAAGAAAGCTAGGAGCAGTGCTGTGCTCTTCTGGGTGAGAGCATTTTGTTCTTCGTTGGGAGCTGAGATTGAAAGGGTGAGGTACCTTCTTCTGAGAATACTTGTAAATAGTATCAGTTTTATTGATAATTATAGCTCCTCTTCTTTCACTTTCTGTTATCTCTTTGAGTTATTTACCTGTGTGAAGGTACAGAGGGCTGATGTGAAAGCTGTGATACACACAACTCAGTGTCCATATTTTAACTATTGTTGGGTTCACAAAAGAATACTTTTCTCTCCTTTTTATTGTTCAGCTGTCATGGACCAATCTTTTGTATTTCTTTTCCACTAACGCTTTTTTTTTCCTGGGTATGTTGATTCTGTTTCTTACCTTCAGAAGTTTTGAATTCCTTCCTACCCTGTGGTTTTCAACATCTGTCTTTTGACTCTAGTAAACTCCTGGCAAACCGGATGGTGTGACCTGGATTCAGCCTGGGTACCCTTGCATATGAAAGGATCCTTGCTGGGTGGTGTCAATGTGCATTAGGACTTCTCCAGGAGCAGCCAGGAAAGGAGAGGCAAATCAGCATCTTCTTGTGAAGTCAAGGCACTTACATTAAAATGTGAATGGGTTTCATCCAGGTGTAAAGTGGCCTTTAGAAGTACTGGCCTGGAAGGAAGCGGTGGGATTTGGTTTCACATAGCACTGTCAGCTTGTGCCTTCTTGAAATCTCTCTTAGATCTTGTTTTGCATGAAGACAGTTGAAATGTTCACAGTTGTTAACATCCATACGTTTAATAAATGTCTATTTACATCACCAAGGTAGACATATGATCTGAAGAACATGCACTAGAGAAAAGTCTTCATAACGGTAAAAGAGATCTTGGGTCTCTCTGCTAATGGTTATTCAGTGGTTCAGTTCGTAGTCACCAAGTGCTGAAATGCTGAGTTTCAGGCTGGGAGCCACAGTGATGGGCTGCTCCCCTGGGTGATGAAGGTGCTCTGTGCTGCTGCATCGACTGCAGAGGGTTTGAGCTGGCTGGGGGATCTCAGACCCATCAGTGGGGTGACTGAGGGTAGTACAACAAAACCAAATGATTCGGGCAGTTAGTGCCCATCCTGCAACAAGTTAATGAGCATCTGCTACAAGAAAGGTACAAGAGGTGGTATCCAGAGTGACAGTTCACATTCTGGAAGTTCTCAACAATTTAGCACTTTCTTTTTAATGAAAGTTTGCTTTTGCACAGTGAATGATACATGACAGGGTTTAAAATGTATTGCTTTAACTATGCCTACACACTTTAAACACTCTAAATAAAAATCAGAAACCTTTGAAACAAACTCGTAAATATTCAGAATATAATGCTTTCTGGAGGATGTGTAATGTAGTTATCTCCAGTCAGTTACAGGAAGTTATTTACCCAATGTAGACATTGTTACTTAAACCCCTAGTAATACAATTACTCCATTAGTTACCAAATCCTGAAATAACCTCAAGCCTGTGAGATCTGAGGTAGTTAATACCAGAGGGAATATGTTGTATTTTAAACAAAGCAAGCTATTTTAAACAAGGATTAGTTACTTGTCTTTTGTCTAATGCTTTGCAGTTATATATTTGAAAAGAAGATTCACATTTTCTGCCTGCTCAGATAACAGTGAACTTTTCTTACTGGATTTTGGAACCATAGTGTTTCCTAATGAAACACAGATAAGGAAAAGCTCTCCCCTCCCCCCAAGTCATTTGAAGCCCTCAGCCCATTTGTCACAGAGAGATATGTCACCCTAAAACAAATCTGGTATGCAGAAGAGCACTCAGCCACTGCTCTCTGGGGTAGAAAACCAGCACTGGTCACCTCAGTGGTGATAACAAGTCATCAGGACTGTCCACACAAACCAGATCTGCGTATAAAACAGATTACTGGGTTGGAGGATGTGTGCCCTGCAAAGCTGGGTTCTCAGGATGTAGAGGTAATTTGTTTTCGTTTTGAACAGATGGGGAAGGTGGATAGTTATTGGTATAGGGGGAGTGGGTGGGTACTCTATTACTGTAACTGCCTGTGGATGTTTATTCTCAGCCTTCAGAACTATTTCCCAGGTGTTTTGTACCGAGCAGGAGTCCATAGCTGGGGAGTCTGGGCAGGTTTTTCTGTTCATAGCATCAATACCCCTGCACTATTAGTGAGTGTGACATCCACAGACATCCACATGGGTCCCCCCTGTGGTTTTAATAATCAGGCATTTAGGCTTAAATCCTTGTTCATGGCCCTGGGAGAGTTTGGGTGCACAGTTGCTGACCTGCTCTGGCCCCAGGATGGTTGTGTGACCCCCAAATGATTTTTGAAGCTGTTTGACTGTGTCTGTTCATGCTGCAGAATTGGGCCTTCCAGACCTGCCTCCTTCACTTTGACTATGCAGGGGAATGTGATTGGGTCAGAAAGGAGGCTGGAAATAATAGCCAGATAATTTCCTTAGTTCACCTTTGACTTGATTCCTCCAATTCCATGCTGGTTGTTTCTGAAATTTTTTAAGCCATGCAACAGCAGTGAGGGTATTAAGTATGTTATGGGGTTGATGAAAAGCTTGTGGCTGAGCTAATTTCAGGCTTGTATTTAATTATACACTCTCTATATTGGGTAATGACAAAATGGTATTCTTCATGGGAGTTTTTGCATTGTTTTGTCCTCTAGCCCAAATTAATTATTGATATGAAAGGAGGGGCAAGAGTAAGGCAGGGCTTATTCCATACAAGAGTCATCATCTTAAATATTCTCATTGTAGACTGTAATTTTCTTTTACCTTGAGCACTGTCTAAGTTTGTATCAAGCACTGATCCTATTTTGTTGAAATATTTGCATGGTTCATGCTTTTGATTTGTTAAATAGTACATTTGTAGTCACATCCATCCAGGAAAACTGTACCAGCCAGCCATAATTTTACTTGATATTAAATTGTACATGATGGCTTTGAAAACAAGCAGCTTGTAGGACCGTGTTGTCTCTTTTTCTTTTGAGTCTCTTCCAGAACTACATTTTAAGTGTATTTCTGGTTCTACCTGAAATTTTGACTCTGTGGCATTTGTGTTCAAAAGACTTCTGGTGAGGAAAGGGTTCATGTGCTACCAGACAACCTGAAACTAAAGAGTTAATATTAAAGCTCTGTTTCCCTATAAACTTAGATATCTTTGTGTATTTGGATACATTTTTCTAAATCAGTTCTGACAAGTGATTCAAAACTTCCTAGTAGCCTAGAAGTTAGCTTCAGTAATTTAAATTTCTGTGTGAATAACTAAACTGATTTTTTTTCATTTTACTTTTAAGGGGAAACAATCTGATAAGCAGAATATAAGCAAGTGCCCAGGTGGAAGACAGCTATTTTCATGAATGCAGAATGTGTTCTTGCATTCATGTTGGGAATTGAGAACAAAATCCAGATGCCTCCAATGTCAGTATTAGAACATGTATGTGCAAAGTACTGTTCAAGGAGACAAACCAAATCAAAACTGGAAACTGTTGCATTGCCAATTAATTCTTCCTTTGATTCTTTGCTGTAGACTGAGACATCACTGAATTAAGATTTTGGAGATAAACTTTTCTTTGGCAGGTTTAGCAAAATTAATTTTAAACTTACAGCAGACACATTCTTATTATACAAATTTCTCTTTATTCTTATTCCTTGCTGTGGTCTATGCCTGTCTTTTGAGCAGAGTGATTTTTGTTTTGGGATTATTTTTATTTGCAGGTAGTGCAGCTACTGCAGCTGTGTAATACTCAGTTTTGCACTGAGCCAGAATCTGTTGTCAGTTAGGAGGTGCTTGACACTCAGTGGTGATGATTTCCTTTCTCCCAGCACAAACTCTCTAAGTGCACAATTGCCGCATTTTCTGTGCAATCGGAAACCTTTTCTAGGCTAAAGTACTTGTGGGCAGAGGTTATGTTTGATCCTGGGCATGTCTGGAGCTGTAGACTTGTGAAACATACACATTTCCTTTAGGTGTAGAGGACTAAACCATGACAGAAGCACAGTCCTTATGAGAATTAACAGGTCTCTTCTCAAAGTGCTTCTTGTTTTAGTCTTGAAATTTAAAGCCTTTTTTGGTGAGAAGAATCTTTCCTGCCTCCTCCACATATCTCTGGTTGCTGCCTTTTATTTTTTGTTTGCTTACCTTAGTAACTGTAATTACAATATACTGTCCTGTCCTTAATGCAGTTTTTCCTTCTTTCTGTGAAATATTTCTGCCTCTTGTAATGAAACACGCAGTTGCTTGATAATTTATTTTTTAAGATGAGATAGAAATTCTGATTTCAAGGCTCAGAGCATCTTATCGAACAAGGGATTGGGCACTGTATTGCCTGGTTTTCCAGGGACCAGCGATTTATGTGTGAGCAATTAAGAACTTCACCAGTTTCTTCTTTTGGGATTCTTGGCTACCTGTACTGCTTTCCCTGTTGTGTTGCAGTACTCAGCACATAGTCATAATCCCTGATTTGAGAGGTAGTAATTATTGAGCAGATGCAGCATACAATAATATGAGGCTTTTAAGCGGCTTACTGATAGAGCAGTTTAAAGAATGTTTACCAGCTATAGTAACATTACTTCTGGTTGCCTGTCTTAATTCATTTCAGATTAATCTGTTTTATAGTTGGGAGGAAAATGAAGTGAGTCAGTAACTTAAAGAGTTATGTAAAATCTGTACGCGCTAAATAATCGCACAGTTTTATGTATGCTGCTGAAATTGGAATGTCAATTTGACACAAATTCGCCAAAACAGAATGCTGGATGGCCTTACCTCTTCCTCAAATCAAAGCCTTGAAACTTCTCTTTATGTACTGCTTGGGAGTTTACCAATCTTGTCTTCTTTCACAGGATGTCTTAGGCATATTTGTTTTTCCGTATGGCAGCTAACTAAATCTGTCCGTGTTGGTGTGTGGGAGTGCGGGGGTGTGTTTCAGTGAATGATGGTCAGAGGTGTATGTGAATATGCACACAAACAGTGTGCCCCATTCCCAGCCACTCATGTTGAACAAATAACCAACTGAATCAGATAAGGATATGACAAACGAGAAACATCTAATTGTATCAAGAGCAAACAGACTAAAAGTGACTAAACATTTTGGCAGAGAGCCCTGCTGAGGAAACTAGATTAAGTGTTTCTGTTACATTATGTGGGAAGGAAGAGAGGGTCTGAATTCTCCCCTCCTCCAAAACTCTTAGGCCCAAAATATGATTCTCTTTGACTGTTTAGAACTGTTGAAAAATTGGTAAAAGGCAAGCTTGGGGCATGCCAGTGCCAGCTATTAAAACTCATCACGTGGAACCCATGGCTAAATCCTCTTGCTTATTGAACTTTCAGTAGTTTGTAACTGTTAGTTAGTTTTTCCTATTTATTTTAGAAAAGAGCCAGTGGGAAAAGTCTGGGCTCCCCACCCTAAACAAAATAAATTGTGATTTCATCATGTTTTGGCCTTATCTCTGTTGTTCTTTATTTCATCGTAGGCATTCAGATCTGCCCTGTCTGTTGGTTCTGCTCTTTCACTGTGTCCAACTCAACCTTTGCAAATGTAGCTTAGGGCTTATTCCAATGTATATTGTCAGCTGCTCTTTGTCAGCTGCTCTGTATCAAGGTTCATCCAATTTCCTTAATTGCTTAGTTCCTATTAAACTTCAAACTCTGAAGGTTGCTTAGACAAGAATCTCCTTTTTTTGCATTTGATTTTTTTTTCTCCCTTCATGGTTAGTGTAAGATGCTACGAATAGTAAATACAAACTGCGTTCAAGGGCATGATAGTCTTTTGCAGCCATTACAAACATTTTGTGTCCATCACCTCACTGCTCATCATGGACAAAGGTTTGTGCCTGATTGTTGAATGCAAGACAAGTTACTTGATGAATTTGTTTAGGTTTCAGTGTGCACAGTATTGTGTTGCAGATAATTATGCCCTCTTTTTTAATAACACTGGTGTCTGTAATTCTTTTTTGGGAGAGTGTGCATTTGAAGTCTGTATATCTATTAGTTTTCTTCACTGCCATTTAGATTAACCTAGAAGGCAAACTTCAGTGCAGTGTATGTAACCTGGTGTGTTTTGTAGTATCATCAACAAAGACTGCATGACCACTTTTTCATTTATCTATTTATCAGTGAGAGTTCATGAGAAAAATTCCTTTACCTCAAAGGCCAAATGTGTGACTTCATTCTGTGTGCCTTGGGATAACTTTTCTTCTATGGTAACTGGATCCACAGACACTATTTCAGTCTTGAGAGCTGAATTATTTTGGTAAATGAAGCTTACAATAGTTTTACTCCATTTTCTGGTGTGCAGCTTACTGCCTTAACCTGAGTTTGTAAATGAGATGAATGGCACGAAACGTGTTGTCTCTCAGTCTCTAGATACACCGAGCCAGAGCCCTGAGCTGCTTTGGGTGTGGCTGTGTAGCAAACAGATGTGAAAGGCCTAGCCATCACATTTAGGGGTATTCTGAGAGTGTGGAGAGTTGGAGTGGGGAGAGGAAGGAGCTGTCTGATTTGAATATCTGTCTTGGGATAGAGGAGGTGAGACAACATGAAGAGGAAACCTGCTCCTTTGGGAATCCTGGCTTATTGCAAATGGCAGTTTCAGCATGAACCTGCCTCAAGACCTGCCTCTGTCTCCTCCCTTGGTTTCTCACAAAACTGCTAAGTGCACACAACTCCTTACATGACCTTGACCTCTGCAAAGATCTTTGCAGAATGAACACTGATTTTTGCCAAAGCTGGATGTTTGCTTGCTTGCAGAAGTGTTGAATAACATGTGCCACCTGGAAAAGAGGAGACAGTTTTTTCTCTGGTGTGCTTGTGAACACAAATAACATGTATCACAATAATAATACATTACCCAGAAAGCAGCACTTCAGCGCTTCTCTGTATATGCTAGAATGTGAGTTAAAGTGAAGCAGTGAAGACTGGGGGGAGCATACTGTGGGAGGAAAACACAGTGCTTTCTGCTTTTTCACAGGAGACTCGAGATTAACATTTGAAAACATTTGGTTCATCAGCTTTTGTGTCTTCTTTTTGCCGTTTAAAAGTAGGTGAAATAGGATAGGTTGGCTGTGGAAAGAGCTACAGAAACGGAACACAGCCAGCATTTGTTCCTGGCTTGTTAAAACAGACCATGCAGATGTCTAGTAAGAATGCCAAGACTCACTCTCAGTGGAGTTTAAGATTTTCAAACTTTCTTACAAACTCTAACACTGATTTGGTATCTTATGAGGGAAAATTCACTTTAATGAAGTGCTGGTACTATTTCCTGTACGACTTTGTAACTTCTGTAAAAGCCTTCTTAGTCTGAAGGCTTGACCTGTCCTGAACCTGTGGAGCTTGAAGACCTAATGAGAATGGATGCACATGGGATGTTTGAAGGTGGGAATGATCAGACAAGCACAGATAGGGATGTATGGGTGTGAGATTGGAGTTGCTCAAAAATACAGCTTTTTGTGTTTCTTGGGGATTAGGTCATGAAACCACCATTAGTGCTAATAGGAATTTGTGTGGCTTAATCTTCATAAACAGCATTTACATGCACCCCACAATACTTAATGTGTTAATGTATATGAAAACTGGCTTTCAGCTAGCATATCTGAATGAGGCAAGATGGGGTTTTGGAGGTCATTATTACCACACATTAAAGTAAAATTTATGTTGCACAACTCAAAACTCTCAAACAGATGGAGCTGGAATTGCTCCCAGCATCTGGCTAGAACGCCAGAGCTTCCTCAGGAAGGGGGAGAAGCAATGTAAGAATTCAAACCATCCCTCCACTCCTTTTAAGTAAACCCTAACCATGCAAAGTGAGGAAGCTGTGGCACAAAAATCTTTCTCTTCTACCCAACACATCCTATTTTGTCTTTCCTTGGGGGTTTAAAATGAGCAGGATGGTCTCCAGGCCATTGCTCCCGGGGTGCGGGTTTGCAGGAAAGCTGGTGTGTGGTCTGCCCTTGTGGGAGGGGGAGAAAGACCCTCCAGCTTTGCACTTGCTGTCTGGTGGCATCTCCTGCCTGCCAGAGGAGCAGTCCTGAAGTGTACAAAATGCAAAGCTTGAGGTCTTTAATGTATGGCAGAAAAGCAGCATCTTGGGCCGAGTTGAAGGTGGAGAGGCATAAGAGGAGTGTAGTTGCAGGAAGATGGCTTTGAGGCAAGGCACTTGCACAGGTGTTCTCCAGGCTTTTTTCCCTGACTTGAAAGAGATGCTGAGTACTATGGGATGTGTAAGCTGCCACTAACCCGGGAAGCTCGGAGTTTCTGCCATGCTTGATACCAAAGGAGTCAGGCTGATTTTTCTTCTGACAAAGGATGGCAAAACCTTCCTGTGCAAATTCTTGATTCTGTACTATCTCCCTTTTCATACCCACATATAGATTTAATGTGATAGCTGTCTGTGTGAAAGCAAAAATGCTGGGAAAATCAGGCCTGTGCCACTTTTTAACTTAGAGATGAGACTACCTTAGCCTTTGTCATACATTATTAAAAATAACTGCTCTTTATGTCTTGATACACATTTTAATGCCCTTATATTTTCCTGGTTGTAGACAGGATCCTCATGAGGAAGGGCCACAAACATTACCTACTAAACTAGGAATGTTTGTAGTCTGTAAACTACACCATAAATTTTAACCTGACCATTTAGATAGAAAAAGGCCCGCTACCCATGATTAGCACTGTGTTCGAAGCCTGCGCTGCTTGCATATTGTTTAAAGAATTTAAGAGAAATGAATTTCATATGTGAGGCTTTCTTTGTAAGCAAAGGGTAAACCAAAAGGAATTTCCTGGGATTGTTGAATGTATTAGATCTGAAGAGCTTTTGGGGCGGTGGTGTGTTTAAAATATTGTGAAAAGTGAACCTTAAGCACAGAAATTGAGGTCATTAGGATTTCTGTGTACCAAGAAATGCTTGCATATGGACTAAAGCAAGGAGTTTATCTGGCTACCTGCCATTATCTCCTACCTCACTCTTCATAGAAAGCATTTTCTTCCAAACATAGCAGAATGGGAACTCATAGCTTAAAAGAGCCTTGTGGTTTAGATGCCTTTACAGTTGCTATGCAGGCAGGGAAAAAAATGTTTGACCGAAATCCTGTTACGTAATTCAGGTCTCCTACATGCAGAAAATGTGAAACTGAGTTTAAAAAAAAAAATCTCCCAAAGACTGTATTGCAGTTCAGTCAGGAATGGTACTCTATTCACAAGAGTGAAGGCTAGGGAGAAAACTTCTGGGTTAACGCAGATTTAATTCGTGATTCTTAGCTTTTGGTAAAGTAATTCTCTCAGACAAGTAGAAGAAGAGTCTGAGCTAAGGCTACACTGCTCTTTATAACAAGATGCAGAACTTACTCTAACAACAGAAATGATTGCTCTTTCTGTTGCTCTTCCCACTTGTACAATTTTAATGGCAAGGGAGGAACTGTGTGTACCAGTAACCTTGGGCTTTTGTTAATTCTGATCTTTGGTGTACTATAAAATAAATGTCCGGGGGTTATAATTAGTGGAAGCCCCCCAATAATTAAATGACATCTGCTTTTCATCAGAATCGTGGCTTAGTTAACCCCAGAGCCATCGTTTTTGACTGGCTTTCCACAGCCTCCCAGGATGCTTGGACATGACTGTTTGAATTGCTTGCTGCAGCCTGTCATTGCCCAGGAAGATTAACGGAAATAGAGAGTCCTGGGCTGTCCGGTTTGGCAGTGAAGATGGGGAAAGTGCCATCTGCATAGCAGCTGCTGTTCCTCTGGCCTCGATTAATTTATCTCATATTGCATAATAGCCAGCCAGTTTTTTCCTTCTTGCAATGTTTGACCTTCTGGGACCATGATTTTCCCCTGGCATGTGTGGGTAGGTTTTTTCCTTTATCTCTTCTATGACATGCCTCATTGCAGGCCGTGCTTTCAGGTCTTTTTGTAACATTCTGCCACCTTGATCTGGTTTTGCTCTACTGGGTGAGTGTGGGCTCTTGGGGAGAGAAGGTTCATTCATCTCCTGCCTGTGAGTGTGTGCAGTGCCTAGTGTCCTGCTCCTCTTTTCTCACCTCCATCCCCAGGGGCTTTTTAGACCCCAGCCCACTCATATGTTAAGACAGAAGGTCTGCCTGAGGCTGCTTTGAGACACACACTGGGGAGGGAAGTAGAAAGCTTCCGTTGATGAATTCATCTTGGGAAGTGCAAGTGATGGGTCTTGCTGCTTTCAGGCAGTCTCACAAGTTACTGAAACTCCTACAAATTTCACGTAGCCCCAGTGGTTTTGCTCTTATCTGCTTTGTTCTCTAATCAAACAGAAAACCCCAAATCATCTCATTTGGACACAATTACAGTGCAACATCTGTTTGAAAAGCAAACAGTGTTTGTGAATAGTTATGGTTATGAAATGGTTGCTCCGAAACAAAAACCAAACACAAAATGAAACAAAACTCCCCAGCTTCTACAGTTCTGCTGTGTTTGGGGATGAGGAGAAGAGAATAAATACAGAAGAAAGGAATTCAGCTTGAAAGTAACCCATTTCTTCAGTTGAAAAGTTTTTCTCCTTATTGTTGTCTAGTTGTAAATAGCTTTGAGGATTACATTCATTACACCAGGTTCATTCATTCAAACTATTTCTAACCAGGTATTTATTTTCCCTGGAACTGAAGTTTATCTTGCTTCTTTCTTGCAGAATATGGCCATTTCACAAAGAGAATATTTGATTGGAAATAAATTAAGATTGCTTTCGGTTTGGCTTTCTTTCCTCCAGATGTAAATGTGAGTCTGTCTCACTCCCCAATCCTTTGGTTTTTTTCTTTCTCTGGGGGGAAATTACTTAAATTACTCAAATTTTTATTGTACTATGACAGAGCATCATGCATTGAGCACTAGAAGAAGAGGACAGATAAGATGTCAAAGTTTTGTGTTCTTCTGTATTTGTGTTAAAGAATTCTCACCATTTTTACCAGAGTTGAAAATGTGTTCCAGCTCCAGAGCCCTCTGTCAGTCCTGATCTGTTGCATGAAAAAAAAAAGAGTATATAGATAGATTTTACTTACGTTTCCTAGGGGGGGTTTGCATTCCTGGGTTATACGTATTTGTAGCTGGTTTTAAGATGTAAAAATCCCACATTTTTCCTTTGGATCAGAAGAAAGGCTTACATCCTGTCATTTTAAATGCACTAGGGAAATTACATTAAAGTAACATTTCCCCACAAAAAAAAATAATCTATCAGGTTGTTGATGGATTCTTCAAATGTGCTGAATACTTTTAGATGCTGCTGCTGCTGACTTCAGTAGCACACCTGTGCTGTTTAGGTTTGGCAATTAATCCCCTTCGTACTTTACCTTTAGCGCTGGTTTTAAAGCTTTTGGGCTTGTTGTATAATTTCAGTGAATTGCCCTGTTCTCCTGTGAGGCACACACAGAGGCAAAAGGGAGGTGGCCCCATGTTTGGGAGAGCTCAGGCAGATGAAGATCCTTTGAGCAGCTGCTTTGGAGGGTGCCCCTGCTGTGTGCACTGAGCCGGGGTGTCCATCCAGGGAGGCTGTGGCAGGAGAGGGGCTTTGAGGGTCAGGGAATCCTCCTGCAGAGAGTGGGAAACACAGTGAAAACTCTCTGTGATTTGATGTGAAATGCCCATGCAATGCATCTCATTAGAGCAGGCTGACTGGAAACCTCCTTCTGTTAAGCCCTCAAATAAAGCACAGCACCAGTTTGCCTGCTTTGTCTTTCCCCAGAGATTTTTGGAGAGGGTCATGCTATTCCAACCACCAAGTGCAAGAGCCTTATAGCTCTCTCCCCCAAGAGAGGTGGAGGAGGAGGTCAGGATGTTTTCACCATTAGACAGGCTATTCTTTTTGGCATGAAAAATTATGATTTGGAAAGATTATTTTGTGCTCTGTGTGCTGCTGGACAAGTGCAGGACAACAAATTGGGGCCAAGCCTCTCTTAGTGTTCCCTTGGTCCCAGCTGGTGGTGATCCCTGTTGGGCTGCCTGGCCCCTGGAGGCACGAATGGATGGGCCATGGGGATTTCCTGTGCCTCTCTGGCTGCCCTAGGGTGGGATGCCCTGGCATCTTAACACTCTTTGCCTGCCTCTACTTTCAGCTGCT
This sequence comes from Drymodes brunneopygia, assembly GCA_013400955.1. Classification (NCBI taxonomy): domain Eukaryota; kingdom Metazoa; phylum Chordata; class Aves; order Passeriformes; family Petroicidae; genus Drymodes; species Drymodes brunneopygia. The sequence continues at coordinate 710,181 of VZTZ01044176.1, forward strand.
GCTTGACGCCAGGTAGAAATGACTGGAAGAAGCAGACAGGGCTCCTAGGAGGCCAGCTGCAGTGTTGGAGGAGAAAAAATGCGACATCCCCCAGCTGATAGCAAAGCAATTGGGGGTGGTAGGATTAAACCCCCAGTGAAAACTGAAAGTGCTCCCATCTGCAGCCTTCAGTTTAATTTTGGTATTTTAAATCAAACTTTTGCTCAGTGATTTTGAGTCTAGACTTTTTGATAGGAAAGCAAGGGAGTAAAAATATCTTTGTGTGCAGGTTGTGTTTGCAAAATGAAACACTTCCTCCCCCACTTTCTCTTAAACCAAACAGATCCCTCCCACAAGAAAACTGGCGAATCTCAGAGCTGATCAAACCCTGTGAAAAGTGTCAGAGCAAAATAAAGACTCCCGAAGCAAGTGCTAGTATGAAAAAGGGAGGGAGCAAGAAAACCCTTGACTTCCATATGAAGCTCAGCTTGTTTGGAGGGCAGTAGATGCCACCTTTCACTGCAGACCCAGTTTATGGTCCCTGCCCTGGAGGTTGTCATCCCCTCTTTCCATTTGATCAGCAGGGGAAATGGAGACAATTTCTCAAAGTGAATATAAAATACAATGCAATTGCTACTGCATTACTCTTTCACAAGGTTTTGTATTTGGAGGGAAGGATCTGATCAAAGGAGAGAAGGCTAAATGAATGATGCCAATAGGAGCAAGTCAGAAATTAAGTGTGATTGCTGGGAATTTGGGCTTTCCACATTAGCAACAAATGCCTCTGTTCTGTTGGGAGAACAAGTCGGTTTTGGACCTATCTCAGATGCTGGTTAATCATGTTTTCCATCAGCAGAGGAAAATTTTCCCAGTCTTCTCCCTATGACTGTATGCAACTGTGTGGACCATTTTCCATCCTGGAAAACTTGAAAACAGAGTGGAGAGTGTGTGTATGGAGGGAGGAGTGGGGGAAGGTGGATGAGAGAACTGGCTGTTCCATTCTTTTGTAGGCAGCATTGGCATGTAGAAAGATGATGCTTCCTTCTGACAACAGAGCTAGAAGGAAATAGTATGTTTACAAAATGTTACACAAATACAAAACAAATATTGTGGATTTGATATAATGTGCATCAGAGGGCTTAAATATTTTTTAGGTGGGAAAATTGTTGAACTTCATTATTTCTACAGGGCAGCTGTCAAAAACCCCAACCCCAACCCTTCTTGAATTTTCAAAGAATAATTCAGCTTTCAGAGTATTTCCATGGATGGGGGAAAACTTGATTTGCAAGATGAAGAGATTTTCTTTGCCATGCTACTGGCACAGGCTTGCACTTAGTCTAGGTGCTTCTATTTATTCTTTGCTTTGTGTATCTTCTGTCACAGAGCATGTTTCTAGACAACCTCTCTCTCTGGGCTCTGCACAAAAACATTTAATTGAAAATGAATGTAGAAACATCTGATGTTCAGTGGTGTTCAAATTTTGGATTCCGCTCGTCTGCTGAGCGCTGTGTTACGCCAGTGGAAAAATGCTGGCTGTGTTTCATCACATCTGACTGTTGACTAAGTTAGATGCATTTTAGCTGTTGCCAGATGTACAAGATACAGTAAAATGAGCATTTCCTGTAGCAAATTAAGACTTTTTGGCTTTGTGACGATATTGGCAGAAGCTGCTTGTTTGCGCTGGGGATTTGGCCAGATTGTGCTGGTCAATACAGACAATAAACTGAGTTAGCAGAGGAGATCTCCTGATCTAGCTGAATTAGTCTTATTCTTCTAATTAGTTAAGTTTGGGGGTTCCAGCCTTCTATTGTCACTGCTGACTGTGATACTGGTTCTAGATAACACCCACCATTAAGCAAAGCCAAATGCCTTGTGGCATTCCTTAGCCACACTGAACCAGTGAAGACAAGCCTCTCTGGAAGGGAGGCATCTTGAAGAAAATGACTGAATGAGTGTGTTTCCTGGGCCAAATCCTGATCTGTCATGAACAGAGACACTGTGGAGTCAGGAACACAATGCATGACTCACCACATCATATGACTCAACATGTCAAGGCCAGGTTGGATGGGGCACTGAGCAACCTGATCTAGTGGAAGATGTCCCTGCCCATGGCGGGGGTTGGAACCAGATGATCTTCAAGGTCCCTTCCAACCCAAACCATTTAATGATTCAGTGTTCCTGAGACTTTGGCAAAGGGATAGCTCATCACATGAAGGCTTGCTAGTTTGTAGATAAACTGCCTGCAAGTACTGACAGACAGGAGATCCATGACTGTCTCTTACCCCTGAACTGCTTGAGGCTGAAGTGTTTACTGGATTGTGTTTTAGGGTTGTATATAATTCTTCATCGTGCTCATCGATTCCCAGGAATGGGAACTGTGCACATATCTGGACTGTAGGGTGTTGTTCCTGCAGCTGCTGCTGTTGTGCATTAGCAGTTTTGGAGTCTCAACAGGGAGTTGGGATTCTTCCTGTCCCTACAATTGCCTACTGAAGAGATGCTGCCTGTCCTAAGCAGCAGATGAGTGGCTCTGGTGGATACAAGAAGTAAACCAGGAAAATTGCCATGTTAACATGAGGTCACTGATGGATTGAGTAAGCAAGGATCACAGGGAGAGCAGAAGAGCAGGGTTAAGGCATTTCTGTCTCTTGTCCTCTAGCTGACTTGGAATTTACTGCTTGAAAAGCTTTTAAGTGCTGTTAGGGCAGGCAAACTGGAAAAAAAAAAGCAGCTGTTTGTGTAAGAGCCCTGGTTATGGTTGAGTATCTGTATCAGAGAGGCCTTAAAAAAGCAATGACACTGTAAATACCTGACATTTGCTGAGCTTTAAAGGGGAAGGTTATCAGCCTCTGTAAAAAACCCAAAACTACTAAAGGAGCCACCCAGTTATGAGACCTGGAGCAAAGGAAATTTTTTTTTAACTGGTGCAACATTTAGGATATTTAAAAATATCATCAACCTGGAAATGGTTTTAAAAAATCCCAGCCATTCTGTTGGATGCAGTAAATTGACCAGAGTGGTGTCTGAGAGTGAATAAAGCGAGAAAGTGCTGAACCCCTGGCCTGGCCTGAGTGAGAGAAGGGCAGGGTCACAGCAAGGCTTGGCTAGTCTTACCTGAATTTAGATATTCAAGAGAAAAACATCCATGTTAATACCCATGAATCTAATACAGTCAGTGTAGAAATACTGTCGTCTTTGAGGGAACAGTTTAATCCATGGCACCTGTTTTGAGATGGAAGCACCATGTAGCTGTGCTGGACCTGTGAAACTTTTGAGCTTCTCAGCCTGACAGGAGAGATGGTCCCTCTCTGCCAGCACCACCACTGTCATGTAATGGGAAAATTCCCAGAAGTTAAAATTCAGAGACTAGAGGTCTACAGCTGTCTCTCCACATGTCCTGTCTGGCCTGGTTGCCATTGAAGGAAAACAACCCTGTGCTGCAGGCATCCTAGAACCTACTTGGGAAGAAGTTACCTGCCGCACATCTACTGTCTTGTGGTAAGACAAAGGGTCTACAAAGTAGGTGCATGTGAATTGTCAACAGCAACTCTGCAGGGAGCTGAAAGCTTGGAAAGCCTGGGGAAAAAATGCTGTGCTAATAATAAGCTATGCCTCGTTTAAAACAGATCCCAAGGAGTGTAGTAAACGGGGCAAGGAGATGTTTGGGCCAAGTTGTAGTATTGCTTTATCTGTCTCCTTCAAAAAGGAAAACAGGTCTAAAGAAGGTAGTCCCTTTGGGAATACCTTTAAATAAATAAATACATTTACAGTTATCTACTATTACCAGATCCCTTGGCTATTGAAAGCAAAGCTCACAATTTACATTAGTAAACTAACTCTGCTATTTTCCAAAAAATGAAAAAAAAATGTTGTATTGTGGAAGGCTGGTGGAGGGAGGATATCTATCACATTTGGTGACCTGTATTAATGCAGTGGGAAAGACACTTAGAAATTCATCCAACTGGGGAATTCATTGGTATCTCACCCAAAAGCCCCGAAACCTTAGGGCCAGTCTAGGTCCCGTTTACCCCTGTAAATAATCCCATGCAAATCAATTTACTTTCATGGGTATACTAAACAGGATTTGTCTGTAATTAGCATGAAGTGGAACAGATTGCAGGCGTGCTTATCTTCTAATATGGAGGTGCAGCCGGCAGAGGTTGAGCACTGGATGTTGCATCAGCAGCAGAGCAAGGACAGCAGGGACTGGTGAATACTGGGAAGTTTGGCTGAATGGAGGACCTTGGCTTTGTCATGATTCTCTAGTAAATGCCATGAAAACAAGCTAACTTCAAAGTAAGTTTGCCAGATCAAAACAATGCAAGGTAAAACCTCATGTGAGGTTGGAGTCAGTCCATTTTATTTTTCCCTGTCACAGCACTGAATTCAGAGATTAATGCTGCCTCAGTTGTTCTTAGTTATGTTGCATTTTTTGGATTAAAGCCAGTGGTAGTTCGGACTCAAATTAAAAAGCACGTTTCATCTTTAATTTATTAGTTCTAATACATTATTATTTAATATTTGATCTCCCAATTGGCTGTAAGTAGCTTCTTCTTAATACTTGAATCCCCCAAGTGATAACAGTGTACTTACTGGTTTAAGCTTCATTTGTGTTTCTTATGCTGTCAAGATGAGGACAACTTTAAATTGGGCCTTCTTCCAAAGATTTTAGGTGAGGCTATTCTTCTGCCTGTTGGGTATTAAGCAGTGATGGCCCTACACACATATCATCACACCAAGTGGGTTATTTTTGAGATGAATGCCTCCAGATGTGTTTGGATGGATCTCTCTGCCTGGGGTGAAATCTGTTTGTGTCCTCAGGGTCTGAGAACATCTGGGCACCTTGCTGCCATAGCTCATGTGTGAATGCAGCCTTTGTCCTTAAATTTGGCCTGCTAATGTTGTGTGTTGCATTTGAAGTGTGTTTGGTTACACTCCCTCAAAATGAAGGCTTCATTCTCCTTTGTAGCTTAGATTGGGTTTTAGTTCATTAAATATCTCTTAGTTCCATGCTTGCTTTAGCAGGGATGATAGTTCACATGTACAGGGAGGAATTTCCTTCTCATCTCATACAGGTTGAAGGTGTGTTATGGCTCTTTATACTGAAGGTAATAAAATGTTTTAGTAATCTTTTTTTAAAAAATGTATTTATAATGCTTCAATGATACCTCTTACATGCTGGATACCAGCACCTACTCTGATAAAGCCAATATTTGCAAAAACTAAATCTGTGTCTCACAAGATACCATGGTCTCATCCTCGTGATTCAAACTTGCCTAAGCTAAGTTAAAATAGAAAAATAGTAGTGAGGTCAGTAGAACAGTATTAAATTTACTCATGCAAAACTAAAAGGAAAAGTTGGCCTTTACAAAGGTTAGTTTTTGCTAGCAAATGCACAGAGAGTAGATGCATAATGATAGTGTTTTTATGGAGCTTTTTCCTTTCAGTTTGGTGAATACTATAGGTTTAGTATTTTACTTGGGAATAAGAAAGCCTTAGACTTTTACTTATCCTAAATAAAATTAGAAGGAAAATAACACTGAATTTAACAGGAGTTAAATTTACTCAGGGATGAGTAAACCTGCCTTTTCATTTCTGATTTGTGAGCTGCTAAAGCTGGGGGTTTAAACAAACAAAAGTGGAATGGCAGTATTATGAGATTTATTTACACAGGATATGCAGTGAGCTGTTAATTGAGTTGGTTGAAGAAAATAAAATTTGCTATGTTTGATATATTGATATAAATAAATAAAACAGAATCTGTTTCATAAATTGAGCACTGGTATTTGCATTTACTCTGTGTGTGTGTTAATAGGGGTCTGTCAGTTTGCAACATGTGCAGGGTTCCCTGCAAGGTAGAAATCCACCTCATGATGACCAATGAAGAAACTCTTGATAACCTGATATAGAAAGAAAAAAAATGTCATTGATCTGATGTGATAGCGAGCATTTTGGGGAAGATCTGTCACCGAGGCAGGAAATGACCCAGCACTTAGTATCTGGGTTTCACCTTGGGATTGGTTGTTGGTTTTTCAGTGTTAGTAATAATGAACACTTAATATTCGCAGCTAAGCCTGCAAACAACAGAAGGGAAATTACAGGCAGGTTTCAAATCCATGTGCAGAAATGAGCAAACCAGAAATTTTTCATGCCTTGTACTGAATAACATAAATATTTTATTTAGCTTTAAGGAATAACCTTTGAAGTGAAAAGTGTCAGCTAGCTGAAAAATGGCCCTGAGTGTGGAACTGAAAGGCTTGTACTTGAAGTAGATTTTTAGGGATTTAAAAAATTTTTTTTCAAGTTGGGTCACTTCATACTTTCCAAATGCAAACCCTCCTGGTTATATTAACAGGCTCCCCAATAGCAGTGTATGTGTGTCCCGTTGTGCAGCGCCTGCCAACAGTGCAGCCTCCGGCACTTTTTCGTGTTTGGGAAGTTCCCAAGCAACAGGACAGGCATTGCGTTGACTTCGCCCTTCCCTCGCAGAGCCCTAAAGCACCCAGGAGCAGCTTTTGCAGCCGATGCCTCCTGCTCTGATTGTTCCCTGGGCCGCTCAGCCTGACAAAGGCCGTTTGAAGAGAAGGTTGGTGCTACAATGGAGCGCCTGACATGAATGTGGGGCCGAGGCCCCCAGGGTGGGGAAGGCAAGGGCAGCCCTGGCAGCTCCTCGCTGTGCTCGGGCGATGCCCCCGGCACCCCTCGGCTCCTTACTGTGCTCGGGCGATGCCCCCGGCACCCCTCGCTCCTCGCTGTGCTCGGGCGATGCCCCCGGCACCCCTCGGCTCCTCACTGTGCTCGGGCGATGCCCCCGGTACCCCTCGGCAGGCGCTGAGCCCAGCCCCAGGAACCGCAGAGCCCGAACCCAGGGGAGCCTCACATGTCCTTTGCCTGGCTCTTGTTTTTTACAGCTTCTTGATGATTGGTCACACAAATCGGTCACCGAGGGCCATCGGAGTCCGCCGTTCCCCAGGCGGGGATCCTGGCCGCGTCAGGGGTGAGCAGCTGGCTGCCAGGCTGGCCGTGCACCCCGGGACAGCCTGCAGACCCCTGCCCGAGCCGGGGCGGGAGCGGGCATGGAGGTGTGAGTGAGTGTGTGTGCGCCTCATGACACGGAGAGAAGGGAAACCCATGTTCCTCTCCCAGCCATCAGATGGGAAGAGCAGTCAGTGGGTAAGCCAGTGGACGCTCTGGAGGATTGCTTTTAAAGTGGTCAGCAGCTCCTGTGCAGAGCAGCTGCAGGCAGATGGTTTCCCTGCGCTGAGCGTTGCCATTTGAGGGGCTGTGGGTGCTGCCAGCGATAGCCTGCCCATGTCCCTGCCAGCTCCCTGCTTACATCCCAGCCATGGCAGTGCAGGGGCCACCAGTCGTGCTGAGCACCTCCCTTGTCTTAGCTATGGACAATCCACACTTTTATTATTAATCTGTTTTCACTGCCACATGACCTTCAGGGCTGTCATAGCAGCTGACTGACAGGCCTGCTGTAGCATTTGATCTGCAGATCAGGAAAGGGTGCTTGTCCTGGTGCATGTTTTGGCATATCTGTCAGGTCTTGATTAATTTTATAATTGTTACTTCAGGATTCAAAACTGCTTCTTTTTTTGGATTGTATCAAGACAGTTGCAACTCTATTTAAGCTGTAAAAGTGTAGCTAAGGCTAGCACTGCTTGAGCTAGCGGTAGGAAGGGGCCTATTAACCAGTATATCTGTTCACAGTACTTGCTTAATTTCCCATGTTTTGCCCAAATCCGAAACCAAAGAGCAAATGAGAAAATCTGCACTTCCAATTTTTCATGCCATGTTTCTTGTAGCAGGAGCATAAGAATACTGTGGTTTGCTGTTGCAACTGGGAACCAAAGTCAGTTTGCATGAGAGCAGAGGTGACAGGTTGGAGGGGATGGTTTTTGGGAGGCAGTGCCCTGGATCCATAAGTGTTCATTGATGGGAGACCACGTATTGCTGCACAAGCAGGACTTGGCATGTGGTAATTCAGTCTGTGACAAATTTTCCCATCCAGGTTTACAAACCATTGGAACAGGGCTTAAAACTGGAGTTTCTAAGCAGCTCCAGCGCTGTATGAACGGGGGCTCTGTTATAATAAGAAACTAGCAGACAACTCCTCCTTCTGCTGTTGAGCAGCTCTCTGCATGGGGCTGCCCTCACAGCAGGACCATGTGTCTGTGCAGGCTATAATGAGACAGAGCTCTGGCTGGTTTTGTTTATGAATGAAGGGCAGGGCATTAAAAAAAGTCCACTTGCTAGCTGTGAGTAAAGCTACGTGGTTTGACCAGAGAAGGAGATTAAGGCATAAATTCACCCTGCTTTTTTTTTGTTTTAAGTTTTAATTAAAAGAGGAAGGTCTGACCTTTCTGTGCCAAGACAGCCTTTCAAATTAATTTAAAACGCATTAGTGAGTTCTGCGGAGGTCTACAAGTAAGTGACTCTTCTGTCACCACTGCTGCTCATTCTTTTCCCAAGAAGCAAGAAAATGAAACTCTGGCATCTGATACAGTTTTGAAACCTAGAGTTGAACAGGACATTTATTGGGCAAGGAAAAGAAAATAGTCTTGTTAAAACAACAAGATAAACAGCAATTTGGAATGTATGTGGGAGCTGTGTGAAGAGTTGGAGGAGTAGGAAGGCAGCAGCTCAAGCTGGGTTTCCATGGTGGTCACCCTGAAGTTACTCTAAAGAAGTGGAAGACCAGTAGTGCAATTCTGGCCTTGATTTACATCTCATTTTCAAACAGCAAATCTAGCTGAAGGGAATAAAGCAATTTCCATGCCATGGGAGTAGCTCCCAGATCTCTCTTTCTTCTAAGCAGCTGAATAAAGAGTCATTTTACAAAGACCTTTTCCCTAATAAATAGCAAAGCATTCTCATAAAGAAAGTAATGTGCTTTTTAGGCTCAGTAACCATATTGAATTAAATGTTATGCACAGTGTAATTACATTTGCCTGTCAGTTGTATTAATGTGAATTTCCTTGATTAATTTTTCAAGTTAGTTGATATTAAGTAGGTAGGAAGTTTAACATCCCTCTAGACCTCCTCTGTCAGCCTGGCTCAGCTAGTGGAGGGAGGGCAAAGCTCAGCACAGTCAGTGTTCAGTGTTATTTCATTAACTTGGCCTCTTTAATAAGCCCCTGGAATTTTCATCTTTCCAGTCACCTGAAATCTTCTTATACAGTTGGGTACAGTGTGACTCCCTGAGCTGTCCTGGCAGGTGTGGGGTGCAGCACTTGAAAGCAGCGTAAATGCCCAAATCCATGTGTGCTGTAGAGTTTTTACAAGGTGATGAGGCTGGAGGGATTTGTAAAATGGTGAGTGGGCTGCAGCTTGGACCATGCTGCTTGTGCCACATTCAGAGTGGCACTGTGAGTGTGCAAGTTCAGTCATTCCCTTGAAATTGTGTGGAGTATGTGATTGCCAAGGATGCGGAGTAGCAGTTTGAGAGCAGGGGTGAATAACAGAAGCCTTACCGAGACAAGATAGTGCACTGCTTTACATGCACATCCCAGCTGATTTCTCCCAGTTATCATCCTGAATGTCAGCTCACTGCCTTTCCCCAAAGCTTTCAGTTACTGTGCTGCACAGGCTCTATTTACTTCTTGAGGCTTTGTATTTGGGTCTCAGCCATGTGGAGGGTATTCATTCTTCAGACATATCTGGCTAGCTGGTTACTGTACCCAGTGATCTCACAACTTGCAGCACAGACTCTTGTAACCAGTGGATGTTGCTATGTAAGTCTGACCTTCTCTGAATTAATAAAATGCTTGAAGCTATTTTAGAGAGGAAGCTGGAGTCATTTGCCCAGTGGGGGTCCATGCATTACAGCTGTGCTGCTTTTTGCTTGGTGTCTGCAAACTTTATATTAGGTTTCAGTTAGTGATTCATCTCTCAAACATCTGTGTTAACTCTGGGAGCTTGGGGAGTCCTGGTGTAAGTGTGAAGTAGGAATGAACTGAAGCAAGCCCACGTACATGGGGGCCCTTCTTGTGTAAATTGGTCTGGATTATTGTGATCCAAATAAACAATCATTTGGATGCATACATTCTGCAGGACTCTATTACACAGCTCTTGGGAGATGAGAAAAGTCTGTTTAGTGTCTACTCAGAAGAAATGGGAGCAGGGCTGTAGAAAAATGTTTCAAGACTGGTAGTCTGTTTCATGTTACAGGGCTTGCCATATTTGATACACCAAATTTCATAAATATTGGTGCCCTATACAACTGATTAGCAGTTCACATCTGTAAAACCATGGGGTGCACTGTATTCTATTTCCAGTGCACGTAACTTTTGCTCTTAATCCCATTCTTTAAGTATTTTAAAGCAGTTTGGGAAAACATACAAAGCCAAGTACACATGATCAAGTAAGAAGAGATTTGGGAACAACTGAAAGCACTGTATATAGGAAGGTCCAACATACACAAGGTTATTGCTTTAGGAGGACTTTTATTTACTCTTGCCCTACCGTTTCCCTATGGAGCGTGTACTGTAGCAAACCTACAAATGCTGCAGGCAAACTTGAAAGTACCCTGCCAGGCTGCGAGACAGCATCGACAGGAACGGATTCTCCATGCTTTGTTTTTTTGTTTTCTTTTCCCCCCCTCTTCCAAGTAGTTGGCATATTTGTCAGTTTTTAGCTTGTTCTTATTTAAAAGAAAATGAAAAAAAAGAACAACTCCCCTTCAACTAACAGTAATTGGAAGATAAAAGATCATGCACAGCCTTCTTTACTTTTAGAGCTAGTGAGAGGAATACACAGTTTCAGCTGATGTCATTTGTAGGTCCTGCCCTAGCTGGACTGAGTCCTTGCCAAGCCATACGTGGTTTGTTGGGAGCAAGTGTTTCTTTTTCTATGTGACCAGTGCCTTATCAAATAAGAGAAAGTGAGATCCTGGCTTGATTAAACAATAGTGCGAAAGTTGTTTGCTTGTCAGTTCAGTGGAGCCATATTTGTACCTGGAGTTAAAGATTGCAGAAAATGAAGTGGATAGGGAAACCCAAATCATTGCACTTAGTTGTTGCAAGCCTCAGGGTGCAAGAAATAAAGATGACCAGACTCCAAATTTCTTATGTGATTGGGTGGCAACCTGTAGGAAATGAGCCTGTACACCTTGTCTTTCTACAGAGGTAATTTTTTCTGTGGAATGGGAGTGTTCATAAATATTGCATGAGTACTATGAGAACAAATTAATTCATTATTGCCTGAACATTGACCAAGCTTGTATTTTCTTGATTCAGTCATGTTTGTACCTAACAGTGTGAGCAAAGTTTTAGAAACCACAGTGTTGAATGTCATGCTAAGGAAGAGCATGGGCTTAACCATTGATACACAGAAAGCCTGGAAAATCAGGGGAACAGTTACATATTTACAGCTATAGCAGATTTATCTTCACGGTTCTGAATAGCCTGCGTCTCTTCTGTTCTTTGGATCAGCTTCTGTCTTTTTGCTGTAGGGCAGAAAAGAAATTGGCCCTGTTCCATTTTGAAGAGGAAGAAACAGTTTTGTGGGGAAATCCACTTGCTCCAGGGCTCTAATGAGTTGGAAATATTTTGAAATACTTGTGATTTAGATCATAATGAGTTATGCTAATGATTCAAGTTAAAACTTCTTTTAACACTTTAAGGAGGTAGGGGTATTTGTGTGTGGTACTGGTAGTGGTAAGTCATGTTTGACAGTCATGACAGATACTTTTGGTGTGCCCAGAGTGCCTAAATGCTCCTCAGTGAATGGCAGAGAATAGGCTGGGATTGCTGCATGCAACTAAAACCTCTGGCACTGTCTCAGCAGTCAGGCAGGAGCAGAGCAGGGACATAGCAAAGTGCTGTATAAGACCTCTTGGTGTTCTGGAGGGGTTATCTGGACGGTACTTGATAACCTTCTACAGATCAGACTCAGACCATACCTCTTGTGTTCCCTTCATGTAAATAAAGGCTGTTAAAGCAGGCCCACTGCTCAGGAAAACTTGAGTTATTCAGGCAGTAATGTGCCTTAGGAAAAGAGCTGCAGCAGTTTCTCAGGGAAAGTCTGATTCATCACTTGTCTGCATGCCTGGACAAGAAAAGGGTCATATTTCTGCTAGACACCAAAGCAAGGAGGGGAGGGTGTTTTTGACTTGATTTATCAACTAGGAGAGATGAATTAGAACCCTCGGGGGAGGGAAAACTTCACAGAAACTGAAATATTTTTACATTGCAGATGATTGTGGCCTCCAGACTTTTTCTTGTATGGCATTTATGCAAGCACACATTCCACAACAAAATTAAACAAACAGTCCCTTGAAGACTCCTAATTAGCCACTTTGCTCAATACTCAATTAGAATAACCATGTAGGTAAAATATGACTGCAGTGCAGAGAATTTCATTTGAAGTAGCAGTCCATAAGTAATGTTTAGGAACAAGTAATAGAGTTCATCAACAAATGCGTTTTGCTTGGAGCAAATTCGGCACTGCAGACGATTGGCAGTAGGGTGAGATGCTGTAAACCTGATGGAGTCTTGTAATTTAAAACAGAGGCCTAGAGTTCAGAAGATTAGGAAAGATCGTGCCTCTGCCAGAAACCTTAATGTGACCTCAGGCAAGTCACTTTACTTTTCTGTGCCTTATCTGAATAAATATCTCTGTTTCCTATCTGTAAAATGAAGATAATGCTTCATACATGTCCTGAAACTCAAGTGTTAATAAAATAAACAGAAACCATCAGATAGGAAGTTCTCCAGAAGAACAAATGCTGAGTTGTATATACGCTTGTACAGCCCTCATTTGCAAGTGCTTTTTTCTTCGTCCACTTGCAAATACATACTCTATTGGGATTTATTTGGCTTACCCTCCTTGTGAGGAGGGTAGGTCTGAACAAGACATTTGGATTCAAACGCTCTGAATACTTGAGGGACAGAGAGCAGCTGGTTTCTCTGGCCAGACTTAGATCTAAAGTGGAATTTTGCATGTAGTTGTTAGCTGCGCACTGACTAAAACTTTGCTTTGGAGCCTGACACCAGAGCTCAGATAGGAAGTGAGATTTTGTGGCTAGACCCCGTTTCTACCAAAGCATGTTAACTAAAAAAGCATTAAACAAATTCCTCTTCTTAGAAATTACCATCTCTGCACGTGTCTATTAGTTTCATTTCCTCAAAAGGGCACAACTGTTACAACTAATAAATTATCAACTTACTGTTGATACCATTTAAATGGTGCTAGTAGATTGTTTTAGCTGACTCATATACTTTTTGTAGTACAGAGAGAATTACCTAGAAGTTCTAACACTGTAGGCTTGTCTTCTTCCCACCCCAGATCTCCAGCCTCTCTTACGGGTAACGTTAAAGTGTCTGCTCTATACTTGCTCACACTTTGCTAACTGTTCGTAAAAGCGAAGACCTTACTGAGGGATGCCTCCTCAGAAAGGCATTTTGTCAAGAGATAATCATGCTTTTGAAATGTTATGTCCCAGGTGAGGTAAAATGCAAAATTCAAGGAAAGATTAGAGGAATGCCTGAATGTTTCTGGAAAAAAAGAAGGCAACATTTGATGTGCTTTTAATCCTAGGTGTTAAAGTCATGGCTTTAGCTTTGTTATTAAAGTATTAATGCCACAGTATTAAAAGAGCTATCGTTTAAAGAAGTGCTTTGCCTAAGGAACACAAAAAAATTATGTATTGATTTATTAAAAATCCAGAGGTTTGAAAAAGCTTTTTTTAACACCCTGGGGAAATTTTACGTCTGTCTCGGGTGGTTACTTCATTTGTCTGGGGACAACATCTTTTAGCTATATTTCCAGGCAGTTGTAAATTACAGGATGCTGAGAAGACCAAGATCTACTTGAAAATAAATTGCAGTCCAGCTTGTGACTTGGATCGCGCATTTCTGTATGTGAACTGACCAGCTGAAAGCAAAGGCTGCGGAAGTGGCTGCAGAGCTGAAGGTGCAGAGACTGGAAATGTGGGGGATGTGAGGACGGCCACAGGCTGTGTGAAGGAACACTTTCAGCTTTGTGTGTTGTTCACAGTGTAGGAACATTTGATAGTTCATACAATCCTTTGCTTAAATTCAAAAGCAGTGTTATGGTTCATAGAAGAACACTTCAGGAAGTTCTAAAAGATTTTGCTTTTCCGAGGTTGTATGCACAGGATCTGGGAAACTGAATCACTTTGTAGTTTCCTTCAGACAACCAAAAGTTCAAAAAATGCAGTCATGAAGTTTGTGAAAATGTAGCTCTTTATCCATTCTTTATGGTAGACAGGAAAGGAGAGATCACAGTTAGTAATAGTTTGAAGTTAAACTGTTTAAATATTTTGTACTTTTCCTGCCTTTATTTGTAAAATTCAAATCAGGTGTTCTACCTGCAGGGACCTTCAAACAGGTCATTAAAAACAACCCAGCAGTTGTGAATCAATTTATTCTAAATTTTAATTTAAAATGGCATTTGTATAATTTTCCAAAAGGGTTGAAGCTTTTGTAAAACTTATTTCAAGAATTTTTATTTTTGTTTTTCAGAAGAAGTCAGGTGATACATCTTTACTTGTCTTCCTGATTAAATCTCTCCATACTGGAGACTATTATAATTTCCTTCCCAACTTTTCCTTGTCTTTTGAAAATATCAATAGGTAATTTTAGCAACGTAGATAAGGAATTCCATTATAACTGGGAAGCCAATTATCTGTCAAGACGTTATTGCAATATTATTAGAAAACTGGATACTTAAGCAGCAGGTAATTTTTTTTTGTATTTCCTGCATAACTATCATGCACTCTGTTTTGATTAGATCCTAATGATATTGAGAACATTTTAAACAAATACTCTCAATCCATGCAAATGAAAAACATTTTGCTTCTTCAGTTGCTCTTGTGCAGCAATGGTAATTAATACATCTTGTAATATTCAAACTATACCTGATTAAATCACAGTGCACCAAAGAGGGCTTCATAAATAATCTTCTCATGAACCCTGCAGAGACATCTGGGAGAAAAAAGGAAATGTGATAAATGGCATCGTTGTGCCTAAAGGTCTCTACCAACAGTGACACCGTACCTATAGATTCCCTTGCCCATAACCCAGCTCCTGCCCTGGCCCACCCATGGTGAATGGGAGCAAGTTGATTTTCCATCATTTTCCTGGTGACAGCAGGCTTTGCAGTGCTGGGCCCAGCAGACTGGCCAATTCCTGTTGGACAGTAACTCCCTCAGTTGCTTCACCCTGCACTTTGGCATTGGTTTGTCCTGGTGGTGGACAGCCTCTCCAAAAGAGCAGTCCCAACATCCAAGCATGTGCAGCTTGAGCCGTTTCTCCCCAGAATGAGCCTCACTGGTTGGTGATAGGCTCAGACTCTGGTAGAAGTGTGTTTCATATTAGTCAGCATAAAGGATATGCCAAGGAGTATCTGCTTGGAATAAGCTACGTTGGTGAGTTGTCCCTTGAGGACCATTGCCAAGCTTACATGCAAGTAGCCTTTGGGATTAAAAGACCTTAAATGCACTTGTTAATTAATAGTATTGCCAATCCCTTACCTCAGTGATGTAATATGTGCAAGCCAGAAAAATCAGTTTGTTTTGGCTTTGAATTGAGCATGTTCTAACTTTAGCAGCACCCTTTCTAAAGGCTGATTGAGGGCCCCTCATCAAGGAGGGGATGCATTTTTGGAGGAGCATTGCCAACCCAACAACAGCAGGAGAAAAAAAAGAACCCATGTGGTTTTTTCTCCATTCCCTTTACAAAAGTTTTTTGTAACTATGTGAATTTAGAGGAAAGAAATCACTGTTTTCCAGATGATTTATTTCAGCTTTGTTAGGCAGCTTCACTCTTTCCCCTGTGTAATGAGCTTCCCCATGTTGTTTGCATGGCTCTTTCCTATAGCTACAGGAAGCAGGTTTGTAAAAATAGGAAAATGTACTGTTAGAACAAAAAAGAAGTAGGATACTAATGGACATGGGACACTAATCAGCTTTTAGAATTTCCAGTGTCTGTCTTTTATGCAAGAGCCACTCTGTTGCTCTCTATATTGGTTCATGACTGGATGGTAAGGAGGCACTAGCCTTGAACACTGTCATTTGCAAAACTTCGTTTTCTGTCTGTTTGGGCATGTCAGCAGCCTTTGAAGATTTATTAATAACAGATTATACTCTTTTTAAGGGGTGTTTTCAAGTTCCTGGCTTAGATGAGGGAGTGGCCCATTTACCCCTGCAACCACCCATATCTAACTGTCTAAACCAAATCAGTTCAAACTCCTTTTACAACATAGCTGCCAAAAACTGGCAGAAAATCCCTCCTGGGTGAAGGTTGTTCGGAAGAGCATCCATCCTGCTCCTCGGGATGGCTCTGTGGGTCTGTGTCAGGCTGCTCATGAGCTGTTGCCCACAGCCGGGGGCACCATGGACCCACCTGTTGGGTGCTTGCTGCGCAGCTGAAGCTCAGCCATGTAAAAAAACTTTTTGGGTTGGAGATCCTGGGAGGCAGTGCCCTGATGTTTGGCATTGCGAGACTTCCCTACCTGCTTGTCTGGAGCACCAGAGTGAACTCCTTGTGCTTGTGTGTTTTTTTCCCTTTGAAAACTGGAAGGCATTTGGTAAGGGCAAAGTGTTACAGTAAGTCAACATGAGTTGCACAAGAAGGTCTCCCAGTAGACAAACAAAGGAAGAGATTTGATTCAATTTAGCAGACTCAGTTTAGATGTAGTTTGGCAATTTCTTGTTTGAGTTAACCATGTAGGATCAGTACTTCTGAACACTTCTGTTTCATAAAAAACAGAGCAAAAAGGAGAAACAGAGTGAGAACAAGAGGTGCTGAAATACTTCTGAAGTACTACAGAAATACCTGTGAATCAGCCTCCATTTTGCTGTTCCTGAGTTGTACCTTCCCAGTGCTGGTGCCTGTGTTAACATTTGCCACAGAGCATGCAAATCTTGGATCTTTCTGTGGGAAAATACTTGGGACCTCAGAAACTGACAATTTTTTAATTATAGCCCATGGCAATCCCAGCTTTATGGAAGGAATTTCATGGGGAACTGGCATTTCTGTCCATCAGTGTACTTCATTTACATTTTTAAAATATTTTGATTGTGGTTAAATAACTGTTAATCGAGTGCAGGTGGTAGATTTTGAGTATGATCTTCATACTTTTGGCAGGAAAAGTGAAAGCTATCTTTATGGATAAATACTTATTATTTCCAGAACTTAAATGCTGAGATTCCTTCTTGGTGGGAAAGAGAGTTTCTTTTCTCAGCCCATGGTTCAGATCTATGACTTGCCCTTTTTGGGACACACATACTAAATACACTTTTAATCTCACAGTATGCCCAGGTGTTCGTTTTCTTCTTTTTTCTTCCAGCTCCAGAGCTGTAAGTAATTCTGGACTCATTCCATCCACCTGGTTGAGTGCTTTTTTTCTATTCTTGATTTCTATTTTTCTCCTTCTCTTTCCCCATCTCGCTCGTGTTTCATTTCCTAAGCTTTCCTGCCAGAACAGCTTTTTATTTCAATCACCTCCGGGAATGGAGTGGACATAATGAATTGGGTATTTTATACAGGCTCCATGAAGGAATCAGGTGTGGCAGGAACTGTTATTAGGCAGCGCTGAAGAGAAGCTCCGTGCCCGTGCCAGCGCAGCCCAGGGCACAGGGCAGCTGCCTGGCGGTGCCATCCAGTCATGGGCTGGGAATCTCTGACTTCTTGCAGTTGCTTCTGGTCCATGAAGCAAACTTGGGCCTGCCACACAACCTCCCTGCAGAGTGGTTGGGGAATATTTTTGGGAGCAGAAATATAACTGCGGCAGAGATCTGCGCTCTTCCATCCTTGCTAATCAAGATTGCTGATGAAACATTTATTTGTCAGGGCTGGATGTTTAGCTAAATATAGGAATAAATTTTTTGCAGTGTGAAGATGAACATCAAGAATCTTGGCACAGGGTAATGTCAGTGAAATGCGGATGCAGTGAATGTCTCCTGTCAAACTATTATCCTTCCCATGATCTAAGGAGGTGCTGGATGGAAGTGATTCATTTCTGTTTGCTTCTTTGTTTGTTTGTTCTGTCCCAGGTTATTGCTACCTGTATTGCTGTTCCATCCTCAGCTTCAGGCATGGAGTAGGATTCCCTAAGAATCCTAAACAGTGGTACACATTTGCAAGAAATGATCTAGATTCTGGCACTGGGACAAGAAAAAGTCTTGCCCTGATCTCATTAGTCTAAGCTGCTGTTGTAAAATTCCATGAAGTTAATCCTTGTTCCAGTCTTGGACATTGATGTTTTTTCACTTGGTTCCCAACTGAAATGCATTTTGTTGCAACTGGAGATATTTTATCCATTCACCATTGGTCATAGTAATCTTCAACTTTTTTTTTTAATTTAAAATTTTTTTCAGCTTAATTATTTTATGTTTTTACTTTGTAACCCTCTTTTATTTTTTACTTTGTACAACTAATTCTGTTATTCTTTAGTCATTAGTTAAATTTCTTAAATCTCTTCTGACTTTTGCTCCCCTATTCAGGGTCTGGACTGTTTTAAATTTGTCTGCTGCTGTATCTGTGTTAATGCATTGTCTGAGCCTGGACACAGGAATGTGACTGAGGTCTCACAAAGGCTGAATAAACAGAGCAATTATCTCCTATTTCCTATGTATGCCATTTCTCTTCCTAAAACTCAAGATTTTGGGGGTTTTTGTAGCAACATAATTTTGTTGGTTCATATTTCTGTTGTGATTTGCCATGACCCTCAGATTCTCATTTCTTGTTCTGGTAATTGTGCATCAGTGTTTGCTTCAGAAGTGTATTATTTAGTTTGTTAATTAGCTCTTCTGAGTGTACTAAGTTCTTTGGATTTGAGAGTAGCTCATATTTTCCCATGTGGTGAGGTTTTTTCCTCTTTATCCCTGCTCTTTCTTCTGTTGCTATGTGAAAGACAACACACACAGAAAACAAAGAAACTGCCAGATATTCAGAAGAAACAGAGATGCTTAGAATATACAAAATAAACAGGGTTAAAAACAAAAGAGGAAAATACTTTTCTTTCTTAGCTGTGGTAATTTTAACTGCATTCACAAACAGTAGGGGAAACAGATATCTAACTTGCAATTTTAATGAAATGATGGGTAAATTGAGAGAGCAAATTCTAAAAAAAGGAAGAAAGTAAAAAATGTACCACAGCAAAATGGAAGGAACTATTAGATATATTGCTTAGTATTTCTAGGGATGATGTTATGATTTAGCCAGCTAGAAATGGCAATAGCAGCTTTTGTAAATATGATGGATAGTGGAATAATTTATGGTTTACTTTCATTTTTCAATTCAAATATGTTTGCACATGAATTACTGTTTGTCCTGGGTATATTAAAACATCATCTTACTGGATAAATAGATAGATCAATGCATTCAATGTTAATCATGTCTTTAAATTTATTTTAGGTGGGAGTCATGAAGCTGAAGTCCTCCAAGCATACACATTTCTCAGTAATTTTGACTTTTAATTCAGCCAGGAAATGGGGATTTTAAGTGGATTGCTAATACCATTTTGCTGGGAAGGGAAAAAAATGGAGTGGAATGAGCTTATTCCAGTAAAAATGTTTTGAAATTCACCAAATGGACAGTGAGCCCTCAGTTTGCACTGTCTGATACCACACTGTCAATGTTGCTGGCCAATACAACCTCTTCAAATGTCCTGTACTGTAAATAAAGTCTTTTTACTGAGGAAATTTTAGGGAAGGATAGTTCAGACTTTCATGCCTAAGTAAATGCTTCACTTTTATCCCAAATTTGTAGTAAGAACATTTGCGCTGCTTGTCGTTGCTGCTCTCAAACCACTGAACTCTCCTCTCAAAATACGTATTTCACATGGCCGTCAGGCGAGGTGGAGCACTTGTGTTTTGGGAGTGTTCGCCTTGCTGAGTCGCACCAGGAAGGACCCTGCTTTGCAGAGCAGAAGGCACCTGGTGCCTCCTCCTGCCAGCACAGGAGACCTTGAGTTTGGGCTGTTACTTATCTATGTCTTGATTCCTTTATCTTGTGAGGCAGTGTAGGATACAAGGATCAGGAATATGTAAGAGGATACACAGCGACACACAACTGTTTGTGGATGGTGGAGTCCTTCATGGGCTTTGTGGGAGGTGGTCTATGGTACAAAAGGTGGGACTGTCTGGCCTCAGAGGGGATGGGGCAGGACCCAGCTGTTGCGTGCCCTAGTTCCTGTTATCTCCAACCAGTCTTCCCCTTTTCATGCTGGTGGTGGAGGTTGCCAAATGAATCTTGCATTTTGACTCGTGGCTACTGTTGCCACTCACCCTTTTGTTACCCTTCGTCCTTTCCCTTTGCACCAAGGAAGCAATTTATGGGTACTTGGGGGTGCAACAGCAAGCACTGGGAAGAGAGGTCATCCAAAGTTTGGAGGATTCCTAATTAGATTTTTTTCTTCAATAATTAGTTAAAGCTAATTAGTGTCTGTCTTTGCAGAGATTCTGATGCAAACACAAGAAGAGAGTAGTTAAGTCTGGAACTTTAAAGCACCCTTGTGTTACAACAGTGCCAACAGACATTAAACCGCCTGTCATCTTGTCCTTTTCACTTTTTGGACTTTCCTATGGTGGGTAAGATTTACCTGTTGCCAGACAATGCTATTGAAATGCTCTGATGTCAAATAATGTCTCTAAATCACCAGCCAAGCCAGACAGGACAGCAATTCCTTCTGTTTACATCTTGGAGGCAATTTTGCATCTGGACGAAGGAGTCTAAAGCTCGCTGGGGGCTCACTTTGAACATGTCCCCTCTTCCCCTGCCCTTTTGCCTCCTGGGCTGACCCAGCTGTAAAAGTGTCAGCCTGGCTGGTGATCCCCAACCAGCCAGATGTGATGCATAGTTCCTCTGGCTCTTGGTTGTGTTCTGGTGGCTGCCAGGCTCAGGGAAGCTTTTTGCTGGACTGCTGGTGCAGAAGAGAGGCATTACACTCCCACTGCCAGCCCCCATGCTTATTTTGGGTGGACGTGGACAGAAAATCAACTGTTTTCCAGGCACTCCTGTTCCATAGATCAAGGCTCTGGTGTTGTTTATCAGTGTAAAAGGAAATGAGGATTTATAGCATTACCTGTTAACTTTACCAGGGAAAAAAGATTGCTGGAATTTAAAATTACCCTGTTGGGATTTTTTTTCTGCTTTTAATTATAAATTAGTATGCAAATAGTCCAAAGTCACTTTGCCTGCTGTTGTAAACTACAAGGCAGGGGAAAAGCTTGCTATGACAGTTGAAGTGACAAAAGCAGCATGTAGAAAATGCTTGGCAACTGCTGAGTGAGGAGGAGAAGGGAAAAGGGCAAAGGTTTGAGCTTGTTCACAACCTGGAGGTCTTACGACACAGCAGATGTCCTCTGTGTTTGATTGCCTGGGCCCTTGGGAGGGTCAGCATCAGTCTGTCGTGGCACTGCTGCCTTGTCTGGGGAAATGTGTTCACTCAGAGTCCAGCTGTGGTTCGGAGTTCACCGGTTCACCACCGGCATTCTTCCTGGGGGGCAGTTGTAAATATTTCCATCCCCACACTGATTAACCTCCAGGTACCCAAGGAGAGACATGCCATCCAAAGCATAAAATAACTCCGTGCTGCTCTGTGAACCCGCAGTGCACTGTGATCTGCTATATTAGATATTTGGGCCAGAAACTCCCAGTTCAGGATCCTTGTGCAGACCTCTGTGTGTGTTACCACGTATCTGCTGTGAACACTGTGTGACTTGACCGAAATCTCCAGAAGTTATCTTGGTTTACCTTAGTGAAGTTGAGATCAGTCAGATGTCTGTCTGACCCCTTTGTTGAGCACACAGGTATAACAACCCTCCCTTCTCTTCCAGGATTAATTATTGATCATAAAAAGCTTTTTTCTAACACAGAGAGCATTACATAATTACTATTACTTTTATATACTTCTTTCCTTCTTACTCTTGGCTTGTGGACGGTTGCTGTCACAGAAGTTGTCAGGAACATGGCTGTCTACAGCTGTCAGCTAAGAGAGACCATTTTAATTACATTTTTTTTCATTTCATATTCAAGTCACAGTTTTAGCCATGCTGAGGTTGGCTTCTCAGCACGTGAACTTGGAGATAGCTTCTGCTGAGCCCGGTGGGGACCCCCATCCCTTTTCTTTGGAAGTCCTTCTTTGTTTCCCTCCCCACTAACACTACTAAAGAGCAGATATTATCCTTTCTGATACACTTGATGTAAAACTTAGCTTTGATTCAACACCTGATGTTCTTAAAACTTTCTATTGTACTCTTTCATGCCTGGCATTTATGGTATTGGAATTGTATCTATCTCTGTAAGGTTGTTTTGTTGACAACATCAAATTTTTAAGGAGTGGAAAGTTCAGAAATGTTAACCTAAGCATCAGACAGTCAGGAATTTTAGCCTTTCAAGATCCTCTGCTCCTCTGATTGAATATGCGTGGCAATCTCTTAGAAACTTCCTTCAGGTTGTTTAATTAATTCAGTGGTGTAGTTTTGTGTTAGACATTCACTGACTGGGAGGAGGATTGGAATGGATCTCAAATGTTTGGTGTGCCATGATTACAATGTATCATGTATGGGTGTGACAGAGTCCAGGCATCAGGAGAAGAGGACGTGGTGGAAAGGGCAGGTGCTAATCTCTGTGTCCAGTTTAAGTCTGGAATAGTGTTCTCTCTGAAGTCAGCACTGTTTCCTCTGCATTTGCACCTGTGCAACTGAGATCCAGATCTGGTACAAGGTGACAGGAGCTTTGTTCGCCCTTTTTTTTTTGTTTCTTGTTGCTAAAGTGCTGCTACTTAGAGAATGTGTTAGGTTTCACTGACACCTAAATCAACACAGATGTTTCACTAAACAGAAATTTCCACTGTGGGCTGAAGCTAACAGTTTTTAAGTCAAATATCTCTGAATCATTCTGAATTTTTCTGTATACAAGGGATTTTTCTAAAATCATAAGAAATCCCCAGTCACCTCTCCAAGAGGCTTTTATATAGTTGCTTTGTAACATACTGCCAAGCTTCCTCAACTTTCCTCCTACCCTACTGCTTCACAGATCTTAAAAGAAGCTTGAGAGCTCCTGATATACACTGAAATAGTTACTGGTATGATTTTCAAGTAAGGGCTTTTCTTTATGTGTGTGCTTTGCCTCTCTGTCCCAATGAACTCTGAGTGCTCAGTCTGCTTTGCTGGGTGGTGAGGTCCGATGAAGAGGCTGCTCTGCCCTGGCTGGCCTGGCTGCTTTCTGACCCTGTGTTTAGTAAAGCTATTGCTAATGGCTGGTTAAATGGATAAGATCACTTGGACAGTCTAATCCCAATAGCCTTATCTTACTGAGAGCAGTTTGCAATTATAACGAAACATGTTCCGATGTAAATGCTTAAGCGTGTTACACATTAAACCACTCAGATGCTTTGTCTTAAGTGGGAGTCCTCGTGGGGTTAGCATAGATATGGTGACTGCATCTCTTGCCCCACTGTCTGAACATCCCCTGTAGGCAGGGCAGCCACTTAACCTGGAGAAGAAGCCAGCAGCTTCGAAGATTATGTGCCCTGATCAAGTGGAGTGTATGGACCTTGCCAGGAATTATGGCCAGCTTGCTTCTCTTCATGCCAGTTTGGACATTTTCTGTACCAAAGCAGCACTGCTATAGTTTTGCCCCAAGGAAGGAGTTAACAGTGGTGGGGAAGGACGGCCTGATGGGTGTCCTGAGAGCAAACATGGAGCTGCAGAGCACCACTCACTGTTTTAAACAGGGCTCTTGCCCCTGCAGGGACCACACTGCTGTGGATTCTGCATCCCCCTCCACCGTCAGCATCACTTGATTGCCCAGGATGGTTCACAGCTTAGGCAAAAAGGAAAAATAATCTCTTTGGTTGCATAAGTCTAGACAGGAGCAGAAGCATTTTAGGCATGTTCTGTTCTGTTTTGTTTTGGTTTGTTGGTGGTTTTGTTGGTTTTTTTTTACTGAGGAGTGTAAGATGAGGCTGCATTCTTTGGTGTAAAATTAGTGTTAGATCGCTCTGGCTAAGCAGAGCAGGATGTGAATTCCTGCCTGCAGTTAACCGTGAGAGCCTGGGAGTCACTTTGTAAAGCTTGTAGTTTCATGCTCATGCAGCCCCATGTGCCTTTCCATTTTTTAGATTCTGGAGTTTAGGTGTTTGTTCTTTTTGTATAATTTTCTGTGTGTTCCAGTATTGTGTCCTGTTTTGTGGTTTTCTACCATTTTTTTGGTCTTTGTTTAATGATTGATTGCCAAACTGTAATACAGAAGACTTTAAAGCACTTCACATCCAACCTTCCTGGAAAGTAGACACTTCTGGGCTGGAACACCATAAACTAATAGGGCAGAAAAAAGGAATCTTAGTCCAAAACCAAGGACCCTAAAATAAATGGCAGTGTTCACCATCCCAATATGGAAGGATGTCGTGCTCTTAAATTTTCATTTAGCTGAGACTTCTAGAGTATATTGTCAATCTTCAAAATACACTAGAGGATAAACTGTTGGGGAGGTCATTACCAAAATATGTAGAGAATCCAACATTATCAGCTGCAAACTACTGGTTGCTATTTATCAAGCTGAAGAGGAATCTCTGGCAGGTCCCTGGCAGTGGTTTGGGCTGTGCGGCCAGAGAACAATGGCACCTGTAGGCTTCAACCATCGGTTTGAACCACAGGCTGCAGTACTTGCATCAGACAGCAGCTCTCAAGTGCTGTTTCAGCGCGTATAATGAAGGGGATCAGAAGCCAAGCTGGAGAGAAGCAGGACCAGTCACATCAGCTATAAGGCACAAAGTTTAGCTTCTGAAATTTCCTGTTTTCCTCCTCTCCTGCTTCTCACCATAGGTCATGGGTGCATAAGTGGTCTTTGTGCTTATTATCCCTCTTAATCTTTCCCAGTGCAGAATCTCCTTCCATGCTAGAAGTGCCTTGCTTTCTTATTTGAAAAGCAAATGAGGATGAAATAATGGAGAGCCTTTTTTAAAATTATGAAAAGAAAGAATCAGAGGCTTCTATGTATGAAAGAAATCACAATGCAGCCTGCCTTGTGCTGTTTATACAACCTGGGTTTAGATCTAAACACTACCCGAGAAGTGTCAGTGACCATAAATGGGGAGGGCTAATGCACAGCTGGTTTTATGGGTAGGTTACAGCAGAGATCACTGGAGCGAGACTCATAATCCTTGAAGAATTGAATGACTAGCAGCTGCTTAAGGCGTTATTCCTATTCATAATGTCTGTGCAAGTGCACTTGAAGCTGGTTACTGTTTTTGGAGACACGAGGCAGAAAATGCATCAACAACTGAGCCAGGGAGCAAAACAGGGACCTTGTTCCTACTCTGTTGGTTTAAGTTCAAATCTAATTGCTGTAAAACCAAGCAAGTTTAATTCGTGTCGGGCCCTTGCCCTTCACATAAAGCCAGAGTTGGGGGCCAGCTCCACTCAGTATCTGTCTTCTCAGAGGCCAGGTCAAATTCATAGGAGAAATGAACACCCAGTTTTCTGGAGATTGAATGCACGTTTTTCTGAATACTTGACAGTCTTCAGTATTTTAATCCTCACCAAGTAGGAAGAGCTGTGCTCTGGAGGCACAGAGTCCCTGCAGGGCCGGCTTCAGGTGCAGGTCAGGCTGCTGGGGCAGCAGGGCGTGCCACTGGTGGGGCCCCGGCTTGGTGTGCACTTGGCACACCCCTTCCCATGGAAATCCGGGATGGGGAATAGCACTTAGGGGAGGGTCCTGCCTGGCTGGGGAGACATTACCATGGGCATTGTGCAGAGATGTCCTGGTGTGGGCAGAAAATCTCTGCCTGCTAGTGCTGTTGCAGCATTCCTGCTGTTCTCCTTGATGCTGCAGAAGTGTCGTTGCTTTCTTCTAAAGTGTCATCTTTTTAATTGTGGGGATTTTTAAGACAGTTAAATGTGAAAAGGAGAAAGGCATATGTATGTGAACCCTGGTTTAAAAATAAAGGGGAATGGGATATTTAAGGACTCATAAAAAGTACTGAAGAGTTTGAAATTGCAGTGGTACTGTCAGTGTGGAAATGCAGGGGTTTGTGCATGTATGTAGATAATTTCCATATGGATTTGTGCATGTCTTTCTTGTGCAGTGTTGGTAGTGCTCATATTGAAGAGAACATATCTTATAAATTACTTTAATCAATCTGTTTCTTTCCCTGTAATAATAAAATCTTCGCATTAACTTTCCATATGTCTACATTTCTAACAGAGAAGCTGTGCTAATTGCAATTTAGCCAAATTAAAAAATAAGTTTTGCTTAAGAATGGGAAACTGATGGAGGGCTCAACTCTTTTCTTCCTGGGGGTGATGTAAATCATGAGTAAGTTTATTGGAGTTGATTACATTATAGTGGCACAAGGAAACTCTATAATGAGATGTGAGTCAGGCTCAGAAAGTCCCATGCAGAGATGCCAAATGGCAGCACGGGATCATCAGAAAATCCCACAGAGCAACTTGAAAGTTAATTATTAGGGACATTTTCTCTTCTGGAGCAAAGTCTGTTGTTTATGGAAGCAGGTTATGAACCTGCACAAATCCTGCTATGATTATTTGGCCAAGATCACACCACACCGTGAAAAAAAAAAGTGTTTTCTTTCTCCCATTTGTTAGTCTTATGTGATATCCGATTTTATGCCTTGTGTTTCCCTTGTGTTTTCCATCTGGCAGCTTCCACTCTTTGTATCTTTTCATATAAGGATGAGGGTGGAGAAGGAAGGTTTTTCCCTGGAGGTATGAAGGGCTAGCAGAAAGAGTCCTTTCTGCTAGCAGGTAGATAAACAGTTTAGCCCATAAGCACCTTCACTGTACATCTTCAGAGGATGTAGCTTGTTTGAGCTACTGCACATGGGAATAGGCTGCCTTGGCTCACATCTTTATGTCAGTTCCTACCAAGAGGACCAGAAGAGAGTGATACCATCTTATCTGACTTCAACAATAGCTTCAGGCATCAGCCAGGGAGGATTTCCCGTTACAGAACGGAGGGATGTTTCAGTTGAACCTCATTGATGCTATTTCTAATCCTAAACTAATTAATAAGCAAAACTATACCCCAGAGAGACATTCTGGTATGTTCTTTATGAATTCACACTTCCTCATGAGTAAGAAATCATTGTGGTTAAAATTGATAAGAGGAAACTGTTGCAAGGACTGCAGGATGCTCATGTGGTGGAGGTTGTAGGTGTCCTTCAGCTTGTGTATGAGTAATGCTAGAAGAGTGGGAAGGACAAAGGAAAGATCAGTGAGGGCCAGTGCTGTCCCAAAAAGGAAACAGAAAAATGTGGAGGAGAATCAGACATGACTGCTGTATGCAGGAGCCTGTTTCAGGACTTCGTAAAGGAGACTGGGCATTCAGGGGTTGGTGAGTGCAGGAAGGATCACTGTCACCAGAATAAATACGTGTTGCTCTGAGGATGGAAGCTCTGGTTGCAAGATCATTTCCATGGAAATCTTTTGGAACAGGGAAACAAAAAGTTTCTGTAGGGGACTAGTGAGTAAGTCCAAGATGTTTTACCAGCCAAGATATCTGGAGAGCCAAGGAGGTGGGGACATACACCCTGGAGGGAAGGGAGTACCATCATGCTCAGACTCAAAGTACAGAGAAAAACTGATGGGGAAGGTAATGCCTGATAGACCAAACCCCCCAAAAGGGGTGAAACAGTTGCACATGGGATACTGCTGGCATGAGCTTCTCTCTCTGGTATGCACTGAAATGCTACCCTGCCCCATTTCTCCTTTTTCAATGTCAAAGAATGCTTGCCTTTTCCTCCCCACAGCTTCTCTGGGGAATGGGAAGTTTGGGAGTTTTCTTCTTGGCATGATAACTAATATCCTTTGCGGTCCAGAAGGAGCCTCCCTGGACTGTGTGAGCAGCTCTGCACATCCAGCCAGATGCAATACTTCACATGAGCTTCTGGCCCAAGGGAAAGCAGAGTGGGGAGGCAAGTTCTTGGGAATGAGGAATGGAAAGCTGAGTCACCAGACAAGCCTACCCCTGAGCTTTGCTTCTTTTAGTAAAAAGTGGGGACAGGGCTGTTGGAAGCACAATAATTGTACTTCCTGTGTCTCTACTGTTGAAATCAGTCTGCAAAAGAGCTGTGAAATAATCATGTGTTAGGGAAGCATGAGCAAAATGGGCTGTTATAGGCAGGAGGTGAGAGCAGCCCTGCCAGCACATGCAGCCTCCCTGGGCAAGCCCTACTTGAGCATTGGGAAGAATCTGGGGGGCACTCAGGGGCTGGAGCTGGGGCTGGGGCAGGAGCTGGGCTATTGCATAGCTTGTCTGGTGCCAGGTTTACTACTTGTGCTAGGAGGTAGTATAGCCTTTCAGAAAAATGAGACTGGAGGGAACAATTATTAAAAGTATCATTATTAGCTAAAAAAAGTTTTCATAAAACTTTGCTTCGAAGAAAATGAAAATAAATCTCTGTATCATGTGAATGGAGGCACTAGGGAAAGCATTCACAGGGCTTGGAACAACTAATGCCTGCATCATGCTGGGTGCAGTGTCCTTGGAGCTGTGTCTGGGAGAAAAGAACATTTTTCAGAGGGGGTAAGAAGGTTGCTCTCCGAGACGCTGAATGTTTTTCAAGTAAAAAAAGTCATGCAATTCCCATGAACTTGTAAACTACCCGATCATAGTTTTGGCATTACCTCTTTAGGAGCAATCTGAGCCATCTCTGGCTGTGGATACTGTAGTCATCACAGAGTGACTTCAGAAATGTGAGTCAGATCGTGACACTGGCTTCCTGCTTGCTGAGTAATCAGTCTGACTTTTGGTATGTGCTGCTTTGCTAGCACACCCGGCCCATTCCCACTTTGCCACGTGTTTTATCTGGGGTTTATTTAGTTTCTTTCTTGTGTTTATTTGTGAGTTGATTTGTTGAGCAGTTGACTTGAGCCAAGCACACCAAAGCATGTTGCATCCCAGAGTGAATTTTATTAATTTTTCTTTTACAATTATTCCTAGTTGTTGGTGAGAGTCCTGCAGAGGAGGGAGTTTAGAAGCCTCTGCTTTGTGTTTTGGTGCCAGGGTATCTGCTTGCTCAGGCTTTACGTGAGCAGGCAGCATTGAGAACCAAGGAGGGAGACAGGGAGAAGAATGGGTTAGAGTCCCTGAATCAGGGAGGTTTAGGAAGATGCTGTTTGAATTGACTCCCCGCCAGTTGAACACAGTATATCATGGATCTGGGCTGAGGCTGACATTTTAATGGTTTGATTAGTTTAGGAAGAATACTTCTATTGTGTGTCTTCGATTATGTTAAGTACTGTGTGAAGTTGCTCTATCAGGATGAGCTTAGATTGCCTTTCTGTATACAGTACAGTCTGCGCTGTCTATCCAGGATCCTACCAGTAAGCTGCTGGAATCCTCTTAAGTAAGGAGCTGTTAAATTAATAATGCTGTTAATCACATGGGGGGTAAAAAAAGAGATAGAGAGGAGCAGAAAATCTTGTGTAGAAATGCCAAGTCGTAACTTGAAGGTTTCCACATGGGATGGTCTTGCAGTGCTGGGTAGAAGAGTTCTTGTGTTAGAAGGCTGTTTTTCCTATGGTGATTTTTATAAAGCCTCTTTTTCTTAGATACTCCTCTGTGTCAGAGTTTGCTCCTAATCAGATGTAGCACTTAGATTGCCCTGTACTTCTTAAATGTTAATCCCAACAGAACTCCTTTATACTCAATAAAACCCTGTTGTTATTATTATCCTCTGCACACAGGAAAGAAGTGCAGGCAGGGAAGTGAATTGCTGAAGCCCTACTGCAGAGTTGCCATCAGTTCCAGTTCAGGACTGACAACCTGTGTTCAGACCATAGGACTGTGCTTTCACTCTAAATACAGTTTTAGGACTATGTAAAAGGTATTCTAGGTGTATTTAAATATGACAGAATTGACTTAGTTGTTATTGATGTCAGTAGGGTTTGGGTGTCTTGCCATATACTCCGGTACTTTCAGAATTTTGCTTTGCATCCATTCATTACTCATCAGAGTTGCATGAAAGAAAGGGCTCTGAAATGGAGCGTGATAAATAATTTACATAGGAAATAACTGAAAATTTAAGTTTTCTGTATCATTAGCTATATGCAGCTGTTAATCAGTGCAGATAGTGACCTGCGTTTGATTGCTCTTTTTTTACCAAATATGGCTGTAACATAGAATGCAGCTGTGGTAGACATGGATGTATGTGTGTCTGATTGTTCACATGTTGAAATAAACAGGGTCCAGTCCTTGTCAGACAGTTTGATGTCAGCGTGGTTTTAGTCTTTGCTGCCTTTTTTCAGGGAGGAAGTGATTACTATGGCTCAGCCTTTTAGCACAGGATGCCCCACCTCAAGTGCATATTTTGACTGAGATCACAGAATCAGAATGGTTTGGGTTGGAAGGGACCTTTAAAGGTCATCTAGTTCCAACCGCCCTGCAAATGAGGAGAGACATCTTCAACTAGATCAGGTTGCTCAGAGCCCTATCCAGCCTGACCCTGAACACTTCCATGAGCTTGTTCATGTCTTGGTCTGCAAAGTTCTTGTATGTCAAATGTCCAGCATGATGTGCCAGTAAATGAAAGCAATTATTATTTTTTTTTTAAACAGAATAAAAAACCTTTATAGAACATTAGGAGCTACAAGCAGAGCAGCAATGCTGACCTCTGTGCAGGGGCCAGGTCCATAGAGAGATGTGAGTGGTATGTGTCACCAGGAAACCTACAGGCAATCTTAAGCCATAATCTGCCAGTGGTTTTGCATTTCTCTTTGAAGTCAAGGGAGCTGTGTTCCTCTAACATGACCTTTGTATCCTTTTTTGGATCTTATTGTATGGACTGGAGGCTACCATGCTATTAACAGAGGGGCAGAAAAGCAGAGCTGTCTGGGCTTTTTTTCTTGTTTTAAGACCTTTTCTGTTACAAACAGGCGTGCCATCACTTTGCCTGGACAGTCGGGGAGGGAAAGGGAAGTGGCAGTGCTGGCACACCTCTGATGCCCCCCAGCAGCTGTGCCCCAGCCTCAGCCATGCTGCCCAACCACCGGGTTGCCCCTGCTTAGTCGTGTGCCACCAAACTGCTTCTAACTGCTAGAGCTGAGCATCCAGGTCCACTCATCTGGGCTGATGGACTTCAGCTTTTGTCCTGTGAACGGCTGGCAAAGGCACCTGATACCAGTAGCTGATGGTTTTTGGCAGGAAGGGCAGGGTATTTGGCCTCATCTCCACTGAATCTCAGCTCTTGGCCTTCATTCAGAGAGAGGCACTCAGAGCAGATCCAGTTGACTGAGAAAATCTCTTTTTCAGATGATGAGCTGTGTCAGAGGGATAAGGCTTTCGAGGAACGGCACTCCCAAGCCTAACTTTAGCACTTTGGCTCGAACTGCCGTGCTGCGTATGAGATGCAGCAGGATTAGAAAGGTCAGTCAACAGAAGCACTTCCCTGGCAAACTCGGGGCTTGACAGTGACCCAGAGCTGCTGCCAGCTGTTGCCTGCTGGATGGCTCCAGGCTATTCAGGTCTGTCTTGCACCATTTCCACCAAAGGGGCTGGCAAATCTGATGGCAGCCTTTCAGTGTTGCGCAGACAGCCATGGCTGGGCACGACGTGTGCTCTTATAGACAAGACCTCTATCAACATTAAGACCATAAAGCCACATGATGGAAGTACTGGGTCTGACAAGTGTGTCCTGTCATCCCTTGAGCACTGCTGACCTGTGCACAGGTGCTGGGGTGAGCAACCCTGCCCTACGCTCCTCGGAATCCTCCTCCAGACCTTGCATTTCCTAGCAGGAGGGCACTAAGAGCATTTCATCTCTGTCTGATAATTGGCTTGCCTTGTATCCAAGCCAAAAGTAATCCAAACAGCCCACAACCAGACCAAAAGACCTGTGTTATCTCCTGCAACTGAAGTCAACCAAAAAGCCTTGGAGGGCCTTTAGAGTACTCTGAGTTGAGAGAGATGCTTTTGCATCTCGGAAAGAGCAAGCAACGTTTACCTCAGACCCAGGCAGAAGCAATATCTTTAATCTCATGTTGTACTGGATTCTTAATCTCCCTTACATTGCTGTATCTCATTTGCACATATTTTCCTGTGTACGTAGAGATAGGGGCTTTTTTCAAATATTAATCAGCCTGACTGATGGTGGAGATTTGTGCATCTGACAACATGACATCAGTTCTGTGCAAGCCTTCTTGTTTTCTGGCCGTTACAGAGCACCTCCTTGAAACAAGTTTCACAGCCAAGATGGGAGTTTTTAGGTGTAAGTTTTCCATCTTGTATTTACTTCAAGAAAAATAAGGACATAATTCTTTGACATATTAATACCCTTAGGGTGCCATCTCAAATATTGTTAGAAGTTTGTTGAGATCTTAAAATCCAATTTGTATCTGATTACCCAATACTGTTAAGATTATCATGGAGATAAGTGGAAGTGTGTCTTGCTTTCTCTCCTTCTCTCTGTCTGTCCCTCCCTCTCTTAGCTGGTATGTTACCTAGAGAGAAGAGAAACTTAGGAGCAGCTGAAATAGTGCTAGATTGATCATGGCTCAGGACTGGTGAGAAATGGCACCCTGTGCTGCTGTTGGGGAGATGCAGGGTGTGGAGCTGCAGTTCTGTTTCCACCAGCATATAGAAAATCTGCCTTTGGTTACTGAGCAAGGAAGGCAGAATTGGGATTTGTTTCTTGTTTGTTGAGATCTACCCTTTTTTCCGCTTGGTTTTTTTTTTTAAATCCAAAGCAGGCAGTGAAGCTGCTCGCTCCTGCCAGCAGGGCTGGGCCAGGCTCCAGCAGGGCCAGCACAGGGCGGAGGTGGGGCAGGGCCATGTGCTGGTGGTGCAGAGCTGCCTCTGGAGTCCTGCTGGTGTGGGACTGGAGACCGGGACAGTGGGACAAGAGGGTGAGCAGCTCTCATTTGCTTGTGAAGCATCTCCTGTTTAGCCAACAGCTCTGCAGCAGCTCGTCATCTGGGAGGCACAGAAATGTTCTTACAATGACCTTTTTTGTTTTGTTTTTTCCTCCCAACCCTTTCTCTATGAAAGCTATTGCATTCTGGCTGCTGTCAGTTTAGGAGTTTGTTAAACCATTCCAGACATGTTTGTGGAATATCTGTTCTGAGTGTAATCTGCGCTGTGCTCCCTGGACCCTTCCTCTCTGTCACAGAAAAATAAGCTTAATAGAGTTAAATGCAACAATACAATTTCCACTGAACTATGAGAATTGACTGCATAAGCCTCCTATGTAAACAGAAAGCACCAATTTGTACAGCTCTGGAGTTAAATACTGGAGATTAATTTTTTTACGAATGTCTGTACTTAAATTAAATATACATGTTAAGCCTTTTCCCTTTTTCCTTAGCCTTTCATTTGTAACAGGCGTGGAGTCAGTTAGAATTACTTCTTTCCAAAAACAAAGGGATCTAATTTCTGAACCTCATGCTAGGCATGGAGAAGCTTGCTTCTCTAAACAGGATTTACCCACTCCCCCTCCCCAGCTGCTGCAGGCTGGTGTGTCCCAGGCTGTGCAGAGCTGTGTTCAGCTGAGGCCAGCAGCTGCCCCGTGCCTTGCCAGCAGGGCTTGTCGGCAGCGCCGCTTCCTCCCCACTCATTTTTGTAGTACTTCATCTCTTCACGTTATTTTGGGAGTGATGGCTGGAGGAAGGAGAACCTCTCCTCCGTCTCTCTTCACAGCATCTCCTCGCATCCATGCATGTTTTAATAGTGCAGTAAATACGTGATCTGCCCCCGATTCTGTTGCTGGGCTCTCTGCATGGGGGAGTTTAAATCGTTTGAAGTGCTGGCACATCTGTCAGGTGATGTGAGCTGTCTGCTAGCGGGGTCTCTGGGTGTGCCTTGCTGGGGACCAGGCACTGGGAGGTGAGCAGTGCCCCCATCTATCTCATCAGCCTCTGCAGCAGCTGTGCTCCTGCCCCGCTTACACGCACAGCCCCTCCATTGCCTGGTTCTGGGTTTGCTTGTGTAGCACATAGCTTCCAGAATGAAATTACTCCTTCTCATGGGGAAAATAAGTCTCCCTGGCTTTATAGGCAAATTAGTCTCAAGGTGTTTGAGGACTTACAGGGCAGTAGCCTTGTGGATGACATTGGAGACAAATATGAACACCAGTACCTCAAGTTTTTTTAGTTTTCTTTTGTGTGCCACTCATTTCTTTAACTAACTTATTCTCTTAATTAAAATAACAGTAAGAAATAAAACATTAAAAAATCATGCAGCATCATGTTTCATTAATAATCTCAAGAACATTTCTACCACTGTATCTTTTAACCTGTATTTGTTTTTTAAAGAATATTGAAGAGGATGCATCTTTTGTTAGTTTCTATTATCGTGTTTGCCGTTACCTTTCTGGTCTTCTTGATATATTTGAATGGCTCCCTTGAAACTGCAGGATTGGGACACAGATATTTATATGCATAACCATCTGCAGATCAAGTAATCAGTGGGAATTAATGCTGAAATTCATGTTGATGTAGTTCAGGAAAAAGAAGGCAGAATAGGAATAACCCTTTCAGAAAAGCCATGAAATGTAAAAAAGGCCCATGTTGCAGCATCTGTATAACAGAGCTGTACTAAAGAGAAATGACAGTGACATCGAACCCATCAGTGAGCACTTCACAGCTTTCCTTTGGCATTGCAAACTCTTTGAGCTCTGTTCTTCTGGTTGATGTGATGCTGGCTGGACCCCATGATGTGTTTTACAGCCTGGTGATTCTCTTCCCCAGCATATATTCTCTGTATACATTGGTGCTGTGTGACCCTGCTGCCTGGCCCCTGAAGACAAACACCCAACCAAACTCAAATCCGTTGCCTGTGTCCTGTCTGTGTAGCACTTAATCTTGGGAATGACCGCCTCTTAATTTTTCTTGTTGCCTGTATTGCTGTACCTCAGGACAACTGAGCCTGTCCACAGAGGCAGCAATGCTTTATCTGTGTGAATTAACAACCTGAATAAAAGGTAGTGTCTCAACAGATCTCTTTATTTATCTGTCTTTATGTTTGTCTTATGGAACAAATAAAAGTTCACTGTGCAGAGTGTGATGTGGAACAGTTGAGGAGCCTGGCGTGGCTTTGTCCAGCTGGTATCCCGAGTGGCTTCAAAGCTTTGTGTCCTCTTTATCATGTGCACAGAAAAGCCTTGGAGTGGGGATGGAGGCAGTGGCTGCATCAGTGGGTATTGAGGCAGTCTCCAGCGAGGCTCTCTGGCTTAGTTGACTGTAGGTGTCTGTGGCTTTTGTGCCTCATGTAGTGGAAGATCATCCAGGGAGGTGTCAGTGCTGGTTGTGTCTAGGTACATGCAGCTTTGGTTAGCTACCATTTACTCCTTGGCTGCTCATCTCTGAGCACAAGTGTACAACTGAGCACAGCAACTTAGTACACCACTGACTTTTAAGGCAGAAGGATCACAAATAGGAACATGCAATTTTTACTAGGTCATGAGAGGTGGTTATTGTACTGTTGCTGAGTTATAACATCTTCATACAAGATGCTTGTGGCAGTGGAGATTCAATTTAGGGGTGACTGATTTACGAGATTGCACCAGTGATATATGCATCAATCTCTGAACAGGCTGCTCAAAATGGATGCATGGGGAGTACTTCTCTGGGTATAAATGTACTATATATTATAAATACATAATGCTTATGTAGACCAGTTTATGCCTTCCAGTAGTATGTGGAAGGAGCAGGGAATAGAGAGATATCCACCTCCACTCCAACACGGGGCATAGGACTGGAGGTGCCAATATCTCAAGGATCAGAAGGGTCTTCTTAAGAGCATTCATTATACATAAATCTCACATGTGTGTGTAAAGATATATATGTAAATGAGTACTGGAAGATTAAGTTTTGTATTCCATGTATGTAAATGCCTGCTCATGCACTGGGAAGTATAGCGTTGGCTGTAGGTTGCAAGTATAGCAAAACCATATGGCTTAAAAAATAACTTCAGCTCTGTGCTGTGAAATGGAAGAGAAATGCAGTGTAATGTGTGGAGCTGCAGTCACTACTTTTACCTCTGGGATTTTGACACATCCATTTACAAGGAGACCTTGGTGGTGCAGTTGTTTTCAATCACTGTCAGTCTCATGGAAAATTCAGAGGGAAAAAATGCACAAATGACTGGTGATACTGTTTAAGCGATAGTGCTGAAACTCATTCATTTAATTTGAGTTATATATGACTATATAAATAAAATATGTGTATATGTGTACATGGTATTCTCATCTGTATGATTAAATGTTTGTATGGTACCTTCCATTCCAAAATATCAGGTTGTGTAATAGCATAAAGGACCTTAAAATTAGGGAGAAAATTTAACTTGTATGCAAACGTGTTTTATTTCTTTTTGCTCAATAGTAAAATGACACGATTGCTAAGAAACAGGTTATCCACCCAAGAGCACGTAGAAAGGCATCATTTAACTTAGAAAACCAAAGCAGAGTGTAATGCAGTATCCAGCTTAACTGATGACTTGAAGACTGGGTAAGCATTATACCGAGTGGGGGTGGAGATGACTGGGGTCAGTAATTTGGTTTTAGATTGTAGAGGATTTTATTGGCTCAAAGATTATCTGGGAACCTGAGTATACATAATGGTATATGCATAAGGAAAACTCAATAATAGATATGCAAAAATAATAAAAGAGATTGAAAAAAGTAAGATAGAGATAAGTCTCAGCAGCAAAATCCAGATGTGGATTTTGTAGCAGATACTTTTTTAATGAAAAATTTTGGGAAATATTTTCCCTTTCTCCTTCCAGCTGGCTCTTGCTTGGGCCCCTCTCTAATATAAGCCACATAAGAGAAATGCCAGTCATAATCTAATATTTCACTTGGTGAATATGAAATATTAAGAAACAATGGGGAAATGAGAAAAAGAGACTGTAGGAGAACCAGTCTCCAGACCTGGCCACTTTTTCATGGGTTTTTCCTTTCTGGGAAAGAGGATATACAATATTTTTAGTAATGTTTTCCACAGTTATTCATTTGCAGCTTTGTTTTTAGCCTGCTTCTCAAGTCTCTGATATTTTTCTTTCTTCTTATTTGTGATGTGAGTCTGATATCCACCATCATCACCAATAACCTGAAAACAAATTATTTTCATAAACTTGGTAAGTTAAACCTCTGACTGTCCATAGCCTCCACTGCCATTAATGGCCTTTTTGTTCATGCCCCCAGACGCCAGTCTTAACAAACCCTTGTGCCTAGACATGACTCAGAGGATAGATGTTCAAGCATGAATGACAAATTGGTTTATCGCAAATATATGAAAAAGAAATGAGGTGCGACGATGTCAAAGTTAGATAGGCTTCTGAAAAGGCAGCGTGACCTTGTGCAATGTGTGTGCCGAGTCGCTAAATTTAACTGGGTACAGTCTTGTTAAGAAAGTGCTAATGCTCCTTTTCCAGGAGGAAAATGGGCCTTTTTGGTTCCCTAGGCACCTGACCTCTTTCGGTGCAAATACTGGATAGCTTGCATATCCTGACCTGCTTCTATTTACAACCCTTCCAGCTGAGCCCAAGGAAATACTGCCAGGAGCAGGGGAGGGATGAGACCAAAGCACAGACCAAGCAGGAGAGGGACCCACGTCTTCTCTTCACTGCTTTATACAACAAGTAGCATAGAAGTATAGGAAAGTTTTTGACCCAGAGTGTTTTACCTGCAGAGTGTTAAAGGCTGCCCTGTTACCTTGTTGGAAATGAGGTCCATGCTAAGGCCAAAAAGGAGATAGGAGAGAGCTCATGGCTTTGCTTTTCACAGCTCCTTCTTGGCGTTGCAGCTGTTGCAGTGCCCAGCAGGAATGTGCCATCTCTGGCACACAGGTTTATTCCCAGAGCCATGGAGGCTGTCTTGGGTGGGATGATACCTGTAGCTTCAGGTGTTTTCTTGGCTGTTCACTGCCAGGGTGGCCAGATGTCCTCCCCATCAGTTGTGCAGCAGTACTGGTCTGGCTACTCCCAGCTGCATCCTCTTGGCCACCTCAGTGGTAAAACACACAGCCAGCCAGGCGGCTTGGAACTGCGGGGCTGTCTGGTTCAGGGACTTTTCCTATTCCCCTGAAATACAATGTGGCCTCACTTGGGCTTTCTCTAGAAGCTCAATTGCCCTACATATTTCTGGAGGCACGTCACCTTTGCTCTGTCAGCTGGGGCCATGCAAGCTGTTGACAGCAGTGGAAAGATGACTTCATGCGTCTTGCAGTCTGTGCTCCCGTCTCTGCTTTCCAGGCTGGGCAGCATTTAGGGTTTTTCTTTCTGTTGGTTTTGGTTTGGGTTTTTTTGTTTGGTATGTTTTTTTTTACAGGAGGAGTTATCCTGGCTGACACTGCATTTATGATTCACTGTAATCATCAGGTCCTTTTCTGAAAGGCTGTAATCTAATTAGTCGCTCCCCACCCCACATGAAGTGTATTAATAACAACAGGAGCAGTTCATTCCAGAAAATCCTTTGTAAACTATACACGTGACACATACACACCACAAAGCAGAAACCTTGCAGAGTACAGAGTTATAAATCTCAAAGAGCTTTACAAAAAAAAAAAAGGGTACACTTGTTTCCACTTTATGGATATGGAAACTTAACTCATGGAGAAGGCACCTGACAGGTTTTTCACCACGCCAAAGGGAGCTGGATGGGCAAAGCTGGGAAGGAGCCTATTGCTCTGGAGCTCCTGTCCTGTCCTGTGCCTACCCTGCCAGCAGGAAATGTGTGCTGTGCTTATCTCTTATCTGACCCACTTCTTCACATTATTTCCCTCTTAATTCTTGTCTTTCTGTGGTATGGTGGGATGGGGATTCTCATCACTACATGCACCACAAAGATAAATGTTGTATCCCAGTATTTGTGTAAGCTAGCCCACCAACATTTTTGCTTTCCAGAGTCAGCTCTTCTGAAAAGTCCCTGTTGCAATAGCTCACAGGGGGTACAAATCAGCAAAATAGGAAGGTAGGTGGTAGCAGCTACTTTACTGGCTAGAGGTGTTTGGGCCTTGAATCACTCACCATCACTCTGCTTTGCATACAAAATATCTTGTATCAAATTACCTCTGTGCATTTTTGTCCTCTTTTCCTAGGTCTGACAGTAACTTTGCTTTCATAAACCTGCTGGACAGCAGTGCAGATGCTTGGTCACATCTTCCATTTACTCGACTTGTTTAGGCTTGCAGTGATAATTGTTTTTTCTCTGAAGCATATGATATAACCCACGAGGCCAATGTGAGGTTGCCATGAGCCATGCAACGCAGCAATCACTGGCAAATGCTGATTACCTTTGTGCTCAGATGATTTGAGAGGATGTTGCATGAAGGTGTAAATAGATAATTTTCTTTTAGCTTCTGTTAGCAATGCAACCAAAGGGATTCCCCCTCATTTAGCATTATTCCAATTCAATTTGCAGCAGTGTTGTCAGCCAAGAAATACCCTGGTGATCTTCTGGTCAAGAGTGGCTTTCTAAGTACCACTAGAAAAGCAGCCAACCCTCCCAGGGAAAATGAGTCCTCTTTCTTGTCCATGTTTGTTGCCTATAGTAGGATTTAGCATTTGGACTGCCTGGTCACAATTTGAAGGCATAAAAAAAAGTATAAAATAATTTGTCTGGTTTCTTTTACACTTATTTACAGAAAATCAAAATTAATAGTTCTCTTGAACTGAGGGGGATTCTTTTCAGTTTGCCATTTCCTTCTCCTTTTTCTTCATGTTAAATCAAGACTCCTGGGTCATACAATGAAGAAAAGTAGCAGCCTTGTTGGTAAAACTTAGAAGTTTTGAAAATGAGGTGGAAGTCTCTCAAGGAGATTTCTGTTTTCTTTCCAAGAACAGTTACAGTTGTTCCTAAATGGATTATCTTCTTCAGCAGGACAGGCCCGCTGAGCGTAAGGAAGGGTTTTCCTTTTTTACGGAGATTTAAGGGACTTTTAAAATTGCCAACATAGCAGCAAAGTACTTTTTTAATTAAATATGGGGAACGATTGGAGACTGAAGAGTTTATATGGATGGTTATGGTGGCACTGTTGGCTTTATTTTGACAGATTAGACAAAATTCTTTGTTCAGTTTTATTTTCCTTGTTTTGTTGCTGGATTGGTGGTCTTTGCCTGGGAGGGAGCTGCTGGCTGAGCAGAATGGTGGCCATGGATGTCACAGACTCCTCTCCCAAAAGGTCTGCTGCTGTTGGAGCTGGTCCCACACTGTGGGATGGCTCTGGGCTCCTATCATTCCCTGTGTCTCTGCGCTAGGTGAGTGTTACAGGGACAGAGCATCAGCAAAGGGATGACCCAAGCTGGGCAAGTGTGAGGCTGATCTTTAACTCCAAGTGCACAGCTGGGTTATGGTGATCCTTCTGCCCAGTTTTGCTCTGTGTCAGGATCCATCTGGAGAAAACTCAGTGCATTGACTAATTGCTGTTACTTGGTTCCAACACTTCCCCATCAGGTGTTTTAATTAAACAAGTTCTAGTTACATTATAGCGTAAATGCAGACTTCACACCAACTCCCATAATTTTGGCTTAGTTTGTAGCCTCTGCCAAGAGCCAGCACACTGCCATGCTGGAAATTTTAGGCTTGCATAGGATGACTGCTGCTTTGAAAATGAAATAAGTATCTTTTTACTGCCTCATAAACAGATAAGAAAGTGTGCGGCTTCAAGTCTGAGCAGGAGCTGGGTCAGGGAAGGAAAGCCAGAGTGCTTTTGCAGGGATCAAGGAAAGGGTGTGACTGGAGAACCCCTCTTGGGCGAGGAGCTGAGGCTGCACGTTAAAATCACAGCCAAAGTATGCCCTGCAGTGGGGACATCTCCTCACCTTGCCTTCCCTTCCCTTGCTTGCCTTGGGGCCTGCCACCATGACCAGCCCAGTGGCAGAGCAAATCTGGTAGGAGAGAGTCTGTGGGTCACAATTCACCTAGAGGGCAAATTAAGTATGCCTTATTTGTAAAAACAAATGCCCTCACAAGACTAATTCTTCATGTATTTGTTATGAAACAATTCACTTCAGGTATGTTTTGGTTCTTCTGCTCAGTTTTCAGGTTTAAACCAGGTCTTCCTCATTTTAGTCACTCATGTATGGATGCCCTTTTCTCCAAGCCAGTTGCTAGATGAGGGCAGGCATCCTCCAGCTGTGACTGCCCCAGCAGCCAATGGGTCAGGGACTGATGCAGGTGTGTTGGGTGGCCTCCCTGGGCTTGGGGTGGCTAGCAGGACTGCCATGACCTGCAAATGCACTTGGCATTCACCACCTCCTTTGGTGAGGGAAGCACTCATGGTGCAGGAATTACCAGTCCCATTGCCACTGCTGCGCCAGGGAAATGAAGCTTTTGCATTATAAGACCATGGTAAATCACAGGGAGGGATGACAGCCTTGTTAGCATGGGCAAAGTTACTGTAATTTATGTATAAATAACTCCTTTGTGTCAAGATAATTCAGCTACCTTAAAATGCCTTCTCACATTCTGTAGAGATGCCTGTGATTTACACACCATAGTTCATGGCATTTTCCTAATTACACGCAGATATTTTCAGGGTTTTTTGGATGTTCGTGCTTACAGGTCAGCCTTTAGCAGTAACCCTCTTCTCCAGGAGGTCCAGGAGGACATGAGGCAGGTTGGCTTCTTCCTCCTCTGCTTTTCTGGCTGGGCTGGAACAGTGGAGCAAGTGTGTCCTTTGCCAGTGTGGCTTTGCTCAGCAAGTTCACACAGTATCCCAGGGCCACCAGCCACAAACTGCCCCAGGAACAGAGGCACAAGGCAAAGCACACAATGTCTCCTGCAATGACAGGCCATGTCATTGGTTTCCTTCACTTCTCAGAGCTTTTTTTGGGAAGGATTTTTGCTTACAATTAAGCTTGGCTTTACAAATGGGGAACGTTTCACCGCTTCCCTTTGGTCATATTGTTTGCTTGCCGAGGAGCTGTATGGCTGTCAGGTTTAATTCTGCGCCTACGTGAACTTGTTTAGATTTGCCTGCCTCCTGGTGGCTAATGCCAAGTGTCTGAAGGTACTGTTTCCTGTTTAACTGTGTGGGAGAAAGTGTTTCTTAATAAAAGGTTTAAAAGGACTTGGTATTACTGGGCCTAAAAATCATCAGAACATTTCAGCAGCCTTAATTGAGTTCCAGCATAACTTTGTTTTCAACTCATTATTGGCATATTCAACAGCATCTGCATTTTTTGGGTTAGCAATGTTGTGCTGTGCGACCATTTACTGACTGTAGTCTTTAGCCAGGTGAAACGCTCCATCTAGTCTTGGGGGTACAGCTTGAGCTCCTCCTGTGGGCTGCCCTGGACAGGAAACCCACAGCCCTTCTGCCCCAGCTGGGTGGACCTGCAGCGCTGATGTTTCTTCCAGGCACTTTGCAGAGAAATAAGTCTCAAGCTTTTTGGGTAGACCAGGCATGAAGTAGGCTGGATCACAGGCTCCTCTCTGCACTTCTAGTTCTCTGTCCTTGCCATGCAGATTTTGTTCTGGCACCCTGCATAAGGACCACTGGAATTAGACTTGAAAAGCCATAGCATGAGTGTACATTAAAGTAGCTCCTGGTGTGGTTAATGATTCTACCTCTGTTGCAGAAATTTCCGTTCTACAGAAGAGCCAAGTAGGAAAACAGCTTTTGAGTCATGGAGTTTTCAGTCACGGAACAGTTTAATGGAAGTGCTGCATTCCTCCAGAAATTCATCATATGTTGCAAATAGCAGTCAAGTTGCATCATAGCCCAGT
Source organism: Drymodes brunneopygia (assembly GCA_013400955.1). NCBI lineage: Eukaryota > Metazoa > Chordata > Aves > Passeriformes > Petroicidae > Drymodes > Drymodes brunneopygia. The sequence goes on from VZTZ01044176.1 coordinate 752,820, forward strand.
AAGGTGCGGGCAGGCTCCTCCGCCCATTATAATGACAGAAAAAAGAAAGGTGGTTCAGGTACTGTATGTGGACACTGAAGGTGTAGAGAGAGGAGTCCAGACTTACTGTAAACACACACACTCAAAAATAACTCTAAAAGAGTTGAGGCAACAGCCTCAGCTTATCTGATGCCTTTGTTTGGTGGATTAAAGGCATGCTTTTCATTTCCATTAAGCTTAATATGATTGAACTAACAAGAATTGAAATGCCCCCTTCATCACTGCTGAGACATGCTCCCATCTGTGGCTGCTGTCGTAATGTTGGAGTGTGTTGAGGACCACTGGCAGCGTGTCCTTCATCGCACCATCCGAGCGTGAGCATGAGGATGTGCCCTGCCATACCTGACAGAGGAGGTGTGAGAATTTGATAATAGTTGTACCATGAAAGCAGTATTTGAGCTGTTTTTTCAGTTTTCCTCCATCCAGCTCAGAGCACAGCAGGAGCAAGTGGAAAAAAGACAACTGATGATGAGCTGCAGACAGGCTGGGCTAGAGGAGAAAAGCACCCTACCAGTCTCCTTGGGGAAAAAACAAATGAGACTGTATACATTGAATAGTTTTGGAAACTTCACTCTTGGATTATTTTATGGGGGGGAAGCCCAGGCATGGAAGCTCCAGTGCTAGAGCAGGCAGGACCTTTTGATGGACACACCTTGAGCACCATCTTCAGATGAGGAGCTGTTAGAGTGTGGGGCTTTAAGGTATGGGTCTAAGTATTTCGTGGTGTCTTTTCATGGCAGAATAGTAGTAGTACCTTCTGCTGCTATATCTACAAAACCAGTCTTTCTGCAGTCTTCTTTTCCAGTAAGGGACTTCTGTGTTAAATACAGAACTTGATAAAAATAATGATTCATCTGCTGTTCTCAAGCCTGAAAGCAGTTGTTCACTGAATAGTTTAATGTCTGAACCTTTAAAATAGAAGGAATGACTTAGACACTTTATAAGGTTTTTGTCAACTTTAGCCTCAGAGATCGCGAGCAGGAGATTCAACTTGAAGAGAAAAACACATGTGCACCAAGGGAAATTTGGGGTTGGGGTTTCTTTCCAAGCTCTGCTTGGCTTTTGCAGGCTCCAGCCCCATGCTCCCCGGCCATGCTTCCTGCTGCAGGAGGACTGCAGGGCTCGGGGAGAGTGAAAGTTGTGGTGTCCTTCAGAAAATCCAGAAAAAAAAGGTTTGAAATAAAGATTTTGCAACTGAGCTGCGGAGTTTTTAAGGGGAATTCTTTGGGGATGGAAACAAATAGCTCATCATAGCATTTCACAGGATTTAGCAAAAGGCAGTGTTTCAGCAAGGGGCAGTGTGGGTATTTGGGGTTTTTTTAATAATGGCATGGGGGATTTCTTTTTTCCTTTTGTCTCATGGTGAGTAGAGTGTGTACAGCTGACTTGTGAATGGAATAGATTCCTTTTAGAAACTGGAACTGATGTTAAATTGTGTTTTGACCCACTGATGAATTAATGAAACACTGTAGCACTACAAATTTTAAATAACTCTCCCAGTCCCACAGGAAAATTCAGAGCAGACCCAAGACCAGAGCCCATGTCTGTCGCTGTGGGAGCAGACTTCCCCAGAGACTGATTAGGGTGTGAAATCCCTGGCAGTTCCTCCTTACCATCTATCTGGGAGAAGCTGCAACTGAAGTGAGCCTTCCTGCAGGGAGTCTGAATATTTTGGTTAATCACTTTTTTTCCCACGGTCCATTTTTCCCCTCCCCAGTTCAATTTTTTTTAATTGCTTGAATTTCCAATAAGCTTAAAAGACACAGGGTGCGTGTGCCTAGATGCTTCGATAGGTCTCAACGTACCTTCCCTGGGAATAATGGAGCAAATTCCAAAATGTGGTGCCAAGAGGATCATTTGCAAGGGAATGAATTTGCAGTCAGCTGTAGCATTTCCATGGTAAACAGGCATGCTTGTAGGGGTTTAAAATCCTCAAAGGGTCTTGCAGAGCTCTGGAGATAGAGAGGAAAAATGAGTTTAAAATTGCAAGCTCACTGCCACGTTGGGGGAAGGCTGCTGCAGCAAGACATTGTTTAAGGGCTCTGTTTTCAGCATGCTTCTGAAAATGTGCTCTTGGAAACAGGGATTTGTGCCTAAATGGGAATCCAGACATACAAAACACTTCATTTATTCATGTAAATGTCTGTATAAAAATGCAAATGTAGTACCTATGGCTATTGCCTCCATATTGGGCTACAGTATAGCATATAAAAGGCATGCTGATGAGTTTTTAGTGAATTTTCTGAAAATACTTGAACAGTTATTGGCTCTGATGTATAAAGTTACCTTTTAAAGCCATTTAAAGAACTAGATATTTGGTTTTGCATCCTAATGGCTCGGTTCCCCATAACTTTGAAAATACTTCTGATTTAAAAGAAATCTGAATCTAGAAATCAGCTTTATTTCTAATTTTGCTGCTGGTTAACTTCCCTCTGGGGTATATTTCTTAGATAGTTCCAGCCTCAACTTATGCATTTACTTACTTAATTTAGGATTTTATAATTTTTTTGAAAAGCATGCTTTGATCTTCAGGCAGATGCAGTACAGCTGAATCCAAAACACAGTAATTGAAAAGGATGGCTGAGAACTGAAGCTGCCTGTACCTGGCAAAAACAGCAGTAGTTAGTAACACTGAGCTTGTTCAACAGTCTATTTAAAATTAGTGATTAATTTCAGTTTTTAAACTGTCCTTAATTTGATACGATGTCTTGCCATGTTGCAAGTATCATTTGATAGTCTCCTGTTAAGAATTGCAAATAAGAATGTTTTGGCTGACACTTAAATAAAATACCAGCTGATTTGGAAAGATGTGGATAATGTTGGTGAGTTGTGTGTAACCTGTGCCAGCACTAATACTCTGCTGCCAGTCTTTATCTGTTTTTATGAGGAAGAGTTAAAATACCGTGCTGCCTGTGCTGCCATTCTCCCAGCACTGCTTTTGACAAGAACAAGGAGCTTTATCTGTGGGTAAGGCCAGACACTGTCTGAGCTGTCTTCCCAGGAGAACAAGAAATGAAAAATGAGAAGAAGAAATGAAAAAAAGAGGAAACTCTGGCATGTGAACGTGCACACAGGGACAGACAATACACCTCCCCTCAACTCGTCCTGGGGAAAGCAGCATTCCTTATCTGTGGTGTATTGTAGGGAAAGGATACACAGCAATGTACATGCAGGCACTGTGTGGTCTTTTATCAGTCACATCTGGACACATCAGCTGACTTCCCAGGATGTGGGGATGATCTAGAGGAGTTTAAGTTTTCCATGCTGGGAGTCTGTTTTGCAATAAAGAAAAAAATAATCAAGTTTGGTCACTCCTGGTGCTATATATTTCAAAGTGCACCTGCTCCACAAGATCCATTTCCATCATGTTAGCTCTTCCTAATCTTCAAATTGAGACCTGGAGCTCTGGTGGTTCAGACCTAATATGGTTGTATTTAAATGTATGAATCTGCAATACACACTCTCTCTCTCTCTTCTCTTTGCGTGTTTTCCTGGTGATTTTCCCTGCCTGCCTTCCCTGGTGCTTTCTCCCTCCCCACCTGTTAAAAATAAAACCAGCCTGGCTGAAATGGATGGAGTTTGTTGCTGCAGGCTCAGATTTCAGGAGCCTTGTCAGACAACAAAGCGAGCAATGCACTGGGATCACCTTTTTCCAGCCTGAGAAGCTGCTGTTGATGAAATTTGCCACGTCCTGGCTGAAGAAGCTTTCCTAGGGCAGGAGTGATCAGCTATCTCCACGACAGCCTTGTCACAGGAAGCCTGTTGCCTCCCTTGGCTCTCTGCTTAGCCAAGCCAAACTGCCTGGAGATGCCTAATGAGGGACAAGCCAGGATGCTTTGTGCTCTAATTAATAAAAAATTAACCTCTGGTCGCTGGCTGTTACCAGCACTCCCAGCAGCACTTGTTTGCATGGAGGCAGCTTTTATTTTCTGTCTCATTCTTTTAAAGGGGCACAAGTAAGAGACAAGGGAAATCACCCTTTGCCAAGAGCTTTTCCAGAGTTTTTTTAGGAAGCATCATATGTCCATGTATGTAGGTTTTTAAGTCATTCTGGGATTGATTGTTCAAGTAATGAGCTGTATTTAACTTTTGAGCTGCCTGGATCCCACTGCAGCCCTTCAGCAGCAATATTGAGGGGTTTCTGCCCTGGCTTACCAAACCACCATCAACTGCTCCCGGTCTTTAAATAGTTAAAGATTATCTTAATCTATTATACTATTTTTGGGATGGATTTTCTTCTTCCTACTTTTGCTCCTTTTCAGTCATTGTAGTGAGCTTGCAAGGAGGAAATTGTCCAAAATATGCATTTTTTGTTTTTCTCAGATGAGGGGGAAAGGAAGAGAGATATGTTATGACTTGCTGGCTTTGAGAGAACAGACTTTCTGGCCCTGTGTGTTCTCACTGGAGTAAGCGAATTCCTTGTTGACTGGGAGCGGGGAGAGGTTTGGGTTCCACCAGCTGGTTCCTGCCCAGCCACTGACTTTCCATGACCTTGGAGGAGTTTACTAAAGCTGCCATCTTTGTTTTCTCTAACTGGAAATCATTATTTCTGTAACAGAAAAGGCATTTTTGTTTTGAACTAACGGCAGAGGTTTAAGGTCTGACTTCTCAGCTCTATAAAATGTTGGAGACTGTAGAGCAGTTAAATTGGTTGGGCTCAATCTTCATATGTGTTCTGCTCTGTAGTTATGAGTACTATAGTTATGAGTGTTGGTGGAATGTTAATTCTTCCTACAGTGACTAACAGTATTTTCAGGCTTGTGCAGGATGCAGAGAACCTTAATTTTTCATATTTTATGCAGAGGCAAGGTGATATTAATGCAGGATAGACTATACTCTTGAGGGGGTCATGTGTGCAGGCAGTTTCTGAGAGGTGAGCGGATCTGCAGTAGTCAGTGTTTGGCACCAAACATCATCTTGGCATGATTTTGAATCACTTTCACAGTGCATAATTGCAAGCCTGGAGGAAGGATGCAATACTGACCCACAGGTGCTGTGCTTTTACTAATTTGTTTCAAATATGCTCAACAGATAAGCAAAGTTTGTGATAATACTGCTTCCTGAATTTTGTTTTGGCCACTGAGAAAGGTTTTATCTGATGAATAGTAGAATAAACCTGAGGTGTCAGTCTTGATTTTATGTGGCATGCTGTCTCTTCAAGGCAAGAAAAGGAAGGGTAGAAGAGAGTTCAGATTTATCATCTTATGAAGTCAGATTACTACATAAAGAAGATGTTATCATCCTTTGCACAGAATACCCCTGCCAGATTTCTGCAAGACAATGTGCTGAATGCCTGATAGTGGCACAAAAATGTAGTCGATCTTCAGTACCTTCTGCCTGTGATAGTGGCTGAGGTGTAGAAGTGCTCAGGAAAGCGCTGTTGCAGGTTCAGAGGCAGCCTAGCTGAAAGGTGATGCTGTAGTGACCTGCTCCCAGGGCTGGAAAAGCTGTCCCAGTGATTTATTTCAGCGCATCATGCTTCCAGCCCTGGACCACCATCACTAGGCACAGTAGGTTTCATCTTCTCCCTTAGGAATACCCTGCTTTATTTTTTCATTGTGTTGAAGTGTTACTGTCCACCAGCTAATACTGGAAATCAGTGAAGATGGAGATATTCATGCAGGCTGGAAAGAGCAGGATGCTCTTTGCAAGTAGGAAAGTCTATGGGAATGATCAGCTTTTATTGTGAGTGAGGAGGGGGCTGTTCTTGTTCTTTAGTTTCTTTGATCATTTTCTGCCATGAGAGAAAAGGAAAAAAAAATACCTTTTGTAGAGTATTCATCAAGGTAAATAAAATCTGGCCAAGAAAGAACACTTGGGGAATAATTTTTTATTATTAAGGGGAGCTATCTGATGAGAATGTTTTGCTGTATTCTTCAGTGAGATATTTATATAGATATAAAATATATGTATGCATATACATAGAAAGAAGTACACCAGCTTGGTCTTTTTGTTTGTTACTGTTGGCTTTGTCACTGAAGCGATGTTATTCTTAAAGTAACACAGAAGACTATCTTTATTGCATTAAGAAATCAGAGGAAAAGAATAAAACCATCTCAGTGAACCAAATTCTTGGTGATCTAGCACACCAATTTTTTACACTTTTTGAAAAAATTTCTAGTGAAAAAGTGTGATGGTTGAAAATGAAGCAGTACCTTGTTTGCTAGGCCTCTGCAAATGTAATAGTAATCTCCAAAAAATTACCTATTTCTAGTCTAAATGTTTAATGAGTAACTGCCTACAAGTGGCAGAAATTAATCAAAATGAGAATGCTTTCAAGCCACGTCTTTTAGCTTCTTTTCAATAATAGATAATTATTGACATTTCTAGGAAGCATATGGAGTCCCGGAACAGCAGCAGTGTACAATAAGCTCCTTCAGACTTTCCTTCAACTTGAGCTTGGGGTTCCTTCTCTCGAAAGAAGCAAAATCTTGAGTCTGTTGATGGCAACAGCAATGCTCCCTGCAATTGAAAATCGGCTGTTTCCACCATTTAGTCATTTCTGGTTTGAGGCACCATTCAGTGTTTGAGGTCTCTGTGAGAATTGCCAGCAATGGGAACAATAACTGAGGTTATATATAATTTTTGTGGTGCAGAAATATTAGCTCTCTGGCAACTGGACTAAACATACCAGACTCATTTCTCATAGGACACCAGAAAAGATTCAGTGCAGCATGTAACTCAGACAAATTGTTGATATTTCAGAGCACAGACCAGGAAGGATTAATTTGTCCAATAACTCTCTTCATGTGGTCAGAAATTTTGAGTGGCAACAACCCATTTGGCAAATGACATTGCTAATGTCGTCTGCAAAATCTGACTTCACTCCTAAACTTGAGAATGTATTTTTTTCATTGTTGAATGCTGCTGTAGGTATAAATTTTCCCTGTATCCAAAATGATAATGTAGCCCTCATCTCAGATGTGTGTGCTGAAGGAGAGAAAGTGAGTTGTAATTGACTGAAGTCCTTTAGGACTGTTGGTTTATCAGGCTTGGCAGGATTTGGTTCTAGTTCAAAGTGCAAATTCTTGATACAGTGGAGATGGCTGCTGAACCTAACTGAAATTGTTTTATTTTTCGGTCTTTTGTGTTAAGAGAAAGCTGTGGTTCTTATAACTTGGGGACCCTTTTTTCTTCAATCTCAGGTATTTCTTGCATGTGTGTCCCCAGTGTATAACATGCACACATTTCTAATATAAAAGTGCAAACTCACATATATGATATGTATTTTTGCTGTGTTGACCTACATAAAAACAGTAAAGATGCTCAGTTCTTGCAAATATACAAGCATATATACATGCATGTAAAGGTCTTGAGTCTGAGGTGTATCTAAGTGTGCAGTTCAGTCTGTGAACCTCTCATTTAAGTTCTATTCCAGATTAATTTTGATACTGTTTTTAATCTCAAAGACATCAACATGTTTCTTTAAAAACTGTAAAGCAATCCTTTGTGGATTTCCCAGCTCTGTCAGGTTCAGGAGTAGTAAAGCCTATTTCAGAAAGTGCTTTTTGCAGTATTTCTAAATGTGAGTGCAGCTTCTGCAGTTGTTCTTCATAAAAAGCACTTCTTGACAATTTCAGAAAATGTAAATTTAATCTTGGTAAGTGCTTTCACTGAATGCAACCTTTCCTCTGTCATGGGAAAGTGCATATTACATCAAAATAAATGCATTCGGAATGCCCTATATACAGGCTAGTGACCTCTCATTCAAAAGATGTTTTAGGATCATTTTGAAGACCCTGTTATCTGGCAGAAAGTTTAGTGTAGATTAGGGAAAATGTAATAGAGTTTTAGGTTTTCTGTTTTTTTTCCTCTGTGTAACAAAGCAGATCAGGACTTTGCCTAGAAATCATTTCCCACACTGTCTTCTGAGCTGATCACTGTCATTATTTTTAGGTCTAGAAAGCGCTATTCATTAATTCTTTCTGCCCTGTGATACAGACAGAGTTAGTAGGTAATGCAGAGCTTTCTGTTGAAAATAAATAACATCGGTGAAATGGTAGAACTGAAGTCTTTATTTTTTACACATTGTTGTTTCTTCTCCGTTTACAAATGAGATTTTAAGTTTTTCAACAGCATTTTTGAAAACCTTCACATTCCACCTTGTCAGAAGAGTCATGGGGAGTAATACAGCAAGACTGTTTAAAAACAAACAGTAATTTTTTTGGGCTCTTGTTGTGTACAAGTAGTATAAGTATGAATGAACTACCTGGCTTGTAAGTCCTGAGACATTTGTGGGGTGTTGGGGCTTGAAGACAATTCCAGATTTATATTTTCTCCAGGTATTCAGCATCCCAACAACATTTTGCTTTCCACAGATACAGTTGAAAGGGAAGATTTCTGAGACCCCCGTGCTGCTTTACTGAGGGTATTGTGTGTCAGTCAAATCAGAGCTGTTACCCTCTGGATGGCCAAAGCACAGCACCTGCTGGGTTTGAAGGTTCCTGCACAGCTTTGCTTCCTTGTTAACACCACGTGGACCCCAGGAGTGGGATCCAGGCACCACAAGCAGACAAAATGTATTTAAGGCATCTGCCCAGGCCTGGCATATGTAGTTCAGGATGCAATGGATGTCTGCACGCTTTTGGAGTGGCAGCTGGAGGCTGGGGAGAAGACCCTGGGAAGCTTGAAAAGGTAGCAGATGTCTGCATTAGGGCATATGAGCTGCTCAGGAGAGCAGGAGAAGGATTAGAACCAGTCAAAGCTTATTAGAAATTTTTGGGGCAAATTTCAAAGAGTTCTAGATGACATCTTTGTGGTGTGTGGATGTTATGTGTGGGTTATGGTAGTAGGAAACCTTATGCTGGATTTTATCTTCAAGATGCATCTTCCACCTTGATTTTCCCATGGTTGTGGTTTAACCCCAGGCAGCAGCCAAGCCCCAGGCAGCCACTTGCTCACTCCCCCACCAGTGGGATTGGGGACTGAATTGGAAGGGTAAAAGCTAGAAAACTTGTGGGTTGAGATAAAGACAATTTAGTAGGGAAAGCAAAAACCACGCATGCAAACAAAGGAAAACAAGGAATTAATTCACTGCTTCTCTGAACATGGACTGGCAGGTGTTCAGCCATCTCCAGGAGAGCAGGGCTCCATCATGCATAATGGTCACTTGGGAAGACAAATTCCATCACTCCAAATGTCCCCCTTTATCCCTTCTTCCCGCAGCTTTATATACTGAGCATGATATCCTATGGTCTGGAATATGCCTTTGGTCAGTTTGGGTCACCTGTCCTGGCTGTGTCTCCTTCCAGCCTCCCAGGCACCCCCAACTTGCCTGCCAGGATAGCAGTACAGAAAGCAGAAAAGGCCTTTGCTCTGTGTAAGCCCTACACAGCAATAACTAAAGCATCTCTATATTATCAAATTTTGTGTTCAGCATGAATCCAAAACATAGCCCCATACCAGCCACTGTGAAGAGAATTAACTCTACCCCAGCCAAAACCAGCATACCTGTATGTTAATGGAAAGGGCTTTCTCAGGTGGCTTGTGCAAGTCCTGAGCAGTGTTCTTGGACTTGTTTAAGGCTCCTAAATCTCTTGCATATTATAGTCCAGTTGTTTACATTCCTGTCCAAGCCTTGAAAAATATTTTGCGTCTTTGTTTTCAAGTTTTCTTAATGACTGTTTAGCCTGTTCAGGCAGTGCCTGTGCCTCAGTGGAAGGCACCCTTGGCTTCTAATCTTGTGACTCTCAAATAAGCTCAGTTTCTAAGTTTGTGGAAACCAAGCTTTTTAATCTGATGATTGGATGGGCGTGTAAAGCTAAGAGCTTGGCAGCAGAGAGAAAAACGAGAGGATTCATCTTCTTTAGCTTAACACTTCAGCGGTTTCAGCGTTTGCACATTGCTGTGAATTCTGCGATGATTCATGCATGTGGATGTGTGGAGGAGTTCCTGGGTAAAGCATGTGTGGGCATATAGATGCACTCTGGTGAATACCGTGGTTGATGGTGATTTGGTTGAATTGCAGGTTTTCATAGACAAGAAGAACAAGAGGGTGAACTATGGCAAATGCGACCTGATTAACATTTCCTGCATGAAACGCTTTGGTCAGCAGGAAAGAGGAAAAGCAAAGCAGTTTGACACATGAGAACAAGAACATTTCCCATTGCCTAGTCTGGTCCCTGAGACTTTGAAATGCCCCTCTTTGTTGAGGAAGCATGCAAATGTTCTCATTATTTTCTATAATTTGCATTATTAAACAAAAGTTATTACCCAGGCTCAAGCTTTCTCAGAGCACTGAGTCAAAGATACTGTTTCGCTTGCTGACACTGCATGCTCAAATGGACCTAATGGTGTTCTGTGCAGAAGTATTTTATCTTTAAGGACCCTTAATTGCTTTAACATGCCGTGCTGTAAACAGACTGAATAATGGATAAACAGCAGTCCTTTCCAGATCTGTTGTTAGGTAGGGTTAAAGGCTCTGACTCAAATTAAGAGTTAATCCTTATTCTTAAATAAGGGCAACTAAGTCCTTAAAAAAAACACCCTTAATAGTTCTTAATCCCAATTTTTAGCCCTTGATGCTTCCCGATCAGTCTCATCTCTGATTCTGGAATCCTATTTCTGGCTGTTTTTTTTCTGTCATCTATGTTTGTCTCTCTCCCTGTTGATCATGGACCGACATTGCTTTTTGGGGGCTTTCCAGTCCACCCCTTTGCAGACACTGTGTCTTTCTTTGATAGTCTGGAGGTGCCCTGATGGAGCAAGGCTCTCCTGTCCTTCATCAGTGCTTCAAAACATGCTTTTCTTGAAGGATCTGGAGCAAGATGCATGCTCTCCATGGGGAAATAATGCCCTCGGTCACAGCAGGAGCCCTATGGCTGCTGAGGGCGCAGAATAGGGGGTAGTGGGTATCTGTGAGAATGATTCCCAAAACTGGCACCAGTGCCTCAGATTTTAAAAACTAATCCTGTGAGATGAGTGAAGAGTTTTCCATTGTGTTTTTCTTGCCTGGACTGATGGTGGTCAAAGTGACGTGGGTTCAGGGTGAAATGCAGTGCTGGCAGCAGCTGGCTGGCTGTGGGGAGCCCTGCTGCAGAGAGTGCGGCAGTGCTGCCCTGCTGCTCCTTTTTATTCCCCATAAGGAAGAGACAAAATGAGTTGTTGATGTCTGAGAAAGGCAAAGGGCAGGGGAAAAAGCAATAAAGTGCTTGTCTGGCACGCAGGCTGGAGCAGCAGGGAGGGAAGCCGTGGGAGATGGAGGGCTGGCACCAATTCCAGCCTTCCGTCCTGCACCAAGCTGTGTTGAAGAGCATGTTTGGCTGCAAAAGTACGGATACTGCTCTAGCCTGGAGATCACTTTGCTTATTCATTTCTCATCACTGGCTTTCCATTTACACCAGAAAGCAGTTTAGCTCTTTGAAAGACTTTGCTGGGTGAGGGGTTGCTCTGGTACCCATGTGGCCATATCACATCCGCTTATCTTACCCCAGGCTTTTGTCTCTAAGGCCTTTGAGTGCTGGTGAGGATATTTCCTGTGGTCCAGCTCTCCTGTGTGTATACACAGACATAGTGGGAGGTCAGTGTCTGAGCTTTGATTCCAACTGTAGGATGACTACAGGATGAGTTAGAGCGCTGTGATAAGAAAAAGGCAATTTCTTTAATCCAGATTGGCCTCTGCTCTGCTTGAAAAAGAACTTGCCTGCTCTTAGCCCCTCAAATAGTCTTCTGTAAACAGCACTGAAGAGTGGATCCTCCTAATCTGTCGCAGGCATCAATATAGCATGTCCTAGCTCACATGGCAGGTCTACTTGATTAAATGGGTGTGAGGTTGGCTCCCCAGCAGTAACCCTTGTTCAGAATGGGATAGCTGCTGGTGCTCTAGTCACAGTATCAGGTGAAAGTGGCTTCTGTGGAGTAAAGGGGTATTTCCTCTGGTTGAGACAAAGCCCAGCTGCACAAACTCGAGGTCCCTCACTTAGCTCTTTGGCCAGAGGGGGTGCTTCTTGCTGCAGCCTCACAGGCTTGCCTGGCAGAGGGTAGCAGGGGATGCTGGTGGCTCTCTGGAACAAGGGCTTTGCCTGGACACTTGTCACCCTGGAAGACCAGGATAGCATCACATTTTACACAGAGTAATCCTGGAGTCCAGTTGAGTATTTAAATAAGTAGAATTGGGGGAGATGATTGTGATTAGGCTACTTCATCTTCTTGACTTGGAATATTTTCTCCTTAAGGGTGTTCTAACAATGGAGTTGAGCCTTCAGATTCATAGCTGCCACTTTATTATCCTATTAGTCAATTATGGCTGCTGAGGAGCAGGACTAAGTGACAGTATGGCAGATTACAGCAATTTATTTGCAGTTCTCTTACTCTGGTACCACATATCATCAGGCTGTTTAAATTTAATGATAGGGTTTTTGCATGTGTTTTAGTGCAGTTAAAGTTGTAATCAAAATGTTTAGGAAAACCCCCACTGACCTGCATAAATACTCCCATCTTCAGCACTGCTTTCATGCCCCGTTGTAATGTTTATTAGCAGAGCTGACTCACTAATTAGGAGAAGCAACCTGCCTTAGAAATAATAGATTTTTTTTCCCTCTTTTTTACCACTTTACAAAGCTTTGAGGAATAAAAGTTGGTGGAGACCTTTGTTTGGCTCTGCTTTTGAGATGTTCTCTCACCACCCACCAGATTGAAATTAAAATGTAAAACAGGTACATGTTAGCTTGTTTTCCATAAGCTCAGCACAGTATATTCCATGCAGGGGGAAATAGTCACCTATTGGACTTCAAGCATCAGGCACTGGTGATGTTCTTGAAGAGATGTCTGTAGTCAAACAGTTCAGCCTCCAGGATGTCCCAGCTCCCATCGCGTTTGGTCTTCAGAGATCACCATTGCAGAGGAATGGAGAAACTACCAACATTTTGTCCCTTCCTGTTTCATGGGTTTGTAGCTGAGGAGATGACAACCATGAGGTCTGAAAGCAGGCTTGGGCATCGTCGAAAGCTGCAGCCATGGCCTTTCAGTAGAGGTTGTGTTGGGCTTACAGGCTGACTGCTGGTGACCATCTGCTCCCCTGAGAGACAGCCTGAGGAGTGGGATGCATTGCTGCTGCTGGCCTGAGGTACAGACATTCAGTGGAGCATCCAAAACCTCCCTGGCCAGAATACATAAACACCTGGCTTCTGAAAAATTTAAGGGTTTTTTTTTCAAGTATTTGGGGTCTTAACTAGGATGTTCAGTCATTTCATCCTGCACTGAAATAGAAGTGTAATCATCAAACCTGTGAGCATATTCAGCCAGCATGCTCAGAGCCCACGTAGGGGAGATGGATGAGGTTGCAGCTGCCAGCCACTGTGTGCTTTGATGCAGAGCAGCAACCTAAATGAAATAGGGATATGCGGGATGAAATTTACGGACCCAGTGTTTTGTGACACGTGGGGAGCTCCTACAAATAGCTGCTAAGCACTGAGTACATAAAGCATGTTGTTTATACAGAGCAGAACGGGTGGCCAGGAGACAAACAGCTCTGGGAAAAAGACATGAAGAATGTGTTTCTGCTGTAATGCCCTGAAACAGAGTGGAGAGTGATGAGAAGGCCTGGATGGAGGTTATAGCCACAAGTGGACAGATCTTTCTCCTCTTTTGCCCTCAAGAGGAGTTGGCAGGCTTCACTTTTGTTTTTCTCCTCTGCAGCTCAGCTTTTTGGTTGAGCTGGGACAGGGTTTTTTACCTGCCTTTTCAATCACCTTCATCAGTTCAGTTACTGTGCATGAGCTGCCTGGATCCTGCTGCAGCCCTTCAGCAGCAGCACTTTGGGTTTTCTGCCATTTTACCAAACTGCCATCAAAGGCCCCCAAAGGGTGAACCTCACCAATCCTCTCCCACCCACCTCTGCCCTGCACTGGAGCTTTCCCAGGGGGAAACCAGCCAAGACCCTCTGACTCCCGTTCACAGGAGCCCCATACACCGTGGTCTGCAATCCTGCATCCACTGGCACAGGAACTGCAAAGGCACTGCCTTCCCTGGGACTTCCGTGAGGCTGGGATAATCCTGCCTTTGCTTTGGAGGGACAAATATCATCTGAGCAGAGAAGTGGCGTCAGATTGGTGTTTAGAGGTTGTTAATTAGTGGGTAATCTTATGTAAAGCTGAGCTGGGCTTCCAGAAATATACCAGTTCTGTACGAGTTAGGGAATGGTTTACAGATGACGGGTGTTTTTTTGTGCAAGGGCAGGGACAATTAAATGGATTTTCTTTGAGTTGTTAACCAGGAGGCATAATACCATTTATTACATCCATATTGGGAATATGTCACATAAAAACATAATTGATGGAAGTATTATCTTGCTTAATTGGGAAATCGAAAGAGCCACTTCCCCTTTATTTACAGTTTATTAGTAACAGTATCTCCTGTTTGGTTTGGGATGGTTTGTACATAAGTCACAGGCTTTGTTCATTAGATTCAGTATATAATTCTCTTAAAAGACTCCTCAGTCCTTTAAGAGAGAAAACTGGTTCCTCGTTTCAGAAATGACCAGTTTTGTTGAATGTGCTGTTGAAGCCTCACAGTATTTTACAAAGGCGCGGTACTACCAAGAGCAAAGATAACTGGAAGATTCAGAGGAAAAGTAGCAACAATACTGTTTTCTATCTTATTTAGTAGGTGAATTCTCTAAATCTTTTGTTGCTTCTCTTCATGAGAAGGAGTTTCACCTTGACTCTGCTTGACAGTGCCTTGCATAGTGAGGATAATTATTTTTCCAGTAGTGTTTGGCAGTAAGTGTCTCTCTGGTGATTTTGAGGATGTTCTTCCAATAACAAGAAACTTATTTTTAAAGGGAAAATATGATTATGAAATCATGAGAATATGTGAAGAGTGTGAGGCAGAGATAAAATTTAAATGGAAGAAAACAGGAAATGAAAGAAGAATTGGCCCCATTTGGATTTTAAGCTCTTGCTTTGCTTTTAAACTTTATTTTTAAATCAAGATGCTACCAGAAATCCAGACTTTTTCAACCACCTAAAATATTAAAACCAAAAATAACAAGTATTTGATTTGGAATCAAAAAATTTAAATGTTTTACTAAAAATACTGATTTCAGTGAGTGGGTAGTGCCTGCTGAGAAGAGATTAATTAGGGAAGGATTTGAGGTTTTGTCATAATCAACTTTAATGAAGATGTTATCCTCAGTTTAAAGCACTTTTTCTTTCAACTGTGGAACCCATTTTATTGAATGTAAGACACATTTCCTTCTCATCATCCCAGGGATGTTCATCTTTGTAGCCACATCCAGAGAACAGCAGGAGAAAGTGGGTGGATTTGCCAGGAGTGGGCAGCAAGGGTGGGACAAGGTGCTTGGAGCTCTCTGGTGTCCTTCTGCTGGGCATGGAAATTCATCCACTGCCCCAAGGTGTTCACCCAAAGTGAACCTGGGCTTGTAGTCAGTTTTGGGTCCTTATTCAGTGTCTGAGAGGTGTTGCCATGGGGGAGGGGGTGGGAAGTTGAAAAACAGTTGGTTTTATTCTCTCAGTGTGAAAACAGATTTTAAAGAAACTTCCCAAGCAGAAGCTCACTGTCTGAAACATATGGACATTTTTCAAGCAGAGTAATTTATTAACCTCTATTCAAATAGGCAGAAGGCTACTAAGATACTGTTTTCAAGTTTGATACAAAATGAAAGAAAAGCATATTTTGAAAGAAAAATTACTCCTTTGGAGTCTCTGGTTCCTGCTGCACATTTTTGCCCTCCCAAGCAGAGTGGTTCAGGTATCACCAAGGCAGAGATGATGAGAAGAAAAGCAGTTTAAGCGGCGAGTCAAAACTTGTCCAGATGAAACCAGGAGAACATTCCTGAGCTGCAGCCCATCACGTCAAACTGGTCAAAAGCTTTTGACTGACTTATGGCCCAGGACATGTCATTACACCTCTCTTGTGTTTGGTCTCTACTCCCTGCACTGCAGCAACAAAATCCCACTCTGTCTCCCTGATATTTTGGATGGGCATTTGTGGTTCAGCTGTTTTGCTGGGGGATGTTGCTGTGCAGTGTGGGTTGTTGGCCATGGGAGTGCCAAAACAAGTACATATTCATCCAGCTCCTAACAACCAATGAGCACAGCTTCCATTTACACAGCTTTCCCTCCCTCTTGCTTTCTGTTTTCTAGTCTCCTCCTTGAAATACAGGTTTATTTTCCGGCAGTGTTTTAAAATCCATAGCATTATGAATGGTAATGGGCAGTGGCTTAAAGCACAAAAAGTTCAAAAGTGGAGTTCATCAGCACGATAGAATAAAGCCCAGGTCTCTGAACACACAGCCAAGCCTGCCAAATAACCTTTCAAAAATTGGCTGATTTAAAAGCTAGCTTGGGCCAGGATTTGCTCTGGTCCATCAGACATTCATTACTTCTGCTTTTGAGTTGCATGATGTCCTTATCTTTATTGGGGAAATGGCTCAAATCATTGGGAGCTGCTTGAAATGATTGGTGACATGACAGAGCCTCTTATTTACTCCTAGAATAACCATAAACATTGTATGAATGCAGTGACATGCCCTGTGCCTGCTGCTGGTTATTGCCTGGAGCCAGACAGTTGGCTGTGCACTTGTGAGGCAGCTCCCTGAGATCACACTGGGACTGGTCTTGCAGAGAGAGCTGCTGGCGTGCAGCAGTGACTGCATCTTCCGTGTTAATCTGGGAGCTCTGGAGCCTAAATAATTAGCAGCACTGTCTGAAATTGGACAAGATGTGAAGTCCTAACCAGATGATGTCAGAAATTTATTATTTAGAACTCTTTATTACAAAACATTAAATTGTTATTCAAAATGTTTCTTTATGAAAGGGGAGGGCAGTGTGGAAGCTCTGGACAGGTCCTTGTGTGCTGTGTCCTTGTCCAGTGTTGCCCTGGCCAAAGGGCTACAGCAGATGCATGGACTGCCTCTCACCCAGGTGGACCTTTGTCCAGAAGTTCTCCCCAGACCAGATCAAGGTGACAGTTTTCACTGCTGTCTGTCCCACCTACTTCCCTGGTGATGAAAATGGCCATGGTGGGTGACACAAGACTCCTGCTCATGCAGAACTGTCCCATACCACTGCTCATGGCTGTCAGATACCATCAGACAAGCTACTTCAGGGGTGCCTGTCTGAAACAGGACGTGTGATCTGCCTTCCCTGGTGCTCTTGGTGTCCAATTTACTCGTTTGCCATAGACCAAATAAATAAAAAGTTTCTGTGTTACTCACAGTGGACCATGTCAGCATGAGTTAAATTGCTTCTTCGGTTCATTTCTCAGCGCTGTGTTTGTTCATACCCTTTCTCCCTCACCTCTTTGTGTGGTAAAATACCAAAATTATGGGTTTGAGGCAGATGTGGTGCTGAGGTGAGTGACAGCAACAGGCCAAGAGGCAGCTCGGGGCTGTGCTGCAAATGGTCATGATGACTTCCTTTCCCTGGGGATCTAGAGGGATCCAACCCCTTTCCAGTGCTTTCAGTGGCCATATGCTAGAACTGAACAAGCACTCCAGGCCAGATATGCAGGACTGCATAGGGTACTGTTCACGTGTTTATTTCAATGGAAATTCAATGTATGTATAGCTTTCAACCTTGCTTGTGCTCTCCCATTCGGGAGATGTAATGGGAAATTACTAAGTGTTGCAAGTGGTTTTCAGAATTAGGCCTTTAAATCTCATTGTGTCAATCAAGCAGACAAATACGAAATTATGTTCTTTTGTTCTCTGACTAGTTGTGTGGAATTGAGTCCCTCATACTTGGGTTTGCACAGTGTTGGGAGGCATCACATCTCAGTAGTTATCATGGGAGCTTGTTACCCCCCAGCCTGGATGAAGAGATGCTGCATGGTTTAGCTCTACTGTGTGCTGCTCAGCTCTATGCCAAGGAGGGAGGAGAAGCCCCAGGTGACATTTGCATCACTAAAATTTTCCTTCCTATTGTCACTTCTTTTTAGCTGGTGCTAAGCAAAAAAGCAGTTAGTTGTTGTTCAAGCAGCCTTCCTTTAGCTGTCCAACAGCATGAAGTGCCACGTCTCCTAAGAACCACTCAGTTGCAAGCAAAGTGCAGTTTTCCAGGCACTGAAGAGCATGTCTCTGAGGTCAAGGGGGCTGTTTTCTGCCCTTTGGTCTGTTGAAATGTGCAGGAGGTGAATCTGAAAGGTTAAAGACATGTTCTTGGGTGGGTTGGAAGGATTTAGGATGAGACTTTCCCTCCATGTGAAAGGGGAAACATACGTCAGATGATGCAGAAACTGTTTCCGGTGCAAACAGATAATTCCATCCCAAAGATGCATTTGGGCGATACCAATGGCTGGACACATGGGGAGTCACAAAACATGCTTATGAGAAAACAAAATCTTAAGAGTTTTGGGCATCAGCCTGAAAACTGAATCCAGGGTGCTGAGGCTCTGCTGGAATGTAACCTTGCAGTCTGTTCAAAAGCAATTTAAAAACAAAATAAAATCTAGTATTTACTGCCAAGGGTCTGATGCAAGAAAACCTTCTACTAGCTTCAGAAGAGGAGGAGTGGCTCCTGTCATCATCCCTTTCTCCACTAAAGTCTCTCCACTCTCTGCAGCTTTGTTCTTCCCTTCTCATCCTCTGCTCTCCCCTCCCTGCAGTACCATAGGGATGTGAGCATCCTCTCTGTGCTGGGGTATCCCTCACTCTGCTCTGGACTTTGGTTTGAAAGTACAATGCCTGACTCAATAAAACCAGGTCAGAAGGATCAGTGCTGAGGCATTCACATTTACTGTGTGTGAATGAAACTGATCAGCAGTACTTTGGATAGTTTATTATCCAAATTATTTTATTATATTGTATTATTATATGTGAAATTATTATGAAAGTAATCATAAGGCTCAAAGGAGCTGTGGCTAACGAGGGGCACCCTGGCTGCTGAAGCGACTGAGCTGAGCATGTCCATCGTCACCCCTGCACTGGCTTCAGCCAAACTTTTGTGTTTCCAGGGTCAGCTATTTTCACCCATTCCCTCTTCTGTCATCGTTATCCTGGATACAGTCCCCTTCACATTAAAAACTTCCCACTGAGAAATTGAACCAAGACTTTTTTTGATCTCTTTAATGTAAAATTTCTAAAAATAGACCACGTGGGAACAGTTTTACACTTGAAGAGCAAAATCGTGCAAAAATGTTATAATGCAGATTTGGGTCCTAATTATTTTTTCTCACTAACAGTCATAGTTTTGCTACAGTGTGAACAACAAATCCATAATACTCAAGGTTTATCCACCTAGAACTTGGTGTTTTCCGTCCTCTCCTTAGGGCTTTACTGAGAGAGCAGAGAATCAAACTATTAAATACAATCCCAAAAGTCCTAGAGTCAACCCCTCCTCCTCCCCTAATTAATTCTGCACCCTTCGTTACTCCAGGAAATGCCAGCTGGTTCAGCTGGATGGCCCCAAGTTAGTACAATGAGTCAAAAGATCTAAGCTGGGCAAAAGTCAAGTGTCCTTAACTGTGAAAATGCAAGAGAAGTGCTGTAGTTAAAATACATTGTTTCAGAGCACTCATTAGATCAGCATCATGTGATCAGATGATTTTAGAGTTGGCTAAAGTGCACAGAAATGTACAGTGCTGTCAAGGGATCTTGTGTTTGTGGCAAGGACTTACCCAGGCTGTTCTGCCTAAGCTGCTGTCACTCCCATCTTCTTTCCTAATGAATGGTGCTGTGCCAGTAAGGGCTCCCCAGCTGTGAACAGACCCAAGACTGGTCTGGGTTGAAGGGAGTGAGTTGGAACTGAGTGTGTTTGTGGGTGTGAGCCTGTGTATGTTGATCTCCCTGCCTACAAGTTGGTACAAGAAGAGATCTAATCCCTCCTAACACCTGCGTACTATTAGGTCACTGGTAGGACAAACAGGGTGGACAGCAGGGTGTTCTTAAAATCCCACATGGCAAAGCATGCAAAAGCCATTCCAGGACATATACAGAAGGATGTCCATATGTCTGCAGTTCTAGCTGTAAGTAGTGTAGAAATATCTGAAGTATTGGGCTGCATGCTTGCTGGGGAAAACATGTGGTAACCATTGTGCTGCTTTTCTTCTGTGACTGCTTTAAAGCAGCGAGGTGAGGTGGCAGGGCCTGGTGATTGACACATTGTGGTGGTGCAGATTAAGACACTGTGCTAGCTCTTTGGTGTCAAGTGCTTTTGTAGCCTCAGAACTTTATTTTCCATGGACAGATGTCCAAATGATGGCCCTGATGGAGAGGCTGGGGTCAGGGCTGGAGCACCAGCTCCTTGCAGTGGAGGCATTTACAGTACTTCACTTCCAACATGTGCTTCATTCACCCCTTGGGTCTGGAGGCTGTTGCAAACAGGACTGTGTTGCTGGGAGCCTGTGCTGCTGTGACTGCCCCAGCCTTGTGCAGCCTTGTGCTGGGATGGCAGGATGGGTCCATCTGGATGCTTTATCACAGCTATTTGTTTTTGATCTGTTGATATATCCAAGTAGGCTAAAGCAGAAGCTCTGCTTGTTTCCAGAAGGCCATCTTGAGAACCACACACGACTTCTGCAATGCCTACAGTGAGAGGACAAGAGGAAATGGCCTTAAGCTGAGATGGAGGTTGTTCAGATCAGATATTAGAAAAAAATTTTGGAGTGATCAGGCACTGCAATAGGTTACTCAAGGAAGTCATGGAGTCACCATCCCTGGAGGTGTTTAAAATCCATCTGGATTTGGGGCTGGACGATGTGTTTTAGGGTTTACAGTGGTAGTGCTGGGTTGATGGTCAGACTGGATGATCTTGAACATCTTTTCCAACTGTGGTGATTTTATGATTCTATGATAGGCCATGGAAAAATGGATGTTATGGAGGCAAGGGCTTGGGAAATGTCTCTGCCCTCTCAGCTTGGTGAAGACCTTGTCTAGAGAGACTTAAGCAATTTTCTATGAAGAACTGTGTCCTCTCCTCCAGTGGGAAGTCCCATGTGATGTTTTTCATGATGATATTCAGCTGCTGCTCCAGTGAAGGTGATGTAGAAGTCAAGACACGTGTACATATCGAGAGTTCCTCAATACCAGAGGTACCTGGAGTGCCAGGGCCCCCTCCTGCTTTCCCTATCAATAAGTAAAAACCTGTGCTCTTTTGACTCCTGTACAGGATGTCTGAATTTGGTAAATAAACCACAGGCAGCCCTAGACAATTCAATTATAGACTGTCACTTACCTTTAAATCACAGATGTGTACTTATAGTCAATGCCCTTTGGTGTTGTGACAATTTCAGACTTCTTCCCACCTTATTTTCCTCTCTGAACAGCTAAAATGAAAATACTGAGTGAGCCTTAAATAAGCTAAAGCTTGTCAGGAAGATCTGAGAGTGTATACTGCAATTTCAGAGGTGAGCCAAAAGCCGTATGCATATAATACATATTGTCAGTTATTAGGCCCTGCTCGAGCAAGAAAAAAAGCATCATCTGCTTTGTAACAAAAATGTAGAAGAAACTGTGCTCTGGTCCTGAAATTCTCTGTATTGGGACAGTGATAATTTACAGTGGTTGACATAGATAAGCTTAAAAGGAGGTCAGCTAAGGTGCTGTTCATCAAGGGCAAAGCCTAGAAAGCATTTCCGAGATCACAGGAGTGACAGAACCTTTGCATGTTCAGTCAGTGGTGGATGAGTCCATAGGTTATTAGTAACTAAGCAGAGAAATCAGGTCTGGTTGCAGTTTTGAAGTAGTGCATTATAGCCAAGTATATAAATACGTACAGCTTATAGGACAAGAAGGCTTAAAAATGGGGCAAAGGAGGCAGTCTCCTGTTGCTGTTCAAGCATTCAAAGGTCTTAAACCACAGGCTGAGGATGGAAGAAGGCTCAGGAGCAGCATGAGTAGCAAAGATTCTCAGGTATTTAATGAAATAAATTGATCCATGTAATGAATTTGATCAGTTTTCCATAAGGGAATGCGCCCGTGTGCATTAACAACCACATTGACTCACAAGGCAGCCAACGTGAACCCAGTGCTCCCCACCCCTCATGGGGCTGTGCTGTGTGACAGTCACCATGTCATCGTTTGGTCAGCAGGAGCTTGAGCAGGCAGAGCTTCAGGTCAAAGACTGGAAGTAATTGGGAGCATTTATGAGGAGATTCTTGTGATTTGTTTGCACAGTCACACGAGCTTTGTTTTCAGACCTCAGCGGTTGTAGGTAGCTCTGATCACTGCAATCAGCAAATAAAAAGCTGCACTGCATAATTCTTTGATTTGGATATGAGCAAAAATAAATTAATTTGAAAGCTTTCTGAAGGAATAATCGGCTATGTCAAGCCATGCAGACAGGTCCTCCTGACATAATGGGTCACAATAGGAAATTCAAATAGTTCACCTCACTGCCAAAGCCTCCCCTTGTGCTCCTGATCCTGTACTCTGTGTGTTTGCTTTCTGCAGGCTTCACCTGCAGCTGTGAAGGAAATGACTACAAACAGGAGTTAAAACTAGTTTCAGATTGTCACTCCTCCTCAGTCCCCTGCAACTTGTTTCCCCTCTGTTCCTCCCCATATCCTTCCTTCTCCTGCAGGTGTGGGAGAGAGTTCCTTTGCTTCCCCTGAAGGGGCTGTTTCCTTGCCAGCTGACATCTGTAGGCAGCCTCCTCCAGCCTCTGGCTGTGGTCAGTACTGGTATGTGAGAAAGGCCTTACAGTCCCTAAGGGTGATTATAAAATAGTTCGCCCACACCTCTAGTCCAAGGTACGCCACAGACTTAATTTAAGCATCCCTCACGCATTTTATGTGAAATATAATGTAGCCATGATAGTCATGTTATTTATTGCTCATCCTTTCTCTGATCCCCCAGAAGTTCCTGCCCTGAATTTTATTTAGAGACAGTTAGTTCCATGTCTTAATTATAAACTGTGGACTGGGGAAAACAAAATCTTACAGTGCTTTAAATCCATTTTTTTTTTTTTTTTATATTGGCTGTTTTTAGTGTACAGCTAAAAACAAATGGGAATGCCAAGTGTCTCTGCTTTGTATTTCTTGCTGTTCTGCATTCCACATTGGACTGGCTCTGCTCTCATCCTCAAACACTTGCTTTCTTTTTGGGAAACTGTTTCTGCTCCTTCTCATTAGCCGTACTTGGACCCAGACCAGATTCTGTTGTGGGAGCATTCCTGGCTGCCTGAGCAGTGCCATTCATAACCTACCACTAAGCTCGAATGCTCCTTTCCTCTTCCTTCATCCCATTGCTTTCATATTTTTCTTGCCCTTCTGACAGTTGCTGTACATCTCGCTATACATCTAGTCACCTGCAGAGTCAGTCACTTTACAGGTTGTCCTCTCTTCCAGGTCACTGCATGCTCGAAGTAAACACTTCAAAAATTAAGTATAAGGAAGTGGGGGCAGGTAGGGCACCTCTGTCTCCTTAGGTACTTGCCTTAAATATTGCTGCTAAAAATAAGTCGAGAAAAATGTGAAAATTGTAGTTTTAAAACTGATAGTGTGCCCCAAGAGAGGGATGTCGTTTTTCCCCAGCTGTACTGGTCTTCCGACCTAATTCACCCACCCCCAGAAAAGCTGTCTGCACTTACTCCTTTTCTTTGATTAAGAAGAACGCTGCCAGCAGTCTCAATTCCTGCTGAGACCATCCCACTCAGCTGTCAAGCCCCATGGGAGTTGCCATGTCCCCTGCAGTCCTCAGCCTCTTTCCCAGGGGCTAAGCACTGCCACTGATGGATTCCTGATGCTCTGGTGCCAGCAGCCATGAGCAGTGCTTGATTTATGGAGCCTGCTGAGAGCACATAGCCCTGGTGGCATGAAAACAGGCTTGGGTGCATCTCGACAGCCCAGGGTTTGCAGTGCCAAGGGATCTGCCTTCTGTTCTAGCTCAGCCACTGATCTGTTGTATGATGGGGGAAGTCCCGGATTTTTTTGGTGAATTACAGATGTAGTTAGAGTGCCTTTCAGTAGAGGAGCAGTCCTTTATGTACACCTAGAAGGACTGTAGCTTGGTCCTGCTTGACTGTGGTGCAACTGGAATGTAGTGAACTATAATAAAAATACCAAATTGCTTGTCAAGCACAAAACCCAGTTGTTTGGTATTAATGTTTTCAAGAAGTAATTTTGTGCCCAGTGTATACTGACAAAGTATTTTTGTTTGTGCTAATGCTGTGTAATAAAAATCTTGGAGAGTTAATAAATAGGGACAGGGTTTTCTGTGGTTGTTGTTGTTGCTGCGTGGTTGTTACTCAGCACAGCAGTGCATCTCCTGTGCTTTTGAGAAGGTCGAGTGGAGCTGTGACTGATGCCACACAATGGTAAATGATACCATCTCTCCAGTAGCTGGCGGAATTGAAACCAGCTGTTGGAACTTGTACCCACTCAGCCCCTGAGTTTGCAAGGGGAGAAAAAAGAAAAAGCAGTTCCATGTAACAGTCAAGAACAAGGCATCAGCCTTTTCCTCTAGACTCACTTTGCACAAGTGCTGTCAATTAGAATTTGAGATTTCTCAGCCAAGGTGCTTCCTGCAGCGGGAGGCAGGAGGAACGCGGCTGTTCAGGGACATGGATGTAATTCTCAGTAACAAATGAGCTGTGGCATTGCTTGGGCTGAGAGAAGAGTTTTGCCAGTGCTGATGGTGGAATATTTGTGTATTTAAATTCTGTTGCAAGTTAAATAGACATGGAAACCTCTCAGGATATTCATTTTTCCACACTAGGTGTAGTAGTTATGTAGCAAATGTATAAACCACAGGTTTGCACCAAACATGCAAAAACAAATTAGAAATAGGGAAATACAAACACATTTTCTCATTAGGGGATATAAATATGTGCTGACTGTAGTACAAATATAATTTTTATTCCATTTGTGTAACCTTTGGTATTTTAATGAAGTCCTGTTCCTGTGTACAGCGTATGGTTCACTGTCAGATAATTTAACACTAAGAAAATCTGTCTTGAATAAATTAGAATATATTTGCAAATTAATTGGTTAATTAGATTTTAGACATCTCTTGAGGACAGGAGAGAAACAGATGTGTGCAAAAGCCACACAGATAGTTTGGGGATGAGTGTTTCTTGTAGGGTTTTATCACTCAGTTTTGTGAAAAACAGTCTTTCACAAGTGCCAAAGATTAAAAATCTCTCAGCTTTAAATGCAGAACATTAAACTCCAATTTCCATGGTGCTGCTGATTTTTTTCTGGGGCAAGGCAGAGCCATTTGGACCTGTTTGCTGAATGACTGCACTCAGAATATGCAAGGTACCTCTTGAGCTGTTTTTTTTTTTCTAAGAGTATCTGTGAACCGCCTGGAAATCCTCTGAACTAAACACTGGCAGATCAGCAGAGAGATGCCAGCTGGCATCATGGTGAAGTCAGGCAACTCATAAGAAGAAGCAGGTCTAAGATGGAGCCCAGGATTTAGAAGAACAGTCACCAAAGAAGGAAAACTGACAGGGCAGGTTTTTTTCTCAGCTGCATCGGTGTAAATCCAGAGCAACTTCACTGAGATTCACACCAGAGTAACTGAGAGCAGAATCTGACCAACATCATCCACCTGACCTCAGGAAAGGGCTCGGATGGAGAATAATTTGCTTACCTTCCTCTTACAAACCTTTTGCACCTGATTTTTAGAGAAGCACGAATTCAATTTTACTCAGTTTGGGGACAGACATAGTACAATAATATGGTAACCACCCATTTATTTATTACTGATTGGTAAAAGCAGAGATTCTGCTTCAAAAAATATACACTTGTGTATTCATTGTTGACTTAGACTCCTTCAAAAACAATTTCTGAGTATATTTTCTTTGGAAACTGAGGAAACTCAAATTTTAAGGGCTTGAGTTGGTCCAGAAGCTGAGTAGGAGAGGATTTTGAGCTTAAAAGCAGTTCAGCAGCTCCCTGCAATCTGGGCTGGTCCTAAGAGCAGCAGAGGTGGGTACCTGGTGCTACTTGCATCCACTTTCAGCTCTGCCGAAACAGTACTGCAGTCTAAGCCCAAACCAGAGGACATTGATCAGTCCCTCTTGGAAGACAGCTGATGATCACATTACTTTGTTTTTGCAGTTTTATCTCCAGGATCCCATTTTGGGTGTGCTCAGAACCATTTGGCAAAAACCTCATTGTTAAAAGCAATATTTGCAGTGTACAGTAAGACAAACAAGAGGCCATTTGCGTGCGTCATCGATCATTTTACAAACAGTCCTCGGGCGACGCACAGAACGCGCCCGGTGCTGGCTGGTCGGGGTCATAATTCAGACGTCAGAGGCAGGAGCGCTTTTCCTGCTGGCGTGACCTCTGTTAGGCACCAAGACCCTGATGCTGCTGGGAAGAACCTTCAAGTCATGTTCTTTCTTTGACCTTGGTGTGTTTTTCTAAGCAGCAGACAGAGCAAAGTAAAAGCCTTGTTGCTGTCGATGTGTGAAAACTACAGCCAGATTTTTCAAACTCCAGAGGCTGAAGCTCCAGGGCTGAGGTGTCAGGGGACGTCCACAGCTGCACCGTGGCTCTGTGCAGGAGGCACCAAGGGAGGCCACGGGGCTGCTGGGCACAGGCACCGTGTGTCCTTGGCCTGGGACTGCTGTCAGCAGCCACATGCCTTCAGGAAGAGAGTACAGCTCTTAACAGGGCTGTTGTAGACTGGGATGTGCAAAAACCTGGCCGTGGTGACCTTGATGCACTAATTGATGAGAGCATCTGGGCTGGCCCCTGAGGGCAGCATGACTGCAGTGTGTGGGTAAGAACCTTATGTGTCTGGATCGTGCCAGCAGGCTGCTGTCCTATCCTTTGGAAACCCAGCCACTGCCAGGTCCCAGGCAGCCTGCAGGGATGTCTCTGCTGGGCACTTGGCCTTTCAGTCCTGGTTAACCCCAGGGCCCAGCTCTCCCTTGGCAGGCAGGGGGCTCCTGTTCCTATGCAGCATCTGGCTGTCTCCTGAGCCTGCTCTCTTCTGGCCTTGGCACTTCTTTCCTCTCCTGTGCAGCAGGGCTTACCAAGACAGGATGAGACAGGTACCCACCCGCCTTTAGTGGGATCTGGTTTCTATCACCAGGAAAGCAGCACTGCACCACCATCCATGCCTGGGATGCTGTGGAACAATGTATGTTCCAGCCCAGCCGTTGCAACCCTTCCCTGCACCCACAGCACATGCAGAGTAGTTATGCAAACTACTAGCAGAGTAGTACCTGCAAATAAGCAAGAGTGTAGATGCATTAAGACCTGAGGTTAAGAAACTGCTGGTTTGCAGCTGTGATGAGTATAAACAGCTACAGGGGATGTCCATGGACATTTCCCTGCAGCATTCATCTGAATGCACAGCGTGCTGGTTCCTTGGGCAAAATGAATTTGCACATTTGTCAGGAGTCTGGGGGTTGAGGAGAGACCCAAAAATTATCAGCTACGATAGAATTCACAGAGTAATGGGTTAACATCATCTGCCATAACTTCTCTATGGGGCTTTTGTCAAATCTCTGATTCAGGCAGTGTTTTCTGAGGCTTTTGACATTTGTGGCAGCACAGGGACAGTCAGTAAGGTCGTGTGTCACTTTAAAGGCTTAATTTTTTCCAGATTCCTCACAAAACTGGAGCTGAAAGCTCTCTCATGAATTTCTTGGGGAATCTGCTGAGACAGCAATTATGTTATCCTTCAAAACTCCATGGAAAAGGTCACCACAGAACCATGCTGAACCTGTCAGGCTGAAGGAGAAAGGGCTGAGAGGCCACTTTCTGTGCTGGCTGAGAGCTGGGAGACACCTGTGAAACCACAGCCAGCTTGAGATGTCGTGGTGTGGGCAAGGCACAAACCACACATCTTGCCTGGTCAGGTTTCTGCCAGGGATATATTTATTCAGCAGAGCAAGAAAGCCCAAAGCAGAGGAAGGTATAAACCAAAAAAAACTGTATTTGAGAGGTATGATTGCAGTGCTCAGACCATCCTCCCCTCTGAACACAAACTAACCTGGGGGATGATAAAACAAGCAAGGAGCTGCTGTCAAATTTATTTCTCCTTCTTTCTGCATTTCTGCAAACCTCCCACAGCAGAATATTAATTCGTGATGAGAAACTAGTTTTAAACAGGATGTCTCCGTGCAAAAGATACTAAACACTGATGTTCCCATCTAAATTACAAAGGTCTTGGTAGGTTTTGTGGAAGAACTGGCTGCATTACTAGACAGAGATCATAAACCTTTGAAAGGCGGAGGGAGGAGAAAAAAAAATATTCCGCATAGGGAAAATGTGATTGTGTTAATGACTTTGCTAATCCCTAGGCTTCCAGTTTTATCCATTCATGCTTCCAGCATCTGCAGATGAACTCAGGAGGGCTTGAGTAATCCATTAAAATGTGATCATTTTAAAATTTCCATCTAAGCATAATGGTTTATTGGTTTGGGGTTTTTCCCCCTTCTCTGCTAATTTATGGATGCCTCTCTTAAGTTTGCCAAAATGATAATAACTTTGATACTTTATTTGTGATGATCATCCTTGTGGAAAAGTCTTGTGGAGAATTTTATAGGAATGAAACCAGTTGAGATCTATAGAAATACAATATTGATCTCAGTTTAAAAAAAAAAGATACGTTTGTAACTGTCTATCCATCAGATAAATAATTCTTGAGAAAGTTGAATGTGTTGGTCTGAAGTAGAAAAATCCTGAAGGTTATTTGTTGTGAGGTGTAGGCTGTTGTTATTTAGTTTTGCAGAATTTGTTGTACCTCCAGTAAAGCAATCTAAGTAGTGCCTGGGCTGCTTATCATAAGATACCCCGAGGCATTTCAGTACTAATGTAATTGGATGAAGTTTACATGATGGAATACTGGAGGTAGAGGTTTCGTGCTCAGGACTGTGAAAAGCACCAGATACTAGTAGCTTTTACAGAAAATGGAAGGCCAGATGGACCAGGAGATTACTGTGTCTGATCTCCTGCGCAGCCCGTTCTGTGTCACCCGCGCCACCCCGTGCTGCGCCCTGTAAAGCGGGATGAGTTACAGGGTGTCCTCTGGCTAAGCGCTTCCTTCCGATTTCAGGAGATCACTTAATGGAGCAGCCACCATCCCTCCTGGCAGTTTGGTTCAGTGCTTGAAATACCTTCAGTGCTGAGCATTACTACAGGTTTCTATTGATGTTTGTTTCACTTTTAACTTCCACCTCTTGATTCTTGTTATGCCCTTTTCCAGCAGGTTGAAGAACTCTTGCTTCCTTTTATTTTTCTCCCTGTAGAGCCACTTATATGCTGTAATCAAGCCACTTCTTCCTCTTCTCACTGATAAGCTGAACAAGCTGAGGTCTTTCAGTCTCTCTCAGAAGGGTATTTACTACAGTCTTTTAAATAACTTCTCTGTCCCTTTTCTCTGTCTTCAATTATTCACCATCTTTATAAAATGTTGAGATACTAACTCGGAGTATTTTCTGGTATCTGCCTCACTGACTCCAGGTACAAAGGGACAATTTCTTCTCTGTGTGTACATGGTTGATGTGTCTAAGGATTCATTTGCTCTTCTGTAACAGACTTGAGCTGCTTGTCCACAATGACCCTCAAATCCTATATAGAATTGCTCCTTTCTAAGGTAAAAAGTCTAGTTTCAGATGCCAAACATTATATTTTGGTTTACTGCATTTTATAGTTTCTTAAACAGTATGTAAAATATGTCTGTGCTACATGAGGATGCTCCAGAACCCTGCTCCAGATCTGCACCTTTTTAGCCTCCAATGTTGGCAAAAATTGCTGACACATGTATCACATGATTTGAGGCACTGCTGTAGGAAAATGCCTGTATCACAGCCCATCTGGAGTCTGAGAGGGGCAGCTGGGGGAGAACAGCTGCTCGGAAGTTTGTAGGGAGAGCTTGAGGTCTTGTTTACACCCCTTGGGGACACAACACACAAAACCCAGACTCAGCTGGGAACTGTGCCTGTTCTCCCACTAGCACAGGGGGCTGCAGTTATGGTTTTTGAAGGTAGGATGTTGAAGTTACCCTGGTAGAGAAGCCTCTTTTACAGATGTCTTTTCAGCTGCTCTGTGTTTATCACTGGAATTTCAAAAATAACATTAAATATTTTAAAACTAATACCAGCACTAACACACCTGTATAAAAAAGCAGTCCAGTTGCATGTTGCACTGTGTCATTGCATGGCCTCTCTTACAGTCAGTACTTTTCCCATCCATCTGTTGGCTGTTAGCATTTGGCTGAAGAGCTGTTGTTCCTCTGAGTAATCTCATCGCTGCTGGCATCCCCTCTTAAACCCTTTTGTCTGGACAGTCATGTTTTCCTTGGCAATTTGCAAAGCACACCAGATCATAGGTCCCTCTGAGCACTTGCATGCTGATGCCTTTCCCTTTCCATTTGTCCTTGCACCTTCATGGCTGGAGGAGATATTACAGGCAGGACAGGGAGCAGGGAGAGAGCAAAGGGAGTTTTTTGGCAGGCAGTGTCATTCTGGCCTTGCACACTTCCCTGTGGGGCTGGAGGAGGTGTCTGGCAGTGTTCCAGGGCTGGGGCTGGTGGAGCTGCTCCTTGGTGTAAGTGTGGTGTAGGTGTGCTTCAGCTACTGGCCCCAGAGCAGAGCTGCAAATACAGTTTGGAGTTCCCTGCTCTCCTACAGGTCACATGAAGTGTTTCAGTGTTTGGCAGATCACAGGAGAAGGTGCCAACATATGCCTGACCTGATCTGTGCTTCTCATTGGGGCTCTGGCTATAAACCTACCAGCTTTAGATTTCCTTGCTGAGGTATAAAATTTCTCATGATTAAAGCTTTATTTGGAGTGGAGATGCCTCTCTGCAAAAGAGGGAGTCCTTTCAAGTCTGCACAAACGAGTAAGTAATTCTGAGACAACTGAATTTGTTGGTTTCTTTAAAGAAACATAATTATTTTAAAATGACAAACTGTTCCTTTTGTTGATAAATGTTTTATATCTTTGCTGCTATGCCTGAATTGTTTGTGTAAATAATTTATTAGCTTGCAAACAGACGTAGCACGTTCAGGCAAACACTGCCCAGCGGGGCAGGAATGCTAAAAAGGGGAACAGGATTGTGAGCAGTGCTGAGCACTGAGATCAGGAGTGTGGGCATCAATAGGGATGCAGAAACACCATCTGCAGCTCGTAAGCTCAGGTCCAACATAGCTCTGACACTGCAGTGAGGCACTGGAGGTGCAGAGGTGAGCACTCGGGCAATCACCATCAGCAGGAATGTCTGTGGGAAGCTTAGGAGCAAAGTGACAGTGGTGCTCAGAGCTATGAAATGGTCTGGTTTAGGTAGTGTTTGGCATTTAACATTTAAATCAGATTGATTTTCTTGCTTTGCATGCTTAAGAAGAGCTCTCCATTTTGCTGCAGTTGGTTGTTCTTTTAACTTTGTTCTCAAAATGGGCTTTGTTTTTCAAAAAAGTAATTTTGCAAAAATCATACTTTTTTTTTTTATGGGTCAGGGTCAGGCAGGAGAAGAAGGCTAAGCACATGCATCAGTGGTTTCCAGATGAAAGTCCTTTGTAAATAGTGTGGAAGTGTGTGCATGTAAGTATGCATGGATGCAAACATGCTTCTGGGGTTTTTTAGACAGCAATTTTGCCTAGAAGTCCTATGTGTCACAATGGGGAATTATAGAACCATAGGAAGGTTTGGGTTGGATCTTAAAATATCGTCTAGTCCAGTCCTCTGCTGTGGACAGGCCCTCTTTCAATAGATCAGATTGCTCAAAACCCCAGCCAATCTGACCTTGAACACTTCAGTGACAGGGCATCCTGAACTTCCCTGAGCAATCTATTCCAGCGTCTCAGCACCCTCAAAGTGAAAAATTTCTTCCTTATATCCAATCTAAACTTTGCTTCTTTCAGTTTGAAATTATTATCCCTTGTACCTTTGAAAGTGGATAAAATTCTCTCCAGCTTTACTGAATGTAGTGTAGACACCCTGCTCTGTTTCAATATCAACTGAAGACCACTGGAGTTGCCTCCACAACACTGTGGAATGTAAGAAACACCTAATAAAAGCCATCTGCAGTTCTAAACTGATGCTTAATGCCATGCAGCTCACTCTGGCTGAGGAGGAGAGGAGAGTGGCTCCAAACAGCACTTGGTGATGCAGAAATGAAGAGGACCTGTGCTCTAGTTACAGATGCCTTTGTTGCTGAGAAAAACAAACAGGAGAAAACTTGGATTTTACTGTAGTCAGCAGAAGTGAGCAAGCACAGATAAGGAGCAGATCTGCAGAGTGACATTCCATTTTACCTGGCCAACCAGTGAAGCACAGTCCTCGTTCTCAAACTGCACGTCATGGCCTTGATTTAGCTTTATGTTAGCAAAACTGTGAATGGGTATAGGAGGCATCACCAAAAAACATCAGTGGATTTTTCCTGCCGTATTCTCCTTTCTCTCTCTTAGAAAATAAAAATTATTTTAATACTAACAGTTGACTGCAACAAGGAAAAAAAAATTGCAGTTTCCTACCCTTCCAGAGTTCACATGCCTGCTCTGCTTTATTGCAGAAGTTAGGTCTCATTAAATCCAGAAGATCAGCAGCTGCTGTCAGCGAATGGAAATTGCCCTGGGCTGCTAACAGTGCTGGGATTTTACCCTAAAATTCAGAGCAACAAAACCAAAATACACAGAATTAGGGTTGTTCCCCCCTCCCTAATCCTGTTTTTGAGGTAGCTTTGTCGCGTTTATAGAAAGGAGAAAGAAAATACTTGAAGGTCCTGAGATGAAGGCAAGTAGAAGAATTAATAATCAGGCAAAATACTGAAGTATCTAGAGGTGGTGTGGTGTACTGCTCCTGGGGACTAAGCTGCAGCTGACTCTGTATGAGTAAAAAATCACTTCTCTATTTCATTCAAAGTTCCTTGGATTTGCTGAACTAATTCCTCCTCCAAGCATGGTCACATTTTAGGTCAGCATGCCTAGACAACATGGGGGCTCTGCCAGCATTTCCTGTGTAAAGTCCCTCTTTGTTTTTTTGGAAACAAATCCAGTCATTCATAGAAATGAACTCCTGCATAATTAGAGCGAGCATCGTCTTTGCTTTCCATTTTTAGATGTTGCGTCTGGAGGACTATAACTTTTAAAGATGCCAACAAGCCACTTAGGAGCTCGATAGCCGTAATGGGAAAATCTGTGGAGCTGAATAGAAAATGATAAGCTTCATAAGGACTATTCTAAATCGTTTGGTAAAGAGCTCAGCCAGACATTCAAGGCAAGAATAGAAACTATAACCCCTTCTAATTCAATCTTCAGGGGGTTGTACTTTCTCTACTGTCCTGCTGAAGCCCCAGTCCTAAAGGCAGCTTAGTGGAGAGGATGGTGTTCTTTACAGTGGAGTCTTCTGGTCTCTGCTGGGTCCAGTTATTGGACTGTTGCATAAATGGGTGCAGAACACTGAATTTATCTATATTTTACCCTCCGGGGCCTGTAACCTTTTTTCTTTTTAGGTTATTTAAAACATTCAGTAACCAAATACTGAAGTGTGAAACTCTGGAAAACTGATGCTCTTCAGCATTTTTTAACCTGAAGTTTTTAATAAAGAGCTATTTTAAAATAATCAAGAAAGATTTGGAGGCCTTTTATGTTTTTGACAGGTAGGTAGCAGTCATCAGCTTCAGAGCCAACAGGTGTATTGACAGGTGAAAGATCTCACAATAAGTCTTTTATATCTGTGCATGCTGAGGCTTTCAGGTATGTCCTGTAATCTCAAAATGAGAGTGGGTAGCAGATGAACTAAAATTTGTTTCTTTGTTCAGAAAATGCAGTATGGATTTTTCTTTGTTTGGATCTTTAATCCAAACTGATGCTTTAATAACTGAAATTCCAGTAGTGGTTTGGTTTTTTTGTTTGTTAGTGGTTTTTTTTTGTTTTTTAAGTTAGACAATAAATCAATAAGAAAATTGTTCTTGCTGTGGGAAATTACCCCAAAGATGTTCACTGCTGGACTGTCACAGCATGTGAGTTCAGTTAATGGGAGTAGATGGAGCTATTAAGGACAAGTGTTTGACACTGCTTCACTGCTAGGAAAGGTCTAAAGTCCAAACAGAGGCACTCTGTGAAGGACAGAATAGAATATACCCAATTTTAAAAATAAGTATCATAGAATTACAGAATGATTTGGGTTGGAAAACGTATTTTAAGATCATTAGTCCAGCCTGTCTGCCATGAGCAGGGACGCCTTCCACTAGACCAGGTTGCTCAGAGCTTCATCCAACCTGGCCTTGAACACTTCCAGGGGTGGGACATCCACAGCACCTCTGGACAATCTGTTCTAGGGCCTCATCACCCTCACACTGGAAAAATTCTTCCTTATGTCTGATGTAAATGCAACCACTTTTAATTTAAAAGCATTACTCTTGTCACTACAGGATATGGTAAAAAGTCTTCTTTCCATCTTTCATATAAGCCCCCTTATATATTGAAAAGCCCCAATAAGGGCTCACTGGAGCTGTCTCTTCAGGCCGAACAGCCCATACTCCAGCCCTCTGATTGTCTCTGTGGCCTCCTCTGGACCCGCTCTGACAAGTCGCTGTCCTGCTTGGCCTGGGGACCCCAGAGCTGGGTGTTCCAGGTGGGGTCTCACCAGAGCAGACTAGAGGGGGAGAACCATCTCCATAACCCGCTGGTCATAGTTCTTTTGATGCAGCCCAGTATATTAGTTCCCTGTTGAAACACCAAAGCAGACTACCAAGAGTTAGATACTACTTTCAACTTCCTCCTGCATTTTTCTATGCAGAATACTGAGGAGCAAGGCTGAGTAGATGAAGCCCAAGTTCGGGCTGCGTGGTGGTTTCATTGGTGGAGGTGCTTCTCCTGCCAGCAGGCTGGGGTTCTTTATATTAAAATATTATAAAAGGAGTTGGTGATCTCCAGAAAATGGCAAGATAGAGGTACCGTAATGATGCAAAGTGCTGGTGTTACATATTGTTAGAAGAACCCTGTTAGAAAGTGGCTGTCTGAGCCTCTGGATCATCTTAATAGCTTGTGATATCTTTACCTTGTAAAGGTCCAGCGCCTTGGTGGTCAATAAGTGCCAGCTGGGCACTTTTCAGACAAAGAGCATTCGCACATGTTTTTGTCACCTCCGAGGGCATGGCAGGGGAGGTGGGGCCAGGTGAAATCTTTCCACGTGGCTCTGTGTGTTCGTGTTCCTGGGTGTGCTTGTGCGAGCATCAGCATCACTGCTTTCCCACCATCCTGGAGGGTATTGAATTTACAATATGTGGGGCTGCATTTACATTCTTGACAAGATACAGACGAGCACTGCATTTGCTTCTCGGTGGATTTTTCTTGTTCAGGCATGATGTGAGTTTTCTTGCTGCCAGCACAGGGAGGTGCGGCTGTGAAACAGGTGTTCTTAGAGGACTTCAAAGCCTAGGAGCCAGTGTTTGGTTTTAGAAGAAGCACTACACGATGCCATTAGCAGGCTGCTGGTAAGAGGGATGTAATTCTGCCTAGAGAGGCAGCTCTGCAAGGTGTGCCTCTGACATGCCACTTACAAACCCACTCTGGTACATTTGCTAAACAAGCAGTTACCTTTAAATATCAAATGGTATTGGTGAGACCACATTTGCTACTGTGTAAGACTACTTGTTCTGGGTGGTGTAGCCACTACACTGGGAGCCAGTTGGATAGCATTTTGCAATCCAAGTGCTGTGCATGCCTTGTATGCATCATATAGATTTACAGGACATTATGTGTAAATATTTAGACAGAAATCTTTCGAACATTTTTATTTGTTGGAATGCATATTGACTTTAATGGCTTGTGTATCCAAACGTTTTTCTGCATAATATTGAAGTGAACTGAATCCAACAGTGATGTCACTGAAGACTTTAAAGACACTTTCAGTTTTAACAGTTACTGTCCATCTTAACTGTAAAATAAAGTTTCTTTAGCAGTGCATTCAAGTGAAAAGTCTACTTCCCTGTTTTTCTTTGTTAATCCAGCTTCTGAACTAAAGTAAAAGGCTGGCATGGAATGGAGAAAACAGTTGTACTATGCTGTTAGTTGCTGCGTGCTTGCGGAATTTCATTTCCATTGCAAGGCCTAGTAGAATCATGCAGAATTTTCAGATTGGGCTCGTGCTCATACCCATACACACCCATGTTCCAAAGTCACTGTTCACGCCTGCTGCTGTTGGACAGAAGCATCCCTTGGAGTCCAGCAGCCAGGGCAGTGTGGTGGCAGCGGCTGCGGTAATGAGCTAGACTGAAAGAAATACTCCAATGGCTGCCTTTCAGCACTTGGCAAGAAAATCCTTTTTATGTTAATTTCAAGGTCGTCAGATATCATATAGCCAAGTATTAAAAATTTCAAAGAAAGGAGGCAGTGTGTTTGATTTATAGAATAATTATCTAGCTTTCGCTCTAACTTGGCTTTGGCAATGGTTTTGCAAGCACTCGAAAATTAAATCAATTTTTTATGGCACTACAAGGTATTATCTCACAGCAAATGATAATTAAACACCTGTGAAATCAATTAGCCTTTTAAACAGGGAAAAAAAAGTTTTCCAATTATGTTTTTGCACCTCCAAACTTTCTAATTCCAGAACCAGCACTTGCAGAGCAGGAGATGAACTGCCAGTAGCCAGTTAACTGGCACTCCGCTCACCCCAAAGCGTTGCGCAGCCGTAAATCCAGCAGCGAGCAGTTCGCAGTGACGGCACCCTTCCAAGCAGGATGCGTGAGCCTTCCCAGCTCAGTCCTGGGCAGCCATCTATCTGACACACAGCAGAGCTGTCAGCTCCTCCACAAAGGCAGTTACTCACTTGGTGTTTTCAATGCCAAGTTTTACTTGACAGTTTATTTAAAAGCCAACATACCTTAGTGGAAACCAAGCAACGAGATGCTCCCTGTGACTGAGTGGGGTTTCTTCTCAGGCTCTCCAGCCAGTAGTTGAGCCATCTGTATTAAGCATTCACACATGGAGAAATGGCCAACTGGTTAATAGATGAAAAT
Source organism: Drymodes brunneopygia (assembly GCA_013400955.1). Taxonomy (NCBI): domain Eukaryota; kingdom Metazoa; phylum Chordata; class Aves; order Passeriformes; family Petroicidae; genus Drymodes; species Drymodes brunneopygia. The sequence continues at coordinate 789,685 of VZTZ01044176.1, forward strand.
GAATATACTGGAAAACTGGGAAACGCTTCTCCATTTACCCCTGAGTTACAGGTGTTAACTATCTGTCTTTGTTGTAGTACTTCATATGATAGAGAAACTTCTGGAAGATGCAGTGTGCATTCATGGGCTTGGAGATTCAGAGAGGGAGCCCTGGACATAGTTGGTTAAGTGCCATCACAATTTTTTGGCTTAGGAAGTAAAAAAGCAGCTCTAGTCACATCTGGCATCCACAGTGGAATGTGCTGATAGTCCCTGCCAAAGATGAGCTCCAGCACCTTCCAAAAGATGGATTATGTGTGGCACTGTTAAAATATGTACTGCTGGGTTAAGGCCATTGCATTTGATTGGAGTTAAACCTGTTGTATTTGGCTTGGGTTCTGCTCCTGTATTTCGGTCTGAATTTTAATAGTCTTAACATGCAGCTGGATTTCAGTGAATGCTTCATCACCAGAGAGGAAGAAGTAAGGTCAGGATGCTGTGGTTAGCATTCCCAAGGTCCCTCTAGCTGCTGGAGAAGCCACCAGTCATTTGTGTCTTTGGCTTCCATCTGTGACCTGGGAATGGTGATGGTATCCTGTAAAAAAACATGTAGTCTACATGACAGGTGACATAGCTAGAGAAAGTATTATGTTAATCACTGCATCTAGACACATCTGCTGGTCTAAACAGTCTTTTTAGATTTTAGACCTCTCTTCAATCAGTGGTGATGAAGATGTGGCTTTAAAAAAAACAGTTAATACTAAAATTGGTAGTGAAAATATTTCCCAGGCTAGTTTATAATCTCTACAGTGTAGTGACATGGGGAAATGCTTAAGCTGTAGGAAGGAATGTATGGCATGGCTGATCAGTCACTGCAGAGCCTCTGCAGCCTGCCGGGGCTCCTTGGGATAATGGAGAACCAGGAATCCCAAACAGCCTTCTAATCCATGTGCTGATTGACATGGTCGGCACATCAGAAGAAAAAAAAAAAAGAAAAAGGAGGGATGGGGGAAGGCAGACACTGTGTGTTGGATCAAGAAGTTAAGATGGTAGAAGCATTTGTCTGAGCAGTGTTTCTCCTTTGGACAATTGCCCACACGGCATTGCAGTGTTTACACCTGTGTGATAGATGGGGCCAAACATATTTCCTCAACTATGGGTGGTGGCAGGGAGGGAATAATTCAATTAAGTTGTGAATAAATTAGAATTGATTGCAAATAGAGCTATTCTTTTATGCTGCCTAAAAAGGTACTAGCTGTGAACAAGGTACACGTAATCATTATGAAAAGAAGCCTGAAAGTTAATAAAACATGCCTCTAATACTTACAGAGGGATGCCAACTTTGGATTAAATCTGTAGCTATTTTAGTTTTGAAGACCCAACTGTCATTTTTAAGGCATATGCATTTTGGATTATAACATGTTTGAATGCTGCAGCTGAGACCCAGGCCAAGCCAACCCTAAAATTGGCAGTAAAATGCTACCTCTGTGCAAGCGTGCAGAATGAAGAAATCGGGAATGTATGAGCCATAAGCATGTGCCCCCACTCCCCGCAGGTCTTCTAATGTGGAAACCTGGAGCTTTCTGGAAATAAATACCTTCTGAGCAAAGGCTTCTGAGCAAAGCAGAGGACTCCTCTAAAAGCTTTTCTACAGTAAATACTAGGGGAGATAAACTGCGGGAAGGAAAGGAAAGGAAAGGAAAGGAAAGGAAAGGAAAGGAAAGGAAAGGAAAGGAAAGGAAAGGAAAGGAAAGGAAAGGAAAGGAAAAGGAAAGGAAAAGGAAAGGAAAAGGAAAGGAAAAGGAAAGGAAAAGGAAAAGGAAAGGAAAAGGGAGCGGAAGGGGAAGGGAAGTGCCAGAAGCAGTGCAACACCACAGCAGCATAAGTAAGGAAGAAGTGCCCAGCCAGCCCCTTCTCAGTGGTCTGAAGTGCTGGTCTTTGCTCTGATTTTCTGGAGCCTGAAAAACTTCCACAGCTGGGTGAAAACAGAGGGTCTCAATAGGCAGGTAAAGGAGAGCTGTCCACACACACTGGCAGCTCCAAGTTTGCAGAAACCACAGCAGTGCAAGTTGGAAGATCATAACAACTGTCCCTGCCATCTCCAGATGTTACCAGCTAATGGAAATAAGTATTTCTGAAAACAGATCTAACCCCATTGCTGGGAAGAAGAATAAGAAGAACCTCTTCTAAACACTTACCTATTTTCTCTGTAGCTTAAGACGCCTCCTCTAGTTGCGAGTGGGGGTTCTCATACTTGATTGTCTCCCTTAGCTTTTGCTGAGATCATTCAGTGGAGATAGTGGGGAAATAAAGCCCGTTATTGATGCAGTACTGATGTTTGCATTAAACGCCAGATTGGTACTTAATGTACAACATCAGTACTCTAGCTGAGAGGGTGTTCCTGGAAGTCTGTGCCAACTCTGATTTCTCTCCTGGACAAGTGAAGGAGAAATTTCAAGTCCAGCAAATACTTAACTCAGATACTTACCTTTAATCATAGAGATTATTTCACTCACTTCACTGAAAGTATTTTAAGTCTGAGTTAAGGGAAGTGCAGAGATGCTTTCAGGTGTAATGCTCTATGCTTTCTAAGTGGAAAAAAATGCCAATCGTTCATAAACAATTTGCAGTCCCTGACAAAATGCTGGCAAAATTCAAACCTGCTGCTGTGTGCATGGTTCTGTCTGGGCAGAATGGGAAGGAGTCTGAAAGTTGCCCTGAGCCTTCTGTCCTCACCATGGCCTGTGGACTGGAGTTTCATTTACTGGATGACATTTTTGTGGCCAAGGTCTCCTCCAAATGCTGCCTGGCAGTCTGAAAAAAAACAATGAAATGGTCTCTGCTGCAAACTTGACTCTGAAATACTGTTTGATACATGTAAATTATTTCCTCCAGAAGTGATGCTTCCAATTACAAAGCTATGCTTGCAGCCTGACTGAAATGTTTGTGTATTGGGGGCTGGTTACATTTGTTGCACAAAAAGTGTTTCCAGATTTGTATTTAAACATACTGGACCATCTTCTGTCTTCCAGCTAAGGCTTGCCATGCTACCCATAAACCCGTAGGAGTAAAAGTAGCACCTCATGTTTGCAGATGTCAAATAGATGCTTGATCCTGGAGTGGTCTCTGAGGGGTTTAAAGTGGACATGGGTCCCTTATCACCGTGCTCAAAGATCCCATTGAGTCACCTTAAAGCATTTTGGTTGAAATTGCGGGGGAATTTGATCCATAGAATCTCTGGTGCAGTTCATTCACTTCAGCAACTCTTGATGGATATTACTTTACTCTGCATCTGTTCCTTTCTGTGTTTGTGGGTCCTCCCTGAAGCAAGTAGAAATTTTGTGCCCATACATCAAGATTAGGATGGGGCTTTCTGTGTACATCTGATGTAGATAAATTGCTTGATGACCAAGAACTGTGCTATACAGAGCTCAGCAGTAAATCACACGTTAAGTTTTAAAAGGCACAAAAAAAAGGAGCAAGATGCTAACTGGTTTCCAGGTGGAAAATGGTCAACAAAATCCTCTTCCTTTTTTTTCACTTTGTAAATCTATCCTAATACCAGCGAGTTAGATATGAAAGAAAACGTGCCCAGTATAGCATGTCACTCGAAGATGGGAGACTCCCTTGCAGTGGCCTTGCTCTCTGCTTTCCTTTGTGTTCTGGTTTTGCTATCAATGTTTTGTGGATAATGCTACATTCTGGGGTATTAACAGGATTTTACATTTTTAGCTAGTTAATGATGGGGAACTTCTGACTGGTGTATTCTAGCCCTACAGGGTATTCTATTTTTGGTATTTATTAACATTTGCTGTCCTACAATACACAGTAAAAGCAATGAGCCTCAGACCTCTCAATATGTAAAAAAGGAGTGCTTAAAAATGGCACCTTTTATTTTAATTGTTTTTTTGGTATTCCAGCCCTAATATTTTCCCCTGTGTGCTGTGTCAGTGCTGACTGGTGAGCTGGGACATGACTGCCAATCTCTGTCTCACACAGAGAAAAATAAATAGGTGCCACTCAGATGGAATATGTATATATGTATTTTAACCAAAGTTGAGATAGGATTCAAAAGAAAAAAGGGGCTTTGAAGTCTGTTTTGTAGTTTTAATTAATGCAATGAGGGGTTTTATTTTACTCTCAGTGGAGATAATCTTAATCCATTCACAGTGACCTTTTCTTGTGCAAATTAGCTATACACGCTTGTTTAAGCAAATGGGCCTTTGCAAGATGTCTCTTCCTAAAGACAGAGCTTATAATTGAAAATTGGCTTACTCCCATCTGTCTGGCCTGCATGAGAATACAAACATAGATCCTGACTTCTTTGTATATAAAATATAATCTTGTATATGTGTATATGTATGCACATAGACACACATACAAGAAAATTGCTCTGCCTGCAGGACATGATAAAATTAGACTATTAGTGTCAAAAATTTCAGTGCTACAAGTTGCTGTCACAATCACATCTATGTACAGAGTCCAGGACACTCTGGGGAACGGGGGGTGTTCAATCTGCATCCTTTTGACTCAGATGAGGTCAATACCATTCATAGTTCCATGGGCTTGTCAGAAGTACAATTTGCTAATAATGGGCGGGAAACTGTTGGGATTTGATGTGTGGTTTTGGTGAATGATTTTGTGGTGATTGATGGAATTGGGAAAAAGAAAAACAGAAGTGTCTATCAGCACTTTCATTCAGAGGAGCATGGATCATTACAGTTATGTGATTAATTGGCAAGATCTGGTTGTTTATTCCTCTCTACACACTTAACAATAACCACCAAGTGAGTCATTGTAACCCCCCCATCCCTTTTTTAGTGTCTGCTTGATAAGGAAATATTTCTTTGGCATAGTTTGAATATTTTTTTTGCCTTGTTCAAATGTCTTGTGCAGAATTGAACACAGTTGTACATGGCTTTGACTAAATCTGGATAGAATTCAGGGTCACAGAAGTACTGCGACAATGCTTTGGGTATCAAAATATTTAATGTGAGTTTGTTCTTGGAAGTCATGCACTGTTTATACAGAACTGGCTCATTATTGCAAAGGCAAAATTACTTCCTTCCTTATCAGTCTCATTACCACTCTCCCCAGCTCTCTTCCATGGTGGTTGTCCCTGAGGATGAACAAAAAGGAGCGAGAGAGGAGGCTGACACACATGCATGGAGAGAGCTAGTTAACCTGGTTCTGAACAGTCTTGGTTGGGGATGATTTTATCCAGATGTGTCTCAACAGCTGTTTGCATTTTCACGCCCAGTTACTCTAAGACTCGCTGCTAATTGAATTTTCTCTTTTCCCCCCTGTTCTTGTTAGGTATGATTACCGTGAAATGCTGCACAATGCCACTTTCTGTCTGGTTCCCCGTGGCCGCAGGCTTGGCTCTTTCAGGTTTTTGGAAGCCTTGCAGGTAAGAGCTGCAGTTTAAAGCAGTGGCTATGCTGGCTGCAATTCAGTGTGCAATAGCAAGGAGGCGGGGAGGAGGGAAATGTGTTTCATTTCCCTAGTGGACAGTAATCCACTTTGCGAAAGCCTCTTTTCATACTTCTGGAGCAATTGGCAGCTTCTTCCCAGGAGAGGCTGAGCACTGAACTCATCTGAAGGCTGGATTGCATTACCTCCAGGAAAAGGGTTTCCCTGGATGTGGTGAGGCTGAGAGATTGGATCGGTTTAGAACAGTATTTTGTCAAGCTGTGAGACTTCCCCTGGGAGACACTGGCCTTTACAAGTAAGCCCAGGGGCAGTAAAAACAGCTTTTTGTTTTTGCTTAGCCAAAACAGACTTGCTTATACATTGCCAGTTTTGAGATGGTGCTTGCTGAACATACAGAAGGTGGCCTGGAGGTGGTAAAGCTCCAGATGGAAGCTTCACATGAAGGTGGATATAAGTTAGTCTCAGGGAGTTTGCATGCTGTCTGGGACAGCACCTGAATGTCCTTCACCTTTTAAAAATGTTTTGGTTAGTGGTCCCCTTTTTAGAGCCAACAGCAGAAGGCAACACAAAAGGGCTCTGGAGTCCTGGGGCCAAGTAGCACAGTGGTCAAGCCTGACACCTGCCTACTCCACCTTCAGTTTGTCTGATGTGGCTTTTCTTTGGCAAACACCAGCCTTATCCTGGGATCCTGGATCTTCAGTCAGCTATAGAGAGCATTTTGTGAGGTGCTGCAACTCCCCTCTAGGTCTGGCATCTGGATTTCCATGGGAGCCGGAGTGGAGAAAAGGAGCTGCTGAGGCACTTCCTGGTTTCAGTGAAATGGCAAATGATCACACCTTACAGGGTCCTGCCTCCAGGAATTCTTTCGCCATTTGGGAAGTGTCCCAGCATTGACAGTAAAGCTGTTAATTAATGGCATCCCATCCCTTTTCATCATTAACCATGAAACGTCCCAGCCACTGTTAGAGATTATTGTTTACTGCAGTGCTGAGCAGGATTCAGGTACCTAAGTGTAGGTATATTATGTCATTTTAGAAGCCCAGGGTATGCAGAAACCCTTCTGGCTTTCTACTGCTTCTGCAGAAGGACTCCAGTAGATCCTGTCATGTCTGCCTGCCTTTGGGTTTTTTGGATACCCAACATGCTCTGGACACACAGTGTAACCAATGAGCCCCCACATCTGCAATCAAGTTTGAGATCCAAGTTCTGGACTGTCACTTGCCTCTTTCTGCTACTAAAGAGAAGATTTATAGCCTGAAAAGTGCTGTTCTCTCTCTGGTCTCTTCAGAGGAAGAAGTGGGACTGGCTTATATGAGATGACAAGTCACTTCAGATCTTCCTGAAGAGCACTCCTCAGCTCTTCTCTTATCTGAGCCCAAAGTCATGCAGCTTCTGTTAGATACATCATCTCAGGAGGAGAAAGCAGGGAGTGTACCTCGCTGCACAGAACTTGTGGGCCCAGGTCAATGATAAAATGTAGGCAACTGAGGATTTCACTATCAGGATAGCAGCAGTATTCACCAATAATGATGTATTCCCTTCCCAGTTTCTGTCTGGATCCAGGTAATGTTGAAAGTCCTAATCCACATTAGTGGAATGCTTTAAACATGAAACCACATTACTAAGTGTTTTCTGGTTGGCTTTTTTCATGCACTGATGTAATTCCTTACAGAAGATCACAGTTTTTTACACATAATAATCACTGCTGTAATGTAGACTTGACCAATCTAAAATACTGTGCATGATACATCTTACCAAGGAATGTAAAGCAGTCTGAAAGATTCCCCTTTATACCATCTTTTGGGAGGCCTGAACCCTAGTCTGGACCAAACTCAGAGCACTTAAGCTTAGTTTGATCCAAAAGAAACTGAACCAGAGCACAGGTTTGATAAAAATTCTCTGGTGCTAGGTTATATGCATCAGAAGATTTTTGGTTTGGATCTTATGTTGTGATTGAACTAATCAGAACATAGTGGTGATCGTTTGTTTACGGAAATACTGACCTATTTGCTAAGTGTTCACAAACTGTGCAGAAAAACTTGTAAAACTCATAGAAGTTTAACTAATTTAGACAGATCATACTGGTATGAAATAGATATTAAATGTGTATGCTTTTTGTTTGTTTTAAGGCATATAACAATTCTTATTTTTGTAGACAGATGAAGACAGACGAGTTGTGTTCGTGCAGTTGCCTCTGTCTGGACAGTTGATACCAAACAGGATAGAGAATTTGCTCCTTCATGGGAAAGGTGCCCAGGAGTTCGATATGATCTGTATTTTCTGTAGGGTTGTCATCAACTATAAAAAATACTATAAAAATTAGGGAAGTTGCTCCCTGCTAAATGGTTCACAAAGCAGCAAGGAAGGCCATCATTTTCTATTAAATACTCCAGTATTTCATCTGCTGCGTTGAACAGTTCTACCCTCGTCTGGCAGCATAAGCACCAGATTGCAAATGCCACTGTCTGTGCAAACCCCACCTTCCAGTGCATATGAATAACCCAAAATACAAAACTATAAACACTTGGGCTGCCCTCCTGTGGCTTCTGGCTTCTGGTGTTTGCCACGTTGCCTGTCCTGAGCTTGTGCAGGAAACGAGGTGATGGTGTTGGTGGCAAGCTGTAAGCTGCCCTGGAGGTGCTGCTGACAGTGCTGTCCCTCTGTGCCCACAGGCTGCCTGCGTCCCGGTCATGCTCAGCAACGGATGGGAGCTGCCGTTCTCGGAAGTGATTGATTGGAACCAAGCTGCCATCATAGGCGATGAGAGATTGTTATTACAGGTAAGGCCTTCAGCAGATCCGTTGATTATTGCTGCCACCATCTAAATTGACAGGGAAGATGAATCCAAAAGGTCAGGGCTGTAAAAGAATTTTTATCATGAAGGGATTGTCTGTGTCAGACTGGCTGTGAACTCGTTTAATATGACATCATTCATTATTTGACCTGAAGGTCATTGCAGCCACCAGGCCACATTCTTAAGTCCAGGAGACTTTTATTTTTGCAAAGAGCATGAAATCTCTTCTGGTGTGGAGCACTTGGATGCCAGTCTGAGGTAAACCTGTCCAGGTATTGTGATGAAAGCGAAAACATATGAGAATGGATTCTGCTCAAGCCTTAAAAAATACTTTATCCTCAGGGGTATTCTCAGGAAAGCAGGTATTTTCTCAGGCAGGAGTTATCATCTAATGATTTGGTGGGAAGCAGAATCTGTCCCGTTTCTGATGTGTGGACCATGTAGCATTGGAGCAGTGTTCATATCACTGTTAATGTTGATATCATGGAACAAAAGTGGGCTGAGAAGTTACAAATTCCCTGCAACTTTCGGCATCTACTTTGGTTTTAAATACACTGTGGTTGCTTTGGTTTTTTCAGCTACCTTAGTGGGTTTTACAGTCTAAATATATTCTGTAAATTCTGCGGAGAAGTTCCTGTTAGGAGAAGTTCTTGAAAAATTGGTTTTCCCAAAGTGCCATTGCTCAGCATAAGGCTGAGGTCCACAAGGTCTGGAATAAACACAAAGTAGCCACTAAGAGCGGCTTTTTTTTAAATCCTTGAATTTAGTGTCATCCACAGAGAGAAGCCCTCAAAGGTACGGGTGTGGTGGCACCCCAAAACAAAGTATCTTTACAATGCCGTTACATGGCTGTTAACTTCTCTCTTAAACAACATATTTGCGAAGAGCTGGCCTAGGAAGCCTTGCAACATGCTGCCTATTCTACTTAATGTGATACAAGCTGCAAATATAAAAAGGCCATTTGATTTTTGCTTCTGTGGACAGCACATTTTTTTCTGAGCAAAATTATGTCTCTCTTTAAATAATAATAATTTGCTGATCTTCATGTTTTCCGGTAACGTGCCATTCGTTCACCTCACACAGCTGCTTCGATATTGAACAGCTACTGCACTGTTATTAACAGTGTTTTTAAAGAGCTGGCAGAGGGCCTGAATGTCTGCTCTGGGAAATGTTTTTGTTATGTTACAGTTCTTCATTTCCTGTTTGAGAGCAACTCGGATGTTTTTATTTGCATATTCTCCTCATCATAGCGTTGGGAGAGCTTAATCCAGCCTTTCTGCATTTATTTGTGCAGGGTGGTTTTTCCCTCCCCGCCACTCATTGCTGAAATGACCTTTTATTAAAGTTCTAATAATTCCAATGTAATCATGCCAGATTAGTATTAATACATCATTTCCCCCACCTGTCTTTCTGGGCAAGTAGATTAATAGGCAAATGCATTTGAAATGGGAGCTCTTATTTTTCTTTCCAGCTGTTGTAACAGAGCCCCCATCAAGGCTCTTTTTAACCTTGACACTGTGTTTGCTGGCACTCACAAGCATAGTTCAGTGTGTAAAATCAGAACTTCTTGCAGTAACCTTCACAGTCAGAGCAGCCTTCCCTTTCAAAAGGCGTAGTGGGGATTGAGTGTTGATTTTATGGGTTGCTTACACACGTGTGCACACACCACACACGGTTGCACATATTGCAATGAAATGTTTATTGAGAAAACACTGTATCGCCACTGCAAAGTGACTTAAATCTTGTCTTTGCTACTGATAATGTTTCTGGGTGTGATTAATACACATCTGTGCAGCCCAGTACAGGTAATGTTTATTATCCTTCTATTTACTGGAACACAAATAGTGATGTGGTCTCTTAGAAAGATATATGCTAATATACGTTTTCAGGTTCTTTTTCATGCTGCTTTTGCAGGGAGTATTTTACCTAAAGACCTATGTTTTACATTAAGGGCCTATAGGGAAGGGAAATAAAGCAGCATCTTGGACAATCTGACCACTTTCTTCTGCTCCACCTTGCCACAGTGCTAACTCTCTCATAAGCCCACAGTCTGTATTATATTAGCAGTGTCTCTAAGATGATGGTCTAAGAGTTGAAGGGCTGAGAGAGCAAAAATTGGCTCATCTGACACTGCACCCAGTGGAGCCATGGGCAAAGTGTCCAGACCTGGTTGCAAACTCTGCAAGTAGAGAATTTGCTGATTCTTGAGAAAATTTTTTACATGTAAATTCTTTAAGTCTCAAATTTTCTGAGGTTTCGCAGGAAGTAATTTGATTTGGGAACATGTGAAAGCAAATAATGATCACTGCCTCTTCTCAGAATATTGTAGGAATAAGCAGAGTGTGTTTTGGTCAGGAAAGGGTTGGATGTGGTGGGATGCAAACAAACTTCAGAATAAGCTGGAATGCTCAAGGACCAAATACACAGCCCAGGTATTTGCTTTTAAAACTAGTGACTCAGGTAAAAGATTTATGAGAAACAAGTGTCTGAAAACAAGTTGGCCTAATTTAGTGGTTGAACTCAATGAGCTTAGAGGTCTTTTCCAACTTAAACAATTCTGTGATTCCAGTTAGAAATCACAAAAATGTAGGTGCAACAACACAACTCTTCATTTCTAGAAAAAGATGATCACAAAGCAGCAATATATCCTAAATGCCTTTCTGGTGCTGTGACTAACCCTCATCACTGATGCAAATTTCGGTTAAATCCACTTGATAATATCACTTTACATTGTCCAAGTTGTACTGGAGGCCTTGGTCAATGTCCTAAGTTAAGGAAGGGCACATATGCACCTTAGTTTCAAGAAGGACATGGGGATGGTAAAAAATGTAGACATGAAGCCCTCCCCTTCTGATCTAGTGAGCAGTTATATTTTTTAATGGAAAAGTGTTGCAGCAGGACAATTTGGGGTTTATTTGTCAGGCAACATATGCAACAATTAATGTGTAGATTTAATGGAAAGAGAGCAAAAATAAGCAGTGTTTTCCCTTGTGAATAACAAATGTTGTAGAAGATGTTATTCTTTCCACCTAAGGTAATTAGTAAAATGCAATTTGATCCACAGGCTCCCAAAAACTGGAGTCTTACTTAAGGTTTTGCTATGTTTTCCTTAGTGCACTTAGTGTTGCCATGCTGTGGTAAATGCAATTCCAGACACTGTTAATATACTTGGAACGTGGGGATTATTGTTGGACTCTCAACCCCTGCAGGTACTAGGCTGTTAAAATACTAGTCCACAAAGAGTTCTGTGGGATGAAAAGCATGAGGGCTGCATGGAGGAGCTCCTTACTATGCCACACCACAGGGCTGCAGGGGGGTAGCTTCCTTACCATAAAACAACCTAAAACTAAAAGAAAGCAGATTTAAAAAAATTAATATATTCAAAACCAGCAGTTATAAAGGGTTGTGTCTCATTCGTTTTACATGAAGGCTTTAACTGTTGGCATGCATCTCTGCTGGACAGGAGTGCTGAAGCTGTACAACCTGCTAATGGAGGAGAGGGCTTGTCAGCAGCATATTAATTTGATGAGATTGTGTTGTTTCTAAAGCTTCTCACTATATTACATCTTGTATTACAGATTCCTTCTACAATCAGGTCTATCCATCAGGATAAAATCCTAGCACTTAGACAGCAGACACAGTTCTTGTGGGAGGCTTATTTTTCTTCAGTTGAGAAGATTGTATTGACTACACTAGAGGTGAGTAAAAATTGTCTGGGACCTTGCCGAGCAGCGAGATTTCCGTACCTGTCCAACTGCTCCTGTCCTCAGCTGGCGTCAGACCTTGGTTTTTATGACATGCAATTGGTCACTGGGAAGAAAGCTCGGCATCTTGATGAGTTTTCTGCCCTAAGGAAATACTTTGTTCATTATCAGAATCCACATTAGAAAACTGACACAGTGAAAAATGGGAGCTACCCAACACATGGAAAAGTTGTCATGTGTGATCTTGACTTTGCAAGGCTTTATGGCTTATGAATCACTATCCTTGTCGTTGGTAGTAAAGGTATTTCTTGAGAAACCTTTCTGGAATTCTTTCTGGAAAAAATGCTACTCTAGGGCTCCTCCTTGACCATTCCTTAACATTCTGATGCCTCGTGTTGGGCCTATTGATCTGGCTCAAGGAAGGGGGGGGGCTTGTAAATGCTATGTCTTATTTTCACACAGAGGAGAAGGGAAAGGCCTGATCATTCTTATAAATTATTAATAGGTAATCATAGTTAGACTGCTATTAAAAGGGGAGACAGATGATCTCAAATGTGGAGAGAATCATTTCTGAATTCAGAGACAGAGGAAAGATGAAAGGCTCTTCAGAAGTAGGACCCAGGCTGCAATTTCAAAAGCAGGTTTCTTTTCTAACTGTTTTGCAATTTTTCACATAAATTTTTGACACATTTGTACCACTGAAAGGGGCTCACTTTGTAGGTGCAAATGCATTCGTCTTATGCTCATGCTGCTGCAATTGCACCTGTCTTTGAGCACAGTTGTAATGCACAGTTGTTAAGGCTCCACGTTTCCTGCTGTGCCTGCTTCCCCCGGAAAACTGCAAATGAATGCCCATGCCTGATCAACCTCCAGCTGCTGCAAGACAGTCCCTTAGGTTTTTCCATGCCAATGAGGAAAACCAGCCAGGGAACATTTGCAGAGCCCCGGGCACAGTTATCCTCACATTGCTCCCATTGCCCTCAGAAGAGCATGTCTTCATCTGTGCTCTCCGTTGGGAACTGCTCTTCATCCTCAAACTCCTCACAAGCACTGAGGAGGTAGTGGTAATTACCACAGCCCACAGCAGGATCAGACTCACAAAGGTGGAGGACCGTGTGCCATTGCTCACAGTTTATTAACCCTTACAGAAGTGCTCCCAGGGACCATCAGGTCCCTCACACATCATCTGCCCCTTCCCTGCACGTGCCCTGTTGCTGTTAGGGATTGCTAAAAGGACAGGGGCACATGGCTCTCCCCACTGCCCCTCTCCTGTCTGTGCTGGGGCTGGGCTCCAGGGGACATAACCTGCAGCTCCCACAGCCTTGCTGTCCATCACACCAAGCTCCAGTGCTCACACGTGTCTTTAGTGCAGCTTTGGGACACATTGGCCCATGTGGCTGCAGGAGCCCAAGGGACAGCAAAACCTCTAAAGCTGAAGCAGATGGGTAACCAGCAAGCTGGAGTTTCTACTCAGAGCAGAAAAAACAAACTGAAGACAAAAGTCTTCCCAGAAGATTTAGTTTAATGAAAACAATTAATGTGTGCCTGGTGTTGAAGTTATGTTCTGGGTTTTTTCGTTTGTTTGGCAGACTGATTTTGGTTTGAGATTTGTTGTTCTTTAATTCAGGACTCTCAATCTTTTGAGACAGCTAAAGGGATTCTGTTGTTATGAACAGACGCTCATTTCACATTTCAACTTGCCTAAGTAAAGTCCCAACTTTCCTTGGGAAAGGAGTAAAACAGTTGAGAGTGACTTGTTGTCTGAAACCTGCAAGCAGTATATTCTCTTCTTAAAATCTAATGCCTGGAAGTAAATTCCTAGCAGGATTTTTTTTTCTGTGGATATGATCCATCTTCTGTTGTAGTACTATTGTGTCAGAGTGCTCTGATGATTCTAGATATCACCAGAATAATCACTTGCCTGCTAACTGCAGTGCCAGTGTATGTCCCTGTCTGAGGATATCAGCACAGAAAAAGTCTTCACCAAATCAGATGTCTGCGAGGACATCATAGCCCTTTATTCTGCACACCTCTGGGAACCTTAAATCACATTTTAAGTTCCTTGATCATAGCATTTGGTGGCTGTTGTGGTTTAACCCCAGTGAGCAGCCAAGCGCCAGGCAGCTGCTCATTCACTCTCCCAAAAGCAGGGTTAGGGAGAGAACTGGAAGGGTAAAAGCCAGAAAACTCATGGATTGAGATAAAGAAAAAGTTTAATAGGGAAAGCAAAAGCTGCATACAAAAGTGAAGCAAAGCAAGAAATTAAGTCACTGCTTCCCATGGGCTGGCAGGTGTTCAGCCATCTCCAGGAGAGCAGGGGCCCATCACATGTGATGGTGACCTGAGAAAACAAACGCCATGGCTCCAAATGTCTCCCTCTTCCTCCTTCCCCCCACTTTATATCCTGAGCATGATATCCTATGGTCTGGAATTTCCCTTAGGTCAGTTTGGGTCACCTGTCCTGGCTGTGTCTCCTCCCAAGCATCCCCAATTTCCTTGCCAGTGTGGCTGTATGAAAAGCAGAAAAGGCCTTGGCTCTGTAAGCCCTGCTCAGCAATAACAAAAACATCTCTATATCATCAACCCTGTGTTCAACATGAATCCAAAACACAGCCCCATACCAGCTACTGTGAAGAAAATTAACTCTACCCCAGCACAGTGGCCTAAGCCAAACAGCTCATAGTCTAAAATAAGATATTTGAATCATGTGGCCAGCAACCCCTTTGGCAGGTCCAGAGGAGCTGCCCGGTGCCTTGGATGAGGTGTGAGTTAGGCAGTGATGCTCAGAGTGTCTGCTGCAGGCAGGAGTGGGAGCGCTGGCAGTGCAGCACTGTGCTGCTGCAAGCACCATCGGATGCATGCTCCAGCATATCTGCACTAATTCAGCTTGGTCTTGTCTGGAAGCAAACCCAAAACATCCCTGCAGTGCGCCCAGTCCTCCACTCAGGAAGAGGAGGGGAGAGGGCCAGTACAAAGTACAGACAAGAAATGCTGGATGCTTGGCTAGGGCCTGCTGAAAAGCAGCAATGATTAAGGCAATATGTGAACTTTTTGAAGTGTGAGGATGAGGGAGACAAAAATATTGGACTATTAACACATTCCAAAAAGAAAAAGGAGATATTGCCAGAGATCCTAACCCCTTTCCTCTCTTATTAAACTTCCTGCCATGCCTCATCATTGGAGAGACCATGTAGATGCTGTCTCTGCAATATGTGCAACTCTGTACACTCTGCATTTTAATTCCTTGGTGTCCTCCATGTTATCTTTTTTCACACTTCTTCATTCTCTTTCTGCCAAGTTTTCTTTTCTCCCCTCATCCTGACAGACAGCTAGGTTTCTTATGTAGGCCCAGGAGAGTGATAAATTAGTGATCCATTTTTAACTGTGGTGAAGCAGCTCCCAGCTCCCCAGGAGGATGCAGACCCACACGGTGAGGTTTGTGTGTCTGACGTGCTCCCAAGGCAGCCTGTGCTGCAGTGGCACTGGGCCCTGCCCCGTGCTGGAGGCACAGTGAACACGAGCCACGTGTTCTCCCTGCAGCCTTGTTGGCTCCCAGCACCATGGAAAACTCCACTGCCTGTGAAAACCTCCTGGCCACGTAACTTTACAGACTTCTCCTTATCCAATTGTGCCCCAGTTCTAAGAAAGCAAGAGGGAGGAGCTGTAGTATTTATGCTTTGTGGTAAACACTCAAAAATAAATACTTTCCAGGTTCTCCCTTGTTTAGTGGCATAACTTGCAGTTGGGTGAACAGCAGTCATTGTGTTTTTTCCTGTCCCCACTGTCATGTGGGAGATCTAACAACTGATACACCTAACTTTTCAACTAGAAATATTCAGATACGTTCTTGTCAGTGATGGCATTACGGTCCTAAGTCTGTTATTCCAAAAAAAAAAAAAAGGTAAAATTAACTTACTCATGTGATATGAGTGAATTACTGCATATTAGCTATGGTAATTGGCTGTAGGCAAAATTCAGAAAAGCATGCATTTAACATCTGCCCCAGTTTAGCAGTGCATGTATTGCCATCAGCAGTGGATTGTCTAACACAATGTAACTGGTGTTTTAATCTTTTCTTGTCACGGCAATCAAAAATTCCAGGAAAACCACTGCTTGTGGCAATACTTATTCATATATTGACCAAATGTCCCTGAACTCAGCAGCTTACAGAGATTTTAGCTTGTTTAGACTGCAGCAGCTGCTTTTGTTCTGCTTGTGGTAGGTCTTTTTGCTTGTTTTTTGGTTTTCCTATACTTCAGTCCAGCTTCAGAGACATGAAGTCTCACCCAGATACATCTATGTTAAGGCCAGAGGCATTGGGCTAGACCAGCTAACGTGTTCTTGGCACTCAAGCCCTGCACTGCATGAACTGCCAGTTATGTGAAGACCTCCTTGGAAGATAACAAAAGATGAACTGCAGAAGAAGGCAAGGCATTCCTGCTTAGCCAGCTTGTGGGAAAATCATCCTTCACCACCCGCTGACCCTCTGCAGCATCCCTTCTCCAGACCTGCTAATTTCTAATGCTCTGAGGGAAGGCAAATCTGTCAGAATGTGTGGCTCAAGAGTGTATTGCTCTTAGAAAGTTGCACCTTTATGGAGGCTGATTTTGTCCTGTTAGAGACTCCCACCACTGAATCTTGTTATGCCTTTGCAGAAAGTTCAAAGAATTTCCCATCAGTGTAAGAACCACTCTTGTTCCTGCAATCAGGCATCCAATGTGAAGCAACTGTAATTAGTTTCATAAATACATACTAACTGTATGGCCTGGTATCTTTTTTTTTCTTTTTTTCCTTGTGATATTCTAGATGATAAAGTAGATGACCTAGCAATCTGTTCTGGCCTTAAAAATCTAGGAACCTCTGGTTTTGGCCCCCTGCAGAGTCAGACAGTAGTTGTGAAAAGATCATCTGTTTCACCCAACAAGGAGCTGTTACAGAACTGTTACTGAGATGTGGAATCAGTGATGTATCTGAATGCTAATATCCCCTTATAATTAAGCAAAAATTAATAATTAGTACAGCCTGATTTGCTGAAAGTCTTTTTGGTTTTGAATACTCTCATTATCTCCAAATATTACCTAGCTTTTTAATGCCATCTTCAAATAATTATCTTCTGTGAGTTCTGGATAGTAAAGCTGACAATGAACTAATCAGGCTTAAAACTGCTAAGATACTCAAATAGACAAAATATTTGACTTGAAATATAAAATGCAGTAAATTGTATGGTCCCATGTCCAGAGAGACTAATGAGTTGCTCTGAAACCTGTGGCACAAAGCCTGAGCTGCTGAAGTGGTGTCAGTGTGCAGGTTCTGAGTCCTTTTAAGAGAGATCAAGGAGGAATGTCTGCTAATTTGTGTGCCTCAGCTTTTTGCAAAATGGGTGATGATTCCAGTCAGCTGGAGTCCCTGAAGCTTCTACCAATGACTGTGACAGTCTATTTAAAAATCATTACTTCTCTTGTTTTCCAGATTATTCAGGACAGAATATTTAAGCACATATCACGTAACAGCTTAATATGGAACAAACATCCTGGAGGGTTATTTGTACTGCCACAGTATTCCTCATATCTGGGAGATTTTCCTTACTACTATGCTAATCTTGGTGAGTGAATCCTTGCTATAATGTAGTAGCATCTGGAATTTCTAGTGGAATTTTGAAGTTTTGTCTTTGAGTAGCATGTGCCAAGTGACTTACCATTCATTTCTAGTTAATGATGCCTTTCATTTATCCTGTCTCAATCTTCGTTGCCAACTGTAGACTGGAACATCTCTGACTCATCAATACACATCATGTGCCTCTTGCCTGCAAAGATGGTTTAAAAAAAAAAAAACTATGTTCCTTCATACTTTTCAGTTGGTGGTAATGAATGCCTGAGTTGCTGACCCATTCATGGCCTGAGGGGACATAAAAGGAATGGCTTTTTCCTTTCTTTGTTTATTTGTGCTTGGCAAATTGGAAAAGTGGTAATTTACCCATGACACTTTTTATTGGAGTGCACACTTGGTGTGGATTTATTCTGGATACTATGTGTCTTCATATGGATCCCACTAGAAGGAATGACTAGGGCTTAGGTTCCTGGCTTTTTCCTGAAGCAGAGCTTGATCAATGATTTCTGCAGGCAATTGTGCCTCCAGGCTGGAGGGATCCTGCTTACCAGACTGCTGCTACTTTTGGCTCAGCCTGTGCCATCCCACTTGTGTGGATCTGTACTGCTCACCTGCTAAAAATTGACAGTTACTATGTTAAAAAAGGGAAAAGAAGGTTTCTGTGGTAAGTCTGATGAAAAACGACTCTGACCCCACACTGATGAATTTAGATGAGGTTGAGAGCAGTAATGAAGGGTAGGTGCCAGTAGGATGTGTTATTCCAGGCAAAAAAGGAAATCACAGCAAGACAAAAATTTAAAAATGGAAGGCAAGGATGCAAGCAGAATTATCAGCTCGGGATGTAATTGAAGATTCATGTGGATAGGAATCAACCCAGAAAGGGCAAAAATCTGACAGAGGCTGTAATGGAACTGAGGAAACTGAACAAACTTCTGGAATTTGTGGTGATAATCTGTAAAAAACATCAAGCATCCAGAGCCAGGCAGCAAAACAGAGCCTGTGTCAAGTAAGACATTTGGCTGTACAAACTAGATGTCAATCTTGTGGGACAAACTGGATGAAAGAAAGAGATTACAGGACATCTGTGGAAACAGTGAGTAAGAAAAGGAAATAATTGTCTTGGAGTCCAGTATTTCAGAGTGGAAGTTAGAGGCACAGAGTGGGAGTTAAAGGGAAGTGTGATCTCCTCTGAAGCATCTGGTATCTGAGAGGAAAGGAGATGACCTAAAAAAACCTGGCAAGGTTTGCATGAAGTGCAGATTGTTTTTTCCATTCCCGAAGTCCTTTAATCTGTAGTAACTGAGCAATTTTGTCTTTACTGAGCACATATCTCTTCACTTCAGGTCTGAAGCCTCTTTCCACATTCACTGCCGTTATCCACGCAGTAACTCCCCTCGTTTCCCAGTCTCAGCCTGTGCTGAAACTCCTGGTTGCTGTAGCCAAGTCCCAGTACTGTGCACAGGTAAGCAGCACTGTTTGGCTGTCAGTCACAGTGGAGACAAACCACTCTGCCAGGAATGAGGAGCCTAGTGACTCAGCCCTGTTTCAAACCCCTGTTTCAATTCTGATGTTTCTTTCCACTGAGATTTCTACTGTCTGTGACCTACATGCATGGGAAATAAAAATTCTGAGTATAATGGGAGTGGAATAGAGATAGTAATTAAACCCTTTGTTACATGAGAGAGGTAAAATAATGAGTGCACTTTAAAGATCAGCATTGTGTGTGCTGCAAACTACACAAGGATGTCTGTGCCTCAAGAGCCATTACATGATCTTCCTGCCTCCCACTGTGACTCTTAATCTCATCAGTGCCAGGATTTTGTCTTCTCTAAAAAAAACCCTGGGGGATTCAGTATGAGCACCCTCTTGCAGTGGAGTGTCACCAGCAGTTTTGCCTTTAATGAGAGCCACAGTAAATCAGTCACATCTGTATGATGTGGCTGAGATAGAGACTTCCCAAGTTCCTGTCCAGCCTATATTTGCCTGAGAGGATATCTATTGTAAATAGTCAACCTGAGTGAAATTACTGTAGGAAGTGTTATTTTTGTACAGATTTGTATCATTGCTTTTGATTTTGTAATTTCTAAATTGAACTTAACATATCTGTCTGGAGATGTGAGACTTAGAATATGGACAACATTGCCACAAAGGTCTCTGATCATGGTCCAATATTCTCTTTCAGATTATTGTTTTATGGAATTGTGATAAACCCCTCCCAGCCAAACACCGCTGGCCTGCCACTTCTGTGCCTGTCATAGTCATTGAAGGAGAGAGCAAGGTAGGTGGAGAGAAGCATGGTAAAAGGTTGCCTGCATTCTCTGACGGTATGGGAATTTATTTTTCCAGCAGCTTTGGTGAAGGCTTTGTAGTTCCCAACAAAATGACAGCTCCCTTCTCTTCCTTGGCCTTTTGTACCAGCTTAGTTGCAGATTTGTGCTTCATGCGTGGGCTCCGTGCACTCAGAAATCATCAGCATGGCAATTAATGCCTTGAATCTGAGATTCACAGGTGGGACCTGGTTTTGAAATGTGACCCCGAGAGTAGATAGTGCTGACCCCATCGTTGGAGTTTCCATCTCTCTGCAGGTGCATGAAAGTAGTGATGCAGCTGCATGCATTGAGTCTGAGAAGTCACATGCAAGGCTTGGGGGTCAGCTGTGGATTCAAAAGCAGAGTTAAAAATAAGAACTTGCCTTTGAAAAGTATCCTCTCTTAAGGCCTTGTGAGCTACTGCTGCCACCAAAAAAAAGGAAGGGACAAGGAACATGGGACACTTGTGTGGGAACAAAATCACCATGTCATCTCTTGCTGTGCAACACACATGCCTTGTTTGTACTTCCACAAAGTCAAAATAGATGCCATCAGATGTGAAAAGAGGCTTTTTTAAAATTCACACTGAAGTGGATGATTCCTTTCCAAATGCAGCCCTGAGAGAAGCAAGATTTCTTGCTTCGAGAATCTGAAACAGATTTCAGCTGGTCCTCTCTGCATCTCTGTCAGCTGGTTCCAGAGCTCTGTGTTGGCAAAGGGAACTTTTAGTTGGTTTGCCTGTACAATCCTATTTTGAATTTGTAATCTTGTCTTTGGTCTTTTCCCCTTGTCACCTTACCAAGGGGAAAAAGAGCCCTGCAGGGTTGGGAGCTAAAGGCTCTGGCCTTAGCTAGCCATGTAAACAGTATCAGGAGAATTGCTACAGGGCCAAGAAAGGTTGTAGAGTTTTCTGAGCCTTTTGAATGTTCTGGGTGTTTTTATTTTTTTTTTTGACTTGCAGAGATGAGATAGGGGAGAAATCTCTGACCAGTTCTATAGTGTTTGTAGAAATTGGCCCCAGGCACTGTTTAGATTACAAATGAGCCTCCTGAGTACACAAAGGTGTGTTTATAGTGGACAGTCTCTTCCCTCTAATATCCCAACATATGCCAAATGGCTTCTTGTGTAGAAAACTGTTTCTTTGGACTAAGCTTGCAGAGCCAGAGCAGCACAGTTCAAAGGTTGCACAAAGAAACTGCTTTTCATCTCCAAACTTGGCTAATGCCTACTGGCAGGCACCAGTACTCCGTGCAGGTGATCACCGAGGTCTGCCTTTACCTAGCTTTCACTCTTCCCTAAAAATCAAATATTATCATACCCATTTTACAGAAGGGTACTTTAGTGATAAAAAAATACATGGCAAGTCCTGACTGTTGTACTATTTGTCAATTTTGCACAGTTTGTAAAAGAGCAGGGATGAGAACATGAATCTCTTGCCAGCTGCTTGCTCTGCTTCATATTAGTGTAAGCAAAGCAAAACCCTCAGCCCCAGCCAGATCACCTCTTCATCAGAGCCCTGCCTCCTGGACCAAGGCCATCACAGTGATGAAGGGGTGCTCTCCAGACAGACATTATGAACATCCTAATCATGGAGATAGATCTTTCTCTGAATCAAGGCATAGATTCCAAATACTTGTTCATAAACCTGTTGCAAGGGATGTAGAACTGATGGTGCCCATTAGGAGGGTTGTGTAAAACTTCTCTGTGTCCCTGTTTCCATACAGTAGATTCCTCTTACTTGGCTTGACCTTTGAAGTGTTTTCTTGGCATAGTAAATTGGTAAAGAAGTCTAGTAACTAACCAGGCTATTTTTCCTAGCAAATGAGGGAAACAGACCGTGTTGTGTCCTTGTTATTCTTCATCAGTTCTCAAAAGGTACTATTTAGTCTGCTAAAGAAACCATGTGGATTTTCATTTCTTGCTGTTATCTTTTTGATCCAGCTTTCCCATCTATTTCCTATTACTTTGGGGACTGTCCTAACATATCTTTTAAAAGCTTATTCTGTAAAGAGCCTTTATATATATAAAATGGTTTGAGTTGGAAGGGACCTTAAAGACTATCTAGTGCCAACCCCCCTGCCATAGACCAAGAGACCTCCCACTAGACCAGGTTGCTCAGAGCCCTGTGCAGCCTGGCCTTGAATACGCCCAGGGATGGGGCATCCACAGCTTCTCTGGACAGCCTGTTACAGTGCCTCACCACCCTCACAGTAAAGAATTTTTTCCTAATACCTAACCTAAACATATCCTCTCTTAGTTTGAATCCATTCCCCTTTGTCCTGTCACTGTATGCTCTTATAAAATGTCCCTCTCCATCTTTCTTTCAGGCTCCCTTCAGGTACTGGAAGGCCATTGACTTTTTAAAATACTACAATATCTATATAATTCTTCATGCAGATAAAGCTCAATTTAAGTTCTTTAGCATATTCTCCTTTTCTGATGGAGAATGTTGCACTATCCTGATAGGATTACATCCTTCACACACAGCCTGGGCTGCTTGGTTTCCCAGCTGCGTAAGCTTATGGAGGCTGCAAAGTCCTTCTCAGCGTTTATTACCTTTGATCCTCACACCCTGTAGGAGAGCAGAGGGGCAGTCCTTGCCACCAGGAAAAATGTCCTCCACAAATAAGCTGTAGGAACATCTAATTATCAGGACAGACCAATGCAGTTTGTCACTAAAGGAAAGCAGCCTGCTGCAAAGAGGGAGGTCTATTCAGAAATTACTCCTGAGATAGAAGGTGTAGGCTGACAGCTGGGGTGACAAAAATGACACTCCGTCACTTTTGAGCTGAAGGGTCCTTTCCATCAGACAGAAATATGCCATGTACCTCAGACAAGAGGAACTAGGAGTGAGGAATAAAATTGAGTATTTGCCTTGGAAATGAGTCTTTCAAGTGATTTTTATTTCCTCCCCTTCCTGCCTTGGATACCCACAGGTTATGAGCAGTCGCTTCCTACCCTACGACAACATAGTGACGGATGCAGTGCTGAGCCTGGACGAGGACACCGTGCTTTCAACCACCGAGGTAAGGGTCTCTGTCACCTTGGGAGTCTGCTTGGCTCCTGGGCACAGCCTGAGCACAGCAGATACGCTTTTCTCTTGGCTTTGCCAGTGAGCAAATGTTACAAGATTTCCTGCTACACTCCTCAGATTTAAGGTGTTGCACTTGTTTCAGCAGCCCTGCCACTGCCTGCCATCAGAGGAGCTTTTCACCCTGGTTAATTGGCTCATCATTAGCATATGGTTCTTCCGTTCTTTATTATTTTAGTAACATAGCTGCAGGCGGGTGTAGGCAGCCAAGAGCAGTCAGCTTTAATATTCTGTTCTCACTTTTCTGATTGGGGAAGCTTCCCCTCCCCACATTATCAGTAGGGTGTAGGTGGAGAAGGAAGGGTTGTCAGCAGCAGGGGGACTGCTATCACTCCAAAAGACAGCATTGCCACCCTAGTGCAGGATTTCACTGAGGAATGCTCTTTCCCCATTATGTCAGCCCATAAAATTGGAGATCTTTGCTAGTTTAGGTGCTCGAGTGTTTGTGCCAAGAGCAAGATAACACTAAGAAAAGAAAAATACTGTAGAAAACCAATTTTTACAACTGGGATGAGTATTGATTTCTAAAACCTCTTCCTGAGAACCACAAGGGAAACTGATGACAGTTTATATAGAGTGCAATATTTGGGAAATACATTATTAATGATGTCCAGGGAATAGCTTGAAAAACTCGATTTTCTTTTGTTTTCCCTTTTTTTCTCCATGTTCATGGTCATTCTCCTCTCCCCACTTCACCTTCATAAAAATGCATTTCTGTCAGTGATGGGGATCTTTCACCGATGCTGCCACTACTTATATGTCAGTGAAGAAATGCATAACATTAGTCTTCAGTCACTGTTATATACCCTAAGATGTCACTGAATTTGCTCTAAATGGATGAGCTTGCAATTGCTCTTCTCCCCTGTACAGATGTTGTGCTGTGGGTAGACTGCTCAAGAAGCAGCCTTGGTAGCCCTCTGTCGCTTCACAACTGAAAGGGAGAGTTGACATTGAACCTGTTTGATACCAGTGTTACACTTTGGTAGTTTCTGCTAGATGAGGAAGAATATGGCTGTTGCCAAAGCACTTGTGTGCAAAGCCCTGCACAGCCCAAAGAAACCCCAAAGCAATAAAAGGCATTTACCCTTGGGCTGGACTTCCTAATCAGGTTGTTGCTCAGGATGAAGGGTCCCATCTCGGCTGCCCTGGGGATCATGGTAATACCTCTAAGGGACTTCATTGCACTGAGGGGGTATTTACAGCAACCCAGCCTGTGGATTCCATGAGGATTTGGGGCTATGTTTTGTTTTAGCTCATCCTCCAAACCTCAAAGTCATTCAGGCTTCTGGAACTCATATGAAATAAATAGTGTTTCTCATTCAACTTGGCCATGTTCTACCCTAAACATTTTGAAGCACAAAGACTTGTTGTTGTGTGAGACAACCTACACTTTTCTTTGTGGCTTTGTTGCTTTGCTTTGTTTTCTTTGTTGTTCCTGTGAGCAACTTGCAGCTGATCCTGTGTGTTTGTGCAAGTGGGTATTTGCTCTACTGCTGCAGACAGCACCAGCTGGCCAGTTCTTGCTAGAACCCACCTTGCAGCTCCAGCATGTCTCTGCCAGGGTGCCAGCACCAGCAGCTCTGCTTGGTGGCTCTCCATGAAGAGCTGGGGGGCCTCTCTATTGCTTCACTTACCCCACGGTACAGCTTACACGAATGTGATGTGACATTTCCTTTGAAACTAGCTGCTCATGGAGGGTTGTTGAGGCACAGCTTCAAGGCCCAGAAAAGGCAATTTAGAAACGTGGTCAAAGGCAATCACATTAGAGCAGCAGTCACCAGGCACATCCTCTGAACTGCCTGACCCCAGTGTAGTAAAGGTTTTCCATTCTCAACAGAACGGCGCGTAATTGTTCTGTGAGAGGAGCTGTTCCACACCCACAGAGGGGTGTGTGCGTGGGAAGTCATTAAAGATCAGCATGGGTCATGATCCAGAGGTTTAAGGGACTGCCAGCTTGGTTGGATTTTCCTGCTGATCGGCTGAGAGTGGCAGTGCTGCTGGAAATTACATAGGATGAGACCTGAGGGGCTCTTTTGATAAAGGGAGTTTTCTCTTAGGGTGGTTGCTTTAGTGGATCTCCCTAGCACAAGGGCAGATAGTTGAAAGCACGAGAGAAGGCACTGGGTGCAGCAACTTTTTTATTTATTTAAGTTTGAGATTCTCAGACCTCTCTAAAGAAAACAGATGTCACGTTTTATGGGAAAAGCCTTTATAGGGAAAAAACCCCTTCAGTTCTTTCATGTGGTATTGATTCGGATGAGATCAGAACTATCACAACGGTAACTGGTTTGTGCACATTGTCTTTCTGGTTGACCTCAGATTCCTTGAAACAACTTTAAAGAAAATAACCTGGCCCTAACTTTGTATTTCAGTCCATGTGCAACTCTTCTGTTTCGTAAAAACACTTGTAAATGTGAGAAGTCTGACAGTAATCAACACAAAATGGGGCTGTTCTCAGAGCAGCTATTCTTTATCTAACCTCTACACCCTTAACTTTGACTGCATTCTTGGAAGGCTTTTCAAACATTTTTGAATAAAGTTTTAGGTCCCTCTGGCACTGAGGGGAACCTAATGTGCAGTGCAGAAACAAAGCCCTCTCTTTTTTTGGGTTTGACTAGGACAACTAAAATTGTGTATAACTCTTATAAAATTTCAGTCTAGCTTGAGCTCCAAAATCTAAGTTCAAGGGGAGGGATTGCTAACCATTGATAAAATCTTTCCATATGTATTTTTGCCAAACTCTTCTCAAATATAATGCTGACCATCCTTTTGCAAACTACCCTACCTGATCATCCCTTTCCTTTTGTTCAGTAGTATATGGGGTAGCAATGTCCTGTTACTTCTCAATTCTCAGAGATTTGAGTTATTAAAATAGTTACAGCAAGACAATTAAATTAAAAAAATGCCATTGGCAGCATTTGACATACCCTTGTGATTCATACAATATAAAGCATTTTTCTTAAAGTTTAGGTTCCTTATGCCATTTAACTAAATGGGAATTTTATCTTCCTCTTTATTAAGCTATATGTTGATGCTTTTTGGTCATACTGACAGTCTTTAAAGTATGACTGACGTGGTCTTCAGAAGGCTTAAAATAGCTGGAAAATATAACTGGACTCCACGCTGTCTGTTTTATTCTCACTGAGCCACCTTTACCATTTAAAGTGTTTGACTCCTGATTTTCCAAACTCTGTGTTAACAGTGATAAAATGGTAGATGCAGTGCACAAAGATGTGCAGAAATTTCAGTTTACCACATGGCTATTACCTCTTGGTGTTGCATTGAGGTATAAATACATGTACCTACACCCATTCTTTCTGTAGCTTGAAAAGGTTTGATATGTAAAGGGCAAGCTTGAAAATGTTAATGTAATGCTGTGATGCTCTAGACTCCCTTTAACAGGAGCCATTAAAATGTGCATAATTAGAGGGCAAAATGTCAAGCAGTCAGTTTAATTTACTGATGAATACACAGAATTAATGTTTTGCAACAGTTCCAAGATTTTGAATTGCGAATTAGTGGCAAGGTAGTATTTTGTTTTGTTGACATTTGTTGAAACAGTTTTGGTATTCATTTGGCCTTTACCTTTGTCCACAGGTGGATTTTGCCTTTACAGTTTGGCAGAGCTTTCCAGAGAGGATTGTAGGGTATCCTGCACGCAGTCACTTCTGGGACAACACTAAGGAAAGGTGGGGGTATACCTCCAAATGGACTAATGACTATTCCATGGTATTGACAGGAGCTGCTATTTACCACAAGTAAGAACCCAGAGCATCTGCTATCCTTCTTCTGTATGAAACAAAATAGTAAAGAGGGGGTGAGGTGCAAAGAACATTCTTCAAGGGAGGGGGAAAAATGGAAAGATAGTAAGGGGGTCTATTTTTTATGGGGTAATAATTTAAGTTCTTGGTTTAGCTCTGGGGATCTGGTAATCATTATTGCACTTGTTGGGTGTCTTTGAAGTCACTTGTGTTTTGAGGCAGTCAGACTGCTCTTTTTAACATCAGGAATTACACACTTCAAAGAGTTCCTGAATTCATTAAGCTGCTCGGCTGAATGGCCTGTAGCATAGCAGAAAGGAGGTTACTTCCAGACCAGCTCTGGGTATGTGTTGGCTGACAGCTGCAGACTGCAAAGTCTTCTGGCTACTCTAGAAATGTAGTACAGTGGGCATGTCACAGCTCAGCATATTGCAGCATATTGGAGAAAACCTACATTGTTAGAACTTCAGCAAACCTAAGTCCTCTCTACATTTTAAAGAAAAAGAAAATTCTGGCGTCTCTAATCCACACTCCCATAAAGGAGAAGACAGACCACAGGGGATGATATAGACCCAAAGGAGAATAATTTCAACAATAAGAATGGTAGTAGGGCCATTTTAATAAAAGTTCTTTCCAATTGAACAGTTCAGAAAGAAAATATGGAGGATGAATTCATCAGTGTTGTCTATCACATTGTAGCACTATGGGGCTCTCCTTCCTACTTGTCCATTATCTGGGTACTTAGGCCCACATTGTTTCTTTCAGCCTAGTTGCAAAAAAGGCACATGTTCTGTTTCTCCTTTAGCATGTTTATTGTCTTGATGAGAAACTGATTTGTTTTCCCTTCTTGTTGGAGGGTAAGACCAAAGAAAGGAAGTGCTGTATTGGGAGTTGGGTACAAAACTTGTGTCTCAGCTGAGATAGAAATGTCCTGGATACCTGAAAGCCCAGTGACTTGTATTAATAACACTGCTGTTGGTTTCCAGATATTATCACTACCTGTACACTCATTACCTGCCTGCCAGCCTAAAGAATATGGTGGACCAACTGGCCAATTGTGAGGACATTCTAATGAATTTTTTGGTGTCAGCCGTGACAAAATTGCCTCCAGTCAAAGTAACACAGAAAAAACAGTATAAGGAGACCATGATGGGACAGGTATGTAATCTCAGCATGTTTTAGCAGTTGGGGTGTATTGATAATGTAACAGGTTCACTTCTAGGTTAGGCTTATGGAGTGATACAATTCTCTCAAATATTTTTGCAGTTTTTATTTTAGCAGAACTGTAAATAGACTTTAGATATGCTAATTATGATGAAGAAAAAGGAAAAACGGCAAACATCTACTGTAGATTTTGCCTCCCTTCGTAGTTTTCTGACACAGTGTTTTTCTTGGTGATCCCAAACTCCTGGAACTGATGATTGTGGTGACTGGATTTCAGTTAAACTCTAGTTTTCTAATTAAGTATTCTAGACCCAAGACCTAGTCATGGAATGCTAGAAACATAAGTAAATTCTAGAAAGATTTTCTATTTTTTATTATTATTAATCAATATAGTGTACCAGGCTGTCCCTGTGCTATTTTAATTTATATAGTGTGATTCAAGCACTGATGCTGAACTGTCACAACAGAGATGATTTGTGATATGCAAGTGTTTTTTCCCCACAGGGAACATTTTATCCCACAGTCTTGCCATCACTCACTAGCAGCCATGAAGTGCTTGCTTTAGGTCCTCTTCCTGGATAATCTCTCTGTCATTGCAGAAGTACCTCTACTAACAGGGACACATGGTTATGTGGGGACACTTGTCCTGCTACCCTGTGTGAGAGAACAATGAGGGGAATAGCAAGTCCTGTAAAACCCGCAAATCCTGAACAGCCTCCCATCAGCGCTGCCACAGAGTTTGTGCAAACAGTACCATGATTACTAGGGGGCAGGTGAAAGAAGGGCCCTCTTATTTTCCCCTCATGTCTTCTCCTAGTGGCTTTATTTGGATCTTTGACTGGGGAGTGGCCATGCCAGTTTGTAAACTCCATTATCTGTATGTCACTGTACTTGCATCTGACAGCATTGGTAGCATTCAGCAATTCTGACTCATCCGGGTGCCCAGGAGACTTTCTGTGAACAAGAAGGTGCCATCCAGAAAGTACCTTTTGCTTCCAGTTTCAGCTTCACCTCTCCACAGGGCTGCGCTTTGGCTGTTTGGCAAAGCCTGAGCATTCATTTTTCATCTTACAGCACAGGTGACTCGAGTCAGCCATGAACTATAACTCTCTCCTAAAGACAAGTTGTTCCTGCAGCTTTGGGAAATGTAATGGACCATGTTCATAATTCCTTGAAAGACAAATAAAAAATTAACATAACCTCAGTGTTGTGACAGAGATGAATAGTCATATGGAAATTCAGTGTTAATGGCCAAAATGCCTGCTATAATCCTCTAGCAACAAGCTTTTACTTGCTCTTTAGTGGCTCTGCATAATCAGGAGGCTGTAATCAATGCACATTATAACCTACCACTTGAGCTAAACTGGACAGGCCTTGGACCAAGATCAAGTCTGGTACCACAGTCGTTTGGCAAGTCCCTGACTTTATCTGTTTCTTTATGTTTTAATTTACATCCTTTGACTTTATGAATTTATATTTGTTTTTAAAGTATAGTGGAAACATAAATGCTATAGAGAGATGCATGGGAAGGGGCACAAAAAAACCCTAGGTTCCCAGCATTCATACTTTATCTTAAATAATAGTTTTATTATGTTTATAAATGTTCTTTGGGTTCAGATAAAGAATAATAGCACCTTTAAAGCTGCCAGGGCCTTTTTTTTCCAGAGCTGCTGAGTTTCAATGGACTTCCACAGGGATTACAGCTGCCCTTAACTTTGGAAAATCAGGCTAGAATATTTTGCATATATGCAAACACTGTGGTGTTTTCCTTGGGTCAGAGTTCAATATGATGTAGTGTGGGACTCCAGTTCATTTTTTGTCTGTGAGACAATGCTGTCTGATGCACTGGACTTGACCAGTGGGATTCCTGGAAGCACCTTGCTTTGCACTGCAGGGCACCTACACACATGAGTAATGCCAAGCACATAAGGACTTCTACTCGGTTACAAGCTGATTGAAATTATTTGTGTATAAATTTCTGCAGATCTGAACTGCAAAAGCGGAGGTTTGACCCTGAATAATTGTTTTCCTCCTACAGCCGAAGACCATGGGCAGCAACTGTCCTGGGCTTTGGTGTGCACCTCTGCTGGAAAGCAGTGGCCTTCTTTATTCTCCTGATTGTTTTTAAGAACTTGTGTCTCTGAGATAGCTGGAGGGTTTGAAGAAAAGAAGAGTGAGGGATAGGGTGAAGTAGAGTGCTGGCAATATTTGGGAGGGCTGCTTGTGGGTGTTGTGTTCCACAGGCTGGCTCGTGGCTGGACTCAGGTCTCCACACCACCCTGCCCTCTGCTCTGTTTGGGAAGTCAGGGGTGTCCAGCTCACCACCACTGGATCTGCTGTGGGCAGGGTGTTCTTCCCCCTCCTTGAGCCCCCGAGCAGGTTCCAGCTGCCACACAGCCATGTGCTCCCGATCCCTGGCTCCTGGGCACCATGGTGTCGGCCTGGCCCAGCTCTGCCACTCCCACCGTGCTGTGTGCCAAGGCCAGCTCTGATCTCTGCTCTCTGCTCTCCTCTCCTCACAGACGTCCCGGGCCTCGCGCTGGGCCGACCCCGACCACTTTGCCCAGCGGCAGAGCTGCATGAACACTTTTGCCAGCTGGTTTGGCTATATGCCGCTGATCCACTCGCAGATGAGGCTCGACCCTGTCCTCTTTAAAGACCAGGTCTCCATCCTGAGGAAGAAGTACCGAGACATTGAACGACTCTGAGGACGCTGCTGAGGGGGCCGAGCCGCCCTCGCCCGTGTGGGAGCCAGACTGTGCCGCCGACAGCGAGCGCCCGACGCCGCCGGCCGCGTCCCGGAGCCGGGGCCGCTGCTCCGGACTGCGCCGAACCGTCAGCAGGCTGCTGTCGCTGAGACTAGGTCGTGTACAGTTTCATTATGGAACATTAAATAATTATTTTTGAAATGATTGCTATGCAGGTTTAAACTTTTTTAATGATCAAAAAAAAAAACCCCTATTAAAAACAGAGTTCTTTCTTTAATCAAAATTGTGTTGGTTGTGAATATTTCAGAGCTGCCATTTCTTTCTTTTATGCATTTGATTGTCAATGCAATTTTCATCCTTTTTCTCTGCACAGTTAAATGCTGGAATCTCACTGGGAAAAAATGCAGCAGATTCAGAAACAAAGTGAGCACAAGCAGGACAGAACTGAAGCATTAACATTTCTCATTTAATACCAACTTTTTTTTCCTGTTTTCTCCAAGCCAGTACCAGCCACTACGGCTAAACTCCTTTGGACAGCTGAAAAACTGGAGAACAGCCAAGGAGCCAGATGAGAGAGCAGATCCTTCTTGTTGGGGACCTCTGTTTTAAAGGCAATCAGCCTTGCCTTGAAGGGAAAGAGGAGCATTACTGTGGAGGAGCAAACCAGTGACATGGATCATGGGGACACATGCACAGCAGGGCTGTGGGGCCGTGTTGTGCTCAGACACATCCTGACTGTCCTTGCCCATGGATGGCAGAGCACCCCAGGGCAGTCAGCACAGCCAGCATGGTGGTCCTGGGGGACACCAGAGCCTGTGCAAGTCCCTGCTTTGGGCAGCGGTGCCACTTGGCAGCTCAGCATCCAGAAGTAGCTTTGTTCTGAGGGTAAAAGGGGTGTTAACAGAAAGCAAGAAAGATTGTTGGTGCTTGCAGTGCAGGAATTTGGCCTGTAACTGGCTTATTTGAAATCAAAGCATGGGCTTCTCTTTTTTCCTTTTTTATTTTTTGGAAGTGCAAATATACAGAGGAATTCCTTCATGGAAGTCTGACACCTGAAGTAAAGCGTATGGTCAGACACTGGGTCCTGGCAGCAGTGGTGTTCCCAGGCATGCTTGGGGCAGGGTAACTCACACTAAAAACCTGCTTCTGAAATGCGAGTGCTGCTCATGCTCCAAAATGGTTTTAGCATTTCAAACATAAGTATTTTTAAACTGAAATATTCCAGTTGTTTATTTCTTTGTAATCCTTTGCTTATTTATGTGTTTCTTTACATTGAAGAATGAAAACAGAAGCAGTGATTTGGGTCAGGAAAATGCCATTCCAATTTGCTAGGAAAATAAGCACTTTAAAAATGTTTCCAACTCTCACATTTTGATGAGTTGCATTTGGGGTGCTCTGTAATTATCCCCACCCCAAGAGGAGCTCTGTTAAAGTCACAGCAAGAGGGTTTAGTGCTGATTCCCAGAAGACCAGCAAGCCTTTCTATACCTCATTTCTTTGTAAGCAGGCAATCTGGTAGCAGGGATGAAGAGTAGTAACTCTTCAGTCACTGCCAGTCCCAGCTAGTAGGGATGAAGAGTTACTGGACCAGAATGACCACCTGTTCCATTCAGGCTCAGGCACCAATTTAATATGCAGCTTTAAGCAACTCATAACCAGGGCATGCCTCAGTTTCCTCTTCATAGAAGTAATAGTTACTGGTTGTAGGGAGAATGCTGTGAAGCTTAAATAATTTCTCTTGCTGGTAAGATCATTATCCCTAAACAGAAAGTTGCTGTAAAAGTGAAAAGTACACGTTACTAAATGTTGTATGCAACCTGACTTGTGAAGACTTGCAGAGAATGCTTTGCTTTGCATATGTATTGCAATATTTGAACAGAGCACATCGAGTTACGACAGGACCATCAGGTTCCTGGCCTTTTTTTTAGAATCATAAAATGGTTTGTATTGGAAGGGATCTTGAAAATCATCTAGTTCCAACCTCCCTGCCATGGGCAGGAACATCTTCCACTAGACCAGGTTGCTCAGAGCCCCATCCAGCCAGTCCTTGGACATCTCCAGTGTGTTCTGGGCAACTTGTTCCAGTGCCTCACCACCCTCACAGTAAAGAATTTCTTCCTAATATCTGATCTAAATCTAACTTCTTTCAGTTCAAAACCATCACCCCTTGTTCTATCACTACATGCCCGTGTAAATCCAAATCTTTAAAGGAATCTGCCAAAACATGTGAGACTGCGGCTAGGGACTTAAGCTGCTGAAAGGAAGAGGTGCCACTTTTCCCTCCATTCCTGTTGCTCTCCCAGTCCCTGGCCATGCAGGACCTGGCGCCTTCTGCCATGTGGTGGCCACCAGATGCTACTGTGAGCCCATTCAGCTCTCTAAACTCATGGAAAACTGTCCAGTGATTTATTGGATTTTTCTAATAGCATTTTAAGAGAGTTAAATCAGCATGGGGAGAAAAATGTAAAGAGGCAGCAGGTCAGGGAGGGAAGGGGAGCATGACATATTTCAGTCTGTGTAGGGTGAGCTGCTAATTCAGCTGCCCACGTCTTGTAAGAATCTGAACCTCACTTCCCTGTCCTGTCAGGTCTGTGTTTGCTGATTTGCATGGGAAGGTGAAATCCACTGATGTGATTTTCCAGAGTGAATGGCTCAGTGGCTCCCATGACAGTTTTCCTCTTGGAGTTCAGGTAGCTTGTTCAAGGACTGGAACAGACCTTCTCCTTAGACTCGCTTTTTGGAGAATGTGCCAAACACTGGATGAGGTTTGCAGGGCTCATTCTTTGCTCATGTGCCGTGTGCGGGTGGGTGAGCACCCATGTCCACAAGAGCATCTGCACTTCTGGGAAGCAGTCACTGGTCTGTAGCCAGCAAGAGGGGTCTGTACTAAAACAAAATCACAATTCTGCTTAGGTTTTAGTAAATGCAATTTGGGGACACGTGGGTCGGAGTTTCAGTTAAAAAAGGGAGTAACTAACTTATTTTTGGAGTGCAGCAAGTCAGGCCAATCCTTTAAGCTGTTTGACATTCTGTTATCATCACTTTTTGGGGTGGCTGAAAGAGACTGTGCTAAAGCTCACTCTCAGTGTGATTGGAGGCCCCTTGTGTTTACTGATTGCTAATTAAACAAGTAACAATGGAAGGCTTAGCTGCAGAAGGGATGTGGATAGGTAGGAGCACTGCTCTTTGCCTGCGTTACCCAGGCACAGTCGTCTTGCTGGGAAAGAATTTCCCTCCCGGCCTGAGTCGGGAGCGGCCGTTGGTGTCCGTGTCCGTGGGACCCAGGGAGGAGCTGGACACAGACCCAGCTCAGAGGCTCTCTGTGGCCATCACTGGCCACTGCTCCTAAGGACAGCAGGCAAAGCCTCCCATTTCTGCCTGTGTTGGACAGAGCTGTGCTGTTTCCTTAGTGAATGAAATCACTCTTTTGTCGTGTCCTAGGTGCAAGTTAATGGTTCTTTATTATTTTTTTTCTCCTCTCCCAATTCAGATGGTGCTGAAACAAGGTTCATTCCTTGTTGCTCCTTTTGTAGGTTTTTTTTATTATTATTTTTCATTAACAGCAGGCTATGTTAGCCTTTACTTTACAGGTACTTGAATGCCTGATGACTTGACTGAGTGTTACGCATGTGGCCTTTTGTAAAGGTTACTGACCTTAATTTAATCAGGGGTGAGATGGGTGGATGAATGTGAATAGATCCATGCCATTAAAACAGAATAGAAGTAGGGATTAGACTTTGGGAGAACCAATGAATTTTTAATTGAATTTATTAAAGGGAAAAAAAAATAAAGAAACCCTTCCCAGTTACAATTTGAATGAAATCTATTGCTGGAGGAAGGTTTCATGAGAAAAAAGCGACACCAAAATAGGGGCAAACATCCAAGATGGAAAGTGCCTGGCACTCCTTGCAGTCCCTTGGGCCTGCACAAGAATTTATTTGCCCTCTTTCTATTTTGTGAGAATCTCTAATTAATACCATACCTTTTTCTAGATATGAATGTTTAAGCTTTGTAATAATTTCATAGTGAACACACTGGTGTGCTAATGCATGGCTATTGAGCGCTTTGATCTTTTCCATTGGAAAACATCATGGATTTGATGAATTTCAGGTTGCAATTTTTCTTTTAGAGCCAGTTTTGGCAAAGAAATTAATCTTTCACCAATGAGCGCCTTTAAAAATAGCTCATTTACCAAAAGATACCGTTTGGGAGAATGGAAGTCATCGTAGGAAGCAAAGAAAGAGAGAGCTAGATGTAGACTCAGATTTTTTAAAAATATTTACCTGCCCAGTGTGAAACCTTGTGTCCTCCTCTTTTGCACCCCCCCCATACTGAAACTAAAAGAATACTTGGTGTTTGCCATAACGTCTGTTATCAATTGGCAACAACTCATTAATTCCTCCACTTAAACATCCTCTTGCAGCAGAGGGTGGATTGGTGGTTTGCTCTTTTTTTTTCTTTTTTTCTTTTATTCCTGGGCGGGCTCTGATGTCTGTTCTGGAAATGTGGCCTTCAAGGGCATCAGCCTGACAGAGCCATTTCCCTGGGCATCAGTGGCATTGCACGGGATGGACCTGTGGTCTTCCAGGAAGGGACCTGCCCATGCAGGGTCTTAGCTGGTGTCTGCTGGAGATAAAATTGCATCTTCCAAAATTTTGTACATCTCACCCTTGTTTAAAACTAAGTCAAGCTGGCCTTTATACCACTATTTTAACTGTCTTCACACACATTTTTTAAGTTGGAATTAAATTAGAGGGAGTTACATTAGCCAAGGGTTAAGCTGGGGGGGGTGGTGGTAATAGTACTCATCAGATGCTTTGAGATGCTCCCTCCCACTCTTTCACAATGTTTTTAGTGATTATTTCACAGTGGGTTAGTGATGATCCAATGGGCCTTGTGACCTTGTACATAATTCTGTATATTTATTTTGAGAGAAAATATGTATAGTGTTTGGATTATGAGAATGGAAACCTGAAATGGGAATTCTTAGGTTGGCAAATGTAAAGCAAAAAAGCAAACAAAAATACAATCTTATTTTGTATAAAATGTACATTTTTGAGAAAAATTTTCTAATGCATTACCAATGTTTTCATAGTGCTGCCACATCTTTTTTAAAGTGTTTCTCCCTCTTTGTTTGACTATTGACAACATGGTGCAATTAAACCTAAAGCAAATGTGTGAGTGAGAGAAAAAGAGAGAATGAGAAATTTAAAAGCCATATAATTTGGTTTACTTCATTAACCTGTATAACATCATAGGTTTACCATCTAAGATAGGTTGGTTTTATAGATAGTGTCACCAAAGACTTTTTTTCTTCAGATTTATTTTGAAAAGTTGTTAATAAAGGACGTACATTTCTGTTGCAGTGTGTTCTTATTTTTAAGGTAGAATTACAAATCTTGCTTTAGTTCATGAGAGTGCAAATTTGGGAGCACAATTGCCACGTGCCTCAAATTTTGGGGAGCTAAATGGACGGCTCTTGATCTGCTTTCTCCTCAGCCTGAGCTGAGCATTGGCTCTGTGTGTATCCTGTATCTCTGTTGCGTTGACAAACACGTGGTATAGCATGTGTTCACAGTGTCCTAATCCAGCAGCACTGACAGGTGTTTGCTGTCTTACCTGAGGGCAGAACTTTTGGTCTGTGTCACTTGTGTAAAGCAGGACAGGATCCCTGCACAGTGACAGGGATTGGTAGGAACAGTGGCTTTTAGAAGGAGTCACTGTAATGTTTACCTGCAAAAATAATCACTCCACCAGCTTGGAGTCCTTTGAAGGCTGATACCTGCAGGCTGAGGATGTATTGATTTATGACCCATATTTATTGTTAGGGGGTATCAGAAGCCTGTCACAGTCACAGGGGTTTGCATTCAGCCCAGCTGACTCTGTATGTGCACAAAGCATCCTTTCTCTCTCTCTGTCAGAGCTTGGCCTTGCTGTCTCCCTGCATAGCTGAGGAACAGAACAAAGAGCTGCTGGGGATTGTCCTCCTCATCTGTTTCAGACATGGGCTTTAGCATGAAATAAGTTGTGCCTCACGTGTGCTGGTTTCTCTCTGCTGATGGTACAAGCACACTGGTGGCAGGATCTGCAGCACAGATGCCAACATCTGGTCAGAGGAATCCAACATTGGGAAAGCTTCTGGTAACACCTGTGGGCCCAGGATCATGGTCTGTACATTTGAGCTTAGTTGCTTGTTTGTTCCCTTCAGAGATGGTCAGGCTGACCTCATCCCTTCTGCCAGGGCATGGAGAGGTCCTTATACTGTCAACCCATCTGATCTGCCAGTCATGGAAGACTGATGTATCTTGGGAAGAGGTTGAAAGATGTGAGTCTGCTCTTCTGGTTTTCAGTGCCACTACAGATTCCTTCAAAACAGCATCCCAGCAGTCCCTGGTGTTTGATACTGGCTATGGACTTCTCGCTGCCAGAAAACACAAAATGTTTCCCTGAAAATGATCTGACAACAATGTTACCACTACTTCAGCACTTTAATTCTGTGGTTTTGCTATGTTATTTATATAAAACAGCTTGGGCTGGAATTAATTTGATTAAATGCAGGTAGCTACATCTGCAGAAGCCACCAGAAGACTATTGTCTCCATTGGCATTTAGCATGGATTGACTGGTGTAGTGCTGTAGTCTGAAACTTGACTTTCATGCTTGGAGGTGGGGATTTAAATGTGGGGATGGGGTGTGTCAGGTCCACATCTGCCCCTTCCAGCTTTATTTCATCTAGAAAGGGTCCAGTTTGTGTGGTCCAGTGTGGCTCTGTGATGTGAACCAAAAAGAGGTAAAGGAGAAATCTGGGACAGTCACCTCAGAAGTGCGATGTTGACCTCAACCAAACCCCTGCTGTCACAGTGCGCCCCTTGGTAGCCTGCAGAGGCAGCAGAGATCAAACCCAGAACCAGTCAGGTGAATAGGATCCTTGGAGACTTGTTCACCCTTCATCTCTGCTGTATAGAAAGGTGGTCTGTAAAGGAAGAAAAATCTCCGCTGGAGATCTCTGTGTTGAGGTGTTAAGTGTCGGAATCCCACACTCGTGTCAGTTTTGCCTGCTAGCCTGCCACACTGGGAATGAAAACTGTTCTTAGCTGGAATACACCAAAGCCAGGTCTGCAAAGTCCCTGGCACCTTGCTTCCTTACATGAAGTGAGGATCTGCCCCAAAATATGTAGCACATAATCAGTTCGACTTCGAATGCACTCTTGAGAGCTTTTTCTGAACAACCTCACTGAAACCCATTGTGCTGTCACTTGAATGGAGGTAGATAAGAGAGTTGGCACTGATCAACGCCTTATTTTATTTTCGTTTTTAAATGATTAGCAGAGAGAAAAGAAACAAGTGTCTGCTTTCCCTTTCTAAAGCTGTTAGCTAATCGTATCCACAATGTTATCAGAGAGAAACAGATTTTACTCAAGATTTTGAGCAGTGTGAGGTGACATTCTAGTCACCGCATGAGATGGTTTATTCCACACTTCATTTCCCTGCATGACTTCCAGGGCTGTGTGCAGGTTTTATGAGCTGCCAGCCCCAGGTACTGCTAGTCCTGGGAAGCTGAATTTGCACATCACCTGCATTTCTATTGCACATTAAGGCTGGATGGGTGCTCCATGCTGCAGTGGCTGCTCTGTGCAGCTTGAGCTCTTACCTGTCTCTTTTCTGTAATTAACTGTTGTCTTGCTGGTGGTGGTGAAGCAAATTAAGGAACAGCTATGTGTCTTTCCAGAAAACGTAAGTTAAAGCTATTTCTGAGATTTCACAAGAAGAATGTAGTGTTATCACAAACTGCTGAGGTAATGACTGAAAAAAATAAAAAGATACAACACTTCCTCAAAGTTGTGGCAGAAATGAGAATTTTGAGCCTGTAAAATATTTTCCCTCAAGTTCGCCCTTCACCTCTACACAGAATCAGCTCCCATTCAGAATCACAAAACATCCACAAATGAGTTGCTGGCGACTGAGAGATACATTTTGAGTTTCCTTTGTTTCTAAAATGGATCCACAGTCACTTCCTCCTTGTATTAAGCATCCTGAGGTCTATGGCAGCCCCAGGAAGGGTTTCATTTGGTAACCCTGTAGATGACTGAAAAGGTCCTACCTTTTTAGGGAGAGTTTGGGATCTGTTAGGACACCTTCATAGAATCATAGAATGGTTTGGTTCGGAAGAGACATTAAAGATCATGTAGTTCATTTAGACCGTCTTGACTTGGAGGGATACCTGCAGTAACTCTAGTCAGATGTTACAAAATGTTCGGCTTTTAGTTCCACCATGGTCTGCTATGTGGATACTGGGCTGGGTCTTCTTCTGAAAATCTGCCCCATTTTACAGTCTCATCACCTGAATTTCTGTGGAGCTGTACAATGCTGTAGATAAGGTGTGCACAACTGCTGTATCCACACTATTGCTACCACTATTGCTACCTAATGGAGCATCAGGGAGCTGGGAACACATTATGAAAATGGACAAGTTAAGAGTACCTGAAACTGTATTTGAAAACCAAGAATTTAAAACACAGTAATGGAGGTCAATATAGCAGGGAAAAAAACCTGATTTTCCTCTTGCTTTGGTTGGTGTAAATCCCTCTTGTTTGTGTTGAAGACAATATATTGTTTTCAGCCCAAGAAAGGGCAGAATTAGACTTTAAAAGCTTGAAGTTAAAATACCTATTTATCCAGAGATGTCTTGATACTGCTAGATAACAAAGCACATTTACAATGTGAACAGCACCTTGTGAAAGGCTGCCAGGAAAATGCAGTCCTGTGCCTTCCCTGAAACAGGCACTTAGAGTACTATGTTAATGCCAGCCAGTGACTACATTAAGATTATTTTTAATATCCAGGAAATCCTCAAGAGAAGCTAAAATAAAACATTTGTCACATCATAATTTTAAAGGAAAATGTATACCAGTTCATTGCAATTCCATTTCCCTCACAGCCTTAATAGAATTGTTGCTACTAGGACTAAAACTGAGTCTAGCTCAGGAAGATCTAAAAATTGGAAATTGTTTATGATACCAAGCAATAATGTTGTTTTCAAAATCCGTGGATGATTTAAATGCAATCCCCTTAAAGTATTGAAACCTGTCTGGTTCACGCCAAAGGCAAATAAGTCAAATGTATATTTTTGTCTCCCTCTCTTAGAGCAGGGCCAAATTCTGCTTTCAGCAACACTGGAGTGAATCCAAAATTATTACAGTGTTCCTCATGCCTTCCCTGAGCCCCAAGCTGGTGTCTCATGGGAGATTAGTGACTTTCCTTAGCTGTGAAGCATTGAGGTGAGCATGGCTTGGACCTGACACTTCCCCTCAAAAGGGCTTTGCTGTGCTTATTGTGCTGTTGTGCAATACAAGTCCAAAAGTGGGACATGATCACAGGTAGGGATGTGGCTTAGCCTCCCAGAATTCCCTTTTATGGCCCCAGTAACAGAATTCAAGTCTGATACATTTAGAGGACTAACGTCAGTCACAATTCAAGTCTCGAGGAAGACGTTTTTCATGTAAGGAGACCAAGGACTGGTTGATATGATTCTTGGTCTTTTGGCAGGATTCTTGCTCCTATTCCCAACTCTTCTAATGATTTTGTCTTAGGTAAAACTCTCTCACCATCTCACTGTTCCTAAATAGCAAGTGGGTATTCATAAATACCTTCATTTTGCAATGAAGAAAGTGAACTTGAGGGGTTCATAGCTAGTGCTTTCTGGTCCTCAGGTGAAACATTCAGTCTAAGTGTAAATTTTTATTACATTGTGCAGAAGAAGCCCTGGAACTGGTATGAATATGGGTGAGCACTGGGGTGGCTGCTTCTCGCCCCTTTTGTTGCATGCATGTGGTTGTAGTTTCCACACCTTTATTCTATTTATCCTCTAACTGAAGAGAAGGTTTGGAAAAACGTAATGATCTATGGTGACACACAGCAATAACAATATCACAGTCATAGCCACTTACAAAAACGGTTCAAAGTCATTAACCCTGTGTAACAGGGGCAGACTTCTGAGGTCCAGGCTTGTAAGGCATGGCTACCCCAGCCTGCTGAGTCCCAGCTCATTACAGTTATGGATATACACTGTCTGCAGGTCCAGCTGTTCTGGAGGTTGTCCATGTCCTCATGTTACACATGTCCATGTGGTAGCAAGGGAAAAAAGGCAAATCAATGCCAGGACAAGAAGAAGAGCCCAGCTTTGCCAATAACTAGCACCTTTCTAGAGCTGTGTTGTGTTTTTTACATCTCCACAGCTCTGGCATTGTATGTCCCCCTGGGTGTCAGGTAAATGAAGAAATCTGAGTCTTCACATAGCCCTTGGATTTGAACTTTCTAAGGACAGCCTGTCCAGTTTGTGTGTTTGGACTGATGCCATGTGAATGAATGAAGTCCTGCTGTATTTTGCAGCTGGCACACGTCACCACTTACTTAATTTTCCAAGACTACACCAACCCAAGTTTTCTTGGATTTTTGGTTTAAAAAAAAAGAGGAGCAAAAAAAAACCTGTGCTGTTTCAGTCAAACCAAACTAAGAAAATGATTAGAATTTATGCAGGGTTGGTGCCCTGACTGCTCATCCTGACAAGGCAAACTCAATGGGAATGTGGAGTGAGTGCCAAGCTGACCTCTGGAAGGTGCAGTGGAATCCAGTGTGCTGGCAGGAAAGGGTCTGTACACGTGTCTGTGTGCGTGCAAAAATGATGGAAAAAATACAGAAGTGCCTGGACAATTTGTTTTGCATCCTGAGATTTTCCAGCAATGGCCTCTAGTGCTTTTCATGTGTTATGCATCAAATGTGATCAGCCACATGGCATGGTATGGTGAGGTAAATGCATCGGGTCACTAAAGTGCATTAAGTGCCATTTACTGCATCGATTTAATTCTGTCCCTAGTCAAACTTGTAATAACTGTCTCTTTCCCTTACTGCTGCTTTCCCTTTTCCTTTTACTGCTGAGCAGGCAATAGCATCTATTTTCTTGCCCCACAGAGTCCCTCAGCCTCGCTGATAGCCCGAGCCTGCTGCCATCCATCCTGCCTTGAGGAATGCAGGAGATCAGAGCCTGCAGGTACTCCGGGCTGGCAACCTGCACGGGCTCAGCGTGGGTTTAGTGAGCCTGAAAAGCCAAAGGCTGCTTTCACTGCCAGAGCATGGCAGCTCTGGTACTAGAGAAATTCAAACCTGCCCACAATGATTTTTTTTCTGTTGTAAGCTAGGCCTTTTCTATTGGAGCTTTCCATTAGCAGAGCAGGAGCTGTGCGGGACGAAAGATGCAAGTGTGTTAGTATGGTTGGGATTGAGTCTGGAGAATGGATGTCTCTATCAGAAGAGCTCCTTCTACAGGAATTTGTTTATGTCATTTGCACTATGTCCCCATTTCCCCCTGTACCACTGTGTAAGTGCCAGAGCAGATTGGAGGTCAGTGCTCAGATTAATTCTCCATGTAGAAAAAAGCTTTTTCTTTCTTTTTTTCCCCTCTCAAGTGCTTACACAACCTCCTTTTTTACTAAAGAGTGCTGACTCTTTCCTTTTTCACTTTAAATTTCCAAAACACTGGTTTAAGTGTGCCCTGTCTTGCACTCCTTTGCAATTATCCCTTTTAATCTGGTTACAAGGTTATACTACTTCAAATTTAAATCACATCATATTAAGGGGTTTTGCAAACCTTGTGTGAACAATGAACTTTTCACATGTGACTCCAGAATCTCCTTGAATCTAAAAGAATCTCTTTGACTCTGTGATAGAAAGTTGGTGTACAAATACTCAGAAGTAAAGCAGCACATTTCAACCCACAGCATAATTAATTTCAATGCTCCAGGATGGGTTGGGCAGTGAGGAAGGTGCTGCTGGATAAGATCTTTGCAGCACTGCTGCTCCTGGAAGCCTCAGTTCTCTCCTCAGTGCTCCAAAGCAGCCAGCTTCAAAGGGGTCCCCATGAAATATGCTGTGGTGCAATTTTACACACAGAGTACATCATTGCTTTTAACTGATTTTATTGTATTTCTGTTCAGGATCCACAGCTGCTGTCTTTGCCATCTGAAGCGTCCTCATAAAATGAGGCTGATGTGGACTCAGGAACAGGGCCAGTCCTACTGGTAAGCTCCAGCTGCTTTGTGCCAATTTACTGACAAAGCAGCTGTAAACCCAGTTTGGCTGGGTTTATATTTACTCTGTTGCATCAGAGTGGCTCTCTGCAGCTGGGGCATGTCAGAAAATGGGGACCTTGGTGTTTAATATCTGCTGTGTGTCCTCTGTCGAGGCTGTAGATGTTGCCCTTGCAAGGAGATGTGTAGCACATCTTTTATCTATGGCTGTTGTAATTGTATGTTCAGTGAAGGCATCTGGAAGTGTCCCCTGGGGCAGCAGTGCACTGCAGCTTTGCTATTGGCAGGAGTGCAGGCCTGAGATTCTCCTCACTAGGTGTCTGGAATATTTAAAAATACTTAAGGGAAAGAAAGAGACAACCTAATAATGCTGAAAGTACCAATGAAAACATAAAGGTGCTGTTGGACCAGCTGAAGAGTGAGGAACACCCAAGAGTTGGCTGAGTCTTTAATGAGTCGGGGTCACGACGGGAGCCTGGTCTGGACTATGGGGCCTGACAGGGCAGTGGCTCTCATTGGGCTCTTGTGTACTTTGGGAAGCCAGATCTGCTTCCCAGCTGCTTCAGAGGGGCTTTCTGTGCAGACAAAGGAGGAGAGAAGGGTAGGGACAAAGGCACTTCACCTTCCAGGTAAGTTGTGAGGTGAGAGCTAAGGGAAAGGAGACTTCCAAGCTTTGGCTTCCCATTACCACACTCACTGCTCCATTGCAGAGCCTATTTCTTTGTCTGCTTCTTCCTCTTCACTCTTTTTTTTCTTTTTTTT
The DNA here is from genome assembly GCA_013400955.1 of Drymodes brunneopygia. Classification (NCBI taxonomy): domain Eukaryota; kingdom Metazoa; phylum Chordata; class Aves; order Passeriformes; family Petroicidae; genus Drymodes; species Drymodes brunneopygia. The sequence continues at coordinate 833,079 of VZTZ01044176.1, forward strand.
TCTTTTTCTTTTTAAGAGATTCACGTTTTATGACTAATTAACAATTAATTTGGCTAGAGAGCAAGTGAACAGAAAGATGTGGTAGAACATATGGAGGAACACACTGTGCTTGGTCCCTGCAGGTCTGAACTGAGAAGCAAGGTCCAGGAATAATCAGTTTATGAGCAGAGTAGGCTGGAAATAAACTTTGGAAGAGGAAGAGAAGAGAAATGGGAACAGAGTTCCATGTCATTTCTCTCTGAAAATTGCAGACAAGGTGAAGAAAAGCCCTAAGGAATCATTAAAAAGATATGAGAGCAATCAGGGGAAGTGGCGAAGGTTTCCAAACTGAAAAGGAAAGGGAAGACAAATTGGGACAGATTTTTTGTAAAGAGCAAAAGCATCAAAAATATATTTCACAGAAACACAGAATCAAGTAGGTTGGAAATGACCTTTGGGATCATCAGGTCCAACCTATGACCTAACATGACCTTGTCAACCAGACCATGGCACTCAGTGCCCCATCCAGTCTTTTCTTAAACTCCTCCAGGGACAGTGGCTCTACCACCTCCCTGGGTAACCCATTCCAGTCCCCAATCATCCTTTCTGTGAAGAACTTCTTCCTAATATCCAACCTAAACCTCCCCTGGAACAGCTTAAGACTCTGTATATAGCCATGAGGGAACAGTGGGTGTTATGTTCTGGGGGATTTCAGGGACTAGAGGGAGACAAACCCCAACCTGCTGGTGGAGGTGAGAGGGGTGTGAGAATGAAGTGAGCTGGAGCAGAAGGTCACTTGTTATTTGCTTGGTATCTTTTTCAATAAATCCCTGGAGAAAAAAGTTGTATGGGACAAGCTGAGGATTTGAGGAGTGGGAGAAAAGAGTCTGCCTGAGTCTGGGCTGTTTAGCAAAGACAGCAGCTAAGAGCTGTCTCTGAGCCACTGAAACTTGACTGGCTCATGTGATTTCCACTATCAATATTCTGAACTGTGTTAATAAAGGCATCAAATAACTGCTGGACTGAGGCACGCTGGCCCCAGATCCATGACGTCAATGTTTGGTCCAAAGAAAGGGAATGGAGGGTACAGAGCAGAGCAGGGGGAGCTTGCATATACCCTGGACTGGAAATGGGGAAAGTCCAAGCAATGACTCCAGCTATGGAGCTAGAACAGCACAGGGTCTGTTCTCCAGGCCTGAGGCTGAGTGTCACAGCCTGCCTTGCATCCACTCATCTCTGGTTTTTCACTTCTCTCTCTTTCCACCCTCAAACCCAATATGTCTGTGGTCAGATGCTGGTAGGGACAGCTCCTAGCCCATACCATCCCTGAAATGGTGTGTAGGTGATATCTGGCGGACAAAGAGCTGGCACAGGCCAGATCTGCACCAGGCAGTCTTTTAGTGGGCAGGAGCACAGGCAGCCAGGGGCTCTGACCCTGCAAAAACACTACCAAGATGTTCATGGACTCAGGGGATCTAGACTACAAAGCCAATGCTTGGTGATGCCTGAGGTGCTCGAACAGCCAGAAAAGCCACCAGAGCAGAGGACATGTTGTACAGATGGCTTAGTGCAGTTCTTTGATTTGTGGATCCTGATTTTGCTTTTTATGTGTTTTGCTTTTTGTGTGTTGGTGCTGGTGGCCAAGGTCAGGAGCTGTCTCCATGTCAGCAGGAGAAGGAGCTCTGCCTGAGGTGCTGTGGCTGCTGGGCCCCTGCCCTTCTCCTTCCACTGGTGGCTGCCACCTCCTGGGCTGGGAATGTTCTGGAGCTCAGGCTGCTCTCACTGCCCCTGGCTCGGCTAGACTGGATCACAGCCATGATCTCCCGGCAAGGGAATAGCTCCCTGCCATCCTCACTGCCACTTACTGGGCTATTCAGAGGCATGATTTTTTTCCCCAGGGCTCAGCTCCCATTTAAGCACCTGCAGATAAGGGTCAAATTTCCTGAAGTGCTCATCAGGCAGCTGCCTCCCCTGGGACAATTAATCATAGATTAAAAAGAAAAAAAAAAGTATGCTGAACTGTTCAGAAATATCTAGCCATTTTTAAGCCCATAGGAGCAATGACTGTTCTTTATTTTACGTCCTTAGTGTAGGGCCCATGTTCTGATAATTTCTATAAAATTAATTCCTTCATTTCCCCCTTGGAAGAACTGATAACAATTTGCTTTGTGGTTTTTTTGGAAGCTCAAGATGCTGATGGAAGATGAAGGCCTCGGATTCCCTCCCTGCCTTGGTGCACCAAGAAGCTGTTTGCTCAATTGACACTACAGGCAGAAATTGAATTCCTGTTTTGCTCTGTGTTAACAGATGGGTGCTGGATGAAGAAGTGTTAATTTTTAAACATATATGAAGAAGACTGGAGTCCACCTAGAACAAGTGCATTTATGTTTTAAAGGCAGGTTAACATTTTCTTTTGGATTGTTTCCTATCAGGGTGAGAAAAGCAGCAGTTCTAATAACAAGGTTGCTGCTCAGCCACAAAATGATGAGTCTTTCTGCCTTAGAAAGTAACATTCAATGACTGAATTAAGGACTAAATGGCCTAAAGCAGTTGTGTCCCATCTTTCAACCAAGAGATCACACAAAGACACTTGAGCTCTGCACATCTTCCTAAAGCAGGGTTGGATGAGTCTATGTTGCATGAGCAAAAATATCATTGCTCTTGATCACACAATGGAGGAGTTGTTGCAGCCTTCAGAGACGTAGACAGGGAGTTGGCTGTGGTCAAAATGGACCATTTGGTCTGACTGTATCTGGCTGAAGTGGTAGATTTGCACTGGACTGTCAGGACTTTTCTCCTTCTGGGCACAGCTTGAGAGGACACAGGGGAGGGATATAATGCAGCAGGGCCACATTCCCTTCTTTGGTCTATTACTGAGACGTTGCAAGAATTTGGCCAGATCACTTATCAATTTCTGGAATCAGTTTCTCTGCCAATAAAGCAGGAATGATGCTATCAGCTCCAAGATGGAGGTTAGAAAGCAGTAATGAAGAGCTGGCTGCAATTACATCCAAATTTAGAAGGAAAATGGGCTCTTGTTCCCTTGGACCTAATGTAATAAATAAATAAATGGAGCAATCCTGGTTTTATTGCCAATTCGATCTGATTAGATGGAACTTAATTTCTGACATTTTTCTGCTGGTAGCTGTATTATAAAGGCACCCCACAGAACCAGCTTGACCTCTGGGTTCCTCATAATTTTCCTGGGTATGAAGTTAGTCCCTTATAGAATTAGTTTCCTCAGCATGCCTTTGTGGGCGTGGTGCTTTAAATCAGGCAGACACAAGCAGCTGTAGCCCTGACACGGTCATTTTACAGCTGGCTGCTGTTTGTCGCCTCTCCCTCTTTCCCAGCTGCCAAGTACTGTTTTACCTTTCTTATTGCTGTGGAGATGACATTATCTTACACTGGAGAATTTCCCTGCCATAGAGTTGCTCTGGATAATGTTTGTGTACAGATGATGTTTATGAAAGCCAGGGGGCAATTTACTTACTGCAGTGGGCACCATTGCAACATGTAAAATCATCATACACAAATACCATTGACTGAATGGCTCCCTTCCTTCTCATAATTCATTATCAGAACAGGTTACCTGGGGATGAGAGGGAATCTCCATCACTTGGAGACTGTAAATCAGCCTGACTGTCTTTCCAAGGAGCATGCTCTTGCAGAATTGCTGGATGGGGGCATTGCCAGGGAAAACTGATGGGCTCCCTTATGCAGGTGGGCAGAGGAGACAACCATGGTGAGCCTGCTGGCCTTAAAGTCTGAAAATCCACTGCTGCGAGGCTGGCTGTTCCAACAGAGAAATCAGAAGACTGATGGATAAAATATGTCCCTCTTTCTTTCTGAAATCTCTCCAAAGGCTGGGTGTGATATGGATTGGGCACACCAGTCTGCTCCAGAAATGGTAGATCCAGCTTGCATGGAAAACTTAATTACTTTCCCTGCCCAGGCCCCTTGAATTATTGCTGTCTGTGGAAATCTGAGTAAATACCATCTGGATCGATGACAGTCAATGGAAAAGAGCTTTCTCCAGCCAAGAAGAAGGAAAGAGAGTGTTGAGCCAAAGTCCTTCCTCTGGATGCACTGCTCTCCCAAATTCAGCTGCTGCTCATGGCCTGAGGAGAGGTTGAAGTGCCTTACCATGAAACCTCTGCTTTGAAGTAGTTTCCCAAGCTCCTTTTCCATATTCATCATGGGGCTTCTTTATGCCAGCAGCCAGTTCTGACCACCTGTAACCACCCCTTATTTACTTGTTGGAAAGCTGGTGTTAGCACCAGGGTGGATGTTGGCATGAGCCTGGGGCTGCATGCAGGGTGGCAGGAAGATTCTTAGACTCCAGTGCTTGTGGTGTGTGTGGCTCTGCAGATGAGGACTAGAAGTCAGCAGTACCATTCAGGTTTTAAACACACAAACATACTGAAATTATTATGAGAGGTGTCCCCTTTTAGTTGATCTTGCACTTTAGCTGGGACTATAAAAGTGCTTCCTTGTGATAAGAAGTTGCTTTTGTTATTGATCATCTATTGATCCATGCAAAGGGTAGGTTTATACTGTTTTCTTATTGTTGTGCAAAGAACAATAAAAATATTTATGGTTGGGAATACTTGTTTAATGAATTCCATGATGTCAGTAGCCACCCTGTCTCCTTTGGTGCTGCCTTGCCTGCAAATTCATCAGGGCAGGGGAATTCCTGGTTAGCACTTACCATAGCAAAACTCTGACCTCCTGACTCCCAGTGAGGGACAATCTCCTCATCTCAGGTATCAAATTTCTTTACCTCTAGACATTGATAAAGAGGGTGTGTAAGACCTGAGGTAAACAGATTCCTCATCCCTGGAAACATTCAGGGTCAGGCTGGACAGGGCTCTGGGAAACAGTCTAGAGGAAGGTGTCCCTGCCCATGGCAGGAGGACTGGAACTAGATGATCTTTAAAGGTCCCTTCCGACCCAAACCATTCTATGTCTCTATGAGGATTCCATGACAGTGGTTCCAGGCTGGTACTGAATGTGGTGCAGGTGATCAGCAGCTGTGGCCCCACTCCAAGCCTGCCCCAGCCCTGGTGCCTGGGGTGGGCAGAAGCTGGTGCCTTGTCCCACGACTCCTGGCAGCCTTCCTTGCTGGTGGGTGTAAGGGACACTTGTGCTCATTCTGGTGCTAACTCCTGTGAGATTAACTCCTGCAGCCCAAGCCTTCAGAGAGGTGACCAGAGAACCATTCCATGGGTCCCAGCTTGCTCCAAGCTCTTTGAAATGTTCCTATATTCACTAGTTTCAAAAATACAGGCCAGTAGCAAAGAGTGTCCCCCATGGTAGCAGAAGAGTTCTATGCTGTAGCTGATGAAGACTCTGCAAAATCAGGCCCCTCGTTCTCCATGAAGCTCCTGGGATGTGAGGAGCAATACAGCTCTTACTTAACATGCATGAGTTAGGAATTTGTCTGTTCCTGGGTGCCTCAGGGCACAACTGGGAACTGGGAACATATCCACAAGACCAGCTCCACCTTATTTTTGTGTCTGTTGGTACTTCCCTGTGTTGGGTTTTGTTGATCATTAATAGCTGTGTCATTGCCTTCCTGTGCAGCCAATATATATTAGCATAATCCATTTTCACTTAACATTGCCCTCAGAAGACAAAGATTTCAGCAGTCATGTTTGTTATCCTCCCTTAGGCAAAATGCTAAAATCAAGCTTGGAATTGAAAAATTGAAAAATCACCTCCTGGAGCTTAATATGGTGGTTACAACACAAGGACTGGTTGTAACCATGGGTTATAGGTCAATTCCTTGTGCAGTGCGGGAGGATCTGGTTTCTGGTAGCTCTCCCAGTTCATTCAACCCATGTGGTTAGATCAGGCAAATGTTAGTTTTTCTCTAGGAGGATGGGAACAAATAACCTCAGGAAACAACCTCAAGTTGAGCCAGGGGAAGTTTAGAGTGAATATTAGGAAAATTTTTTTCACCAAATTGGTTGTCAAGCATTGGAACTGACTGCTCAAGGCAGTGGTGGATTCACCATCCATGAAGGTATTTAAAAGGTGTGCAGATGTGTCACTTAGGGACATGGTTTAGTGTTGTCCTGGACAGTGCTGGGTTAATGGTTGGACTTGATGATCTTAAAGATCTTTTCAAAACTAAATAATTCTACAATTCTATACATAGCAATTTCTGTCTAGTTCACACACTCTATATTCAGCTGCTTCCTTTTGCTGCTTGAAATCTTCTATTGAAATGTGCACTTAGTTAAAAGACCTGTATTGTCAGATGGAACACCAGCCCCTTCTTAACTATTGATGAAGGCATGTCCTAAGTGGCATTGGACAAAATCTGTGTAGCTCTTATGGTGACTGACTCTATATTACTAATTAGACCATCTGCTTGCATAACACCAATTGTTTTAGGTCCTTGACTGTCTATCCCTGCACTCCTAACTTGCAGGCCCCTTTGTGTGTCCAGCAGTAATTTTCCTTCTCTGCTATTCTGTGCCAGCAAGTTGTGAATAAAATACAAAGCTTTCAGCAGTAACCCTGGGGTTAGAGGAAAATGTCCTGATAATTAATATTCCTGTTAGCTCCAGTAATCTTGGAATTAATAATATTAGTTTCCCCCATTTGTAGCACAGATTGTGGCTCCACAGCACCGAACAACAAAGACTTGTGGTGTAATCCCCCTTTCAGCACCTGTCCTGCAGCATGTGTAGTTATCCCTTTTGTATGACTGGGAGAAAGAATATGCAAGAAAGAGATCAGAGAGGCCACAGGTCTTGCCCAAGAACTCAGTGGTCTGTAGCAGGTCTGTGTGAGTTCCCATCTCCCTTTGCTTTTCCCTTTTATTCTGTCCCTAGGTGATACAAGTGAAGTTGCTTTCCATAAGAAAATATGTGGGTTTCAATGGCTGTGTCTGGTCTCCCCCATGACCTACCTCAAACTTGTTTCTTTTGGATCTTGGCATTCACAAGCACTTCCCAAACTCTCTCCCACTGAGCATTTAATGCCTTTCATTCTCTAAGGAGTATCCTTTTATCAGAAAAAGTAACCTGCAAACCCCACTGCAATCTGTTAGGGGAATCCAGCTGATTTAGAGAGCATTTTGTCCGGTGACAAAATGATGACAGATGATGAAGATCACATGCAGCAGGATTGGGAAGCTGAGACTGGGGACTTCCCAAGAAATGTCTTCTGTTATGAGATGTGTCACAGGATTTCTTCAGTCTAGGACTCTCATTTTCTTGGGATAGTTTGAAGAACAAGGCTGCAGAGTGCTACAGAAAGAGCCTTTGTTTCTTTCTTTGTTCTTAAGCTATGGAAGGAAATTCAGGAAGTTGAACTGTTCTAACCTTTGGCCAGGAGCTGAACACGTTGCTAAGATAATTTTGCAATATTGATTGTGTGCTTGGCTGTACTAAACCTTCTGCTAGCACATAAACCTTCTCACCCTTGTTTTTTTGTCTTCATCCAAACCCCTCACTCTGCTCTAAGACTGCCAACTGTTTCACTCTAACTCAGTGGGGTACAAACAGTGATGGACCCTGGTAATGCTCTATAAACCAAAGCTTTATTGAGACAGTAAGAAAGATGAGCAGCAAGGTGCCCACACAGTGGCTTATCCCATCACTGACAGCAAACACAAGATCACAGCCATGCCGTGGCTTCTGTGCTCTGCCAGCATCACCTGGTGTCCCAGGGTCTGGCAGCAACAGCCAATGCTGCAGATGCCTGTTGGAAGAGGTGAGAGTTGTGCTGTCCCTTGGCTTCACCAGAGTGAGAGGAGCAAAGCACACCTTACATTAAGAGTGTTCTGCCCACACTGCTGCTGCCAAGCTGGGGACAGGGTGCTGGCTGGCTGTCTATCCCACCACTGGCACTGGTGGGAGGCAGGGCATCACCAGTCTGCCTATGTGCCAATATTGGCCATGGGGCAGGGTGTCAATAGGCAGAGTGCCATCAGCCACTGCCTGGTGACTACAAAGACGTTGCAAAGTGGCCTATTACTGTATTTGGCACAGATATCTCTGTTTGAGTCCATCGTTCTCAGCTCACCTGGAATAATCATTAGCACTGATAATATCAATAGTAATAGCTCATCTCTACTCCAGCCCATCCCCTTCCCTTCCATCCCCTGTGCAAACAGAGGAAGAAGGGTCAAATGCTCTTGACTCGTGTGACCTGGCTGTCATTTACTTTTACCCAGTGCTTTACACCGCAGCATCTCAAAGACCTTTGTGTGACCACAGTAAGCAGGTTTTTCCTCCACCGTGCAAATGAGGAGAACAGGAACAACAGGGGCAGCCCCGGGCAGTAGTGGGGCCAGAGAGCTGAATATGGCTCCTTTCTGATCTTCCAGGAAGACAAAAGCACCAGGTGGTCCAGCTGGCATCAGTGACATCCACTGTGCAACATGCCACAGACAGAGGTGGGACTCTATTTCCACATCTCCTCTGAAACCTCATCCAGCCCTCTCCCCTGTGGTGCTCCACAGCCCAATGCACTCCCATAGTTTCATCACTCTGTATTTGGGGTATGTGTGGAATATGCCTTAAGGCAGCAAGTCAAGCATGGTTTGTAAAGCACGATGTGTTCTTTGACATCTCTTGTGTCGTGCCATGTGGCAGGAAACCCTTTCTCACAGTTGTGTCAGCCCCATAAACAATATGTGTGCTTAGTCAGGGCCTCATTTTACTTCTGCTACTCCTCTGTCATGAGCAATATTCTTTTAATATTTACAGTGTTTTTCTGGTGCTAGCATTCATATCCCCTCAGAAGAAGAGCTGTCTTTACCAATGTACTGTACTAACATTCCTATCCTGAATCCTTAAAAAATATTGACTTTTCAGAATAAAGTGAAAGAAGTCCAGAATTGCATGAATCAATGATGTAGGCATATTTACTGAAATTCTCTTGGGCAAGGGCTGACATCTGAAGATTCACTTAAAAAATTTCTGGCACATTATGATCTTATTGAATAAAAATGAGTCTATCCAGGAAAACAGTACAATCCTGTTAAGTATTTTCAGATCCTATGGGACAAAGGTGTTCTACAAAAGCGAGATGGTGTTTATTAGGACTGAGCTGGATTAAGACCATGGAGTGTGAATAGATCACTAAATAGATCATATGTTAAAAAGAGACAGAGAACTAGCAACCACAGTTTATGACCTACAATGTCAACCAGTGAGAGGAAATACTTGTGCTGGCTTGGTATTACACTGAGAATAACCAGTCCCTCAGTAGAGACCAACTTGCTAAAGGCACGTGCAGTGCACATGGCAAACAGTGATTAGGAGTGATGCTTTGAAGGTGCAGGGAAGCACTTTCAGGTGCTTTAGTCCTTCCATCATTTCAGAGAATCCTTTGCTTGTAGGTCAGCAGTGCTTAGCACATGCAAGGTGCCCTGCACTGTTTTAGTATTATGGAAGCACCCAAAAAGTGTCCTGTTTGTAGGCCTATGGACCCATTTGATGTGGGGGTTTGAAAGCAAATGGGAAATCCTGGAGACACCCCAAGGAGCTGATGTAACAGGAGGATGAGGAAGAAGGAGGAAAGCACTGACAAGAGTGGGGAGGACTAATCAGGACTATTCAGTGCCTTGCCTGTGGCTGAAGGAAGATCCTCCAAAGAAGAGGCTGCTGCTGACAGAGGGAACCAGCTCTGCTCTGTCCATGCCAAAGCACTGATCTTGCAGCTGGGGGAATTGTAGCAGTCCCAATGACACATTGGTGCCTGTGAAGTTTTTAAACAAGAGGTTAGAGAACATTTTTGTTCTCCTTTACATCCAGCTTGCATGCAGGCTGGTCCTGGATCCAGCTGCTGGTTCCTAAGGGTGTGGAAGGAGGTGCCTGGATTCACACCATCCCCTGCCCTATGCACAGAAGTGTGCCCACTTTGATGGGAGGGCATTTGGCTGACAGGGCAGCAGGTGACATTTGAACAGCCATTTTCTGTCTTCTCCACCCTATGCACAATTTACTTTATGAGCTTGCAGCCAGACCATGTGAATGAATTAACATACATGAATAAATACAAAAGCATTTACTCCTTAAAAACAATGCAGTTCTCTCCTCACTTGAGGAAAACCTCAATGTCTCTTGGTGTTCTTCCTGGCTTGTGCAGGTCTCTCTGAGCTAAGACTCAGTCTTTACTTTCATCCTTTAAAACCTTCATTCTGCAATTTACTGTATCCCTGACTCAAAAGCAATATCCACTATGCAAATTATTGGCAGAAAGAGATCATTTTGTAGCCAAGGTCAGCACAAATTTACACTGAATTCATTATACAGCAATTGGCTTGGAAAGGCTTTTGAATACTAAGATTGTTTATACAGTTTTTATTTCTTCATCTTATGCTGAGTTTGACTTACACCTAGAAAGGTATTTTGATGTTTTAATGGAAATCTCTAGTCATTTTGCACAGAGAATTGGAAAGAAATAGGAGTGCTCAAAAGGACTCTCTGTCCCTTGCTGTTGCTCTCTCTGAATCTGCAAAAAAACCAAGAGCAGTTGGCTGCACGTACAGCCCCAGCTTTGCAGATGTACAGCAGGCAGGTGTAAGGAAAGCCCGTGACTTCAAATCAGATCCTCTCCACTAATGACTGCCAGTCACATGCCCTGGCCACTGTGATTCACTGTGTCAGGCAGGATCTGTCACGGCAAATCATATGAGTGATGCTGGTTGACATGTTGTGTCATCTGAGGAATCCGGAAAGTTATAACGTGATAAAATCCCTTCTTTTTTTATTAGTCTTTTAAGGAGATCTTCCTGATAGTCATGCCACCTGAGAAGTTTCTTTCTTTTTTTCTTTTTTTTTGCCTTTTTGGGGAAAGAATTTCCATCTTATCAAAATGAGAAATTTCAATACCATCCCACTGAAAATTAAAAAAAAAAAAATCCTAAAAGCTATTCAGTTTGAAAGCATTCAGCAATTTGTGCCAGAAAACTTTTCCACTGGAAATATTGTTTACTGACTGTACATGAAACTTAGCTGAGCAAAAAGTTCCATTGAGGAATTAGAAATCAGACTATGTGAGAAAAATGACTTCCTGGTCATACTTTTACACAATCATTTCATGGAGTTTGACTGCCCCATAACAGTCTATCTTTAGCAGGATCATTATGAACTATTGGATACTGAATTAACAAAATGCCAGCTGTATTCTGAGCATAGAAGGGTGTAAATCAATAGTAGCTGGAAATACAGAGTGTTGTCCAATAGGTAGATGACGAAAATCAGAGCTCACATGTTTGTACGCTTCACTCAGCCTGAGCTACTGATTCCTGTTGTGACCTTGGGCAATCCTTCGACCTCCTTGCATTTTGCACAGTTTTACTGTATATTGAGAAGCAGCAAGGCTTTGCCAAGCCCAGATTTATGTATCAAAATCTTGTATATTTGGGGAAATTGATTTTCAGAAATACTTCCAACTTATACAGTGCTCCTAAGCAACAATTCATTAGAGTGCTATCCAATTTCTAAAATGGGAGTGGAGTGTAAAAGAAGGAAGATACCAAGAACCAATATTAGAGAAGATGAGCATGTAAATACCATTAGCTGCCATGCTAAAAGAGCATTACTCTCTTGGAAGGATGTCTTCTTGAATGGATGCAACCATGCAGAGTTACATTAACTCCCTCTGGTCTGGAATCTGCTTAATAAGTCACTCATTTATGGCCCATATATTTCACATGAATCCCTGAAGGACAGAATATAATAATATGGGCCCAGATGTGAGCAAAAGGGGCTTGACTTGCTTGTCCTGCCTGCACAGGAATACTCAGAGCAACAGCTTAGCTTCTAGAGGCTTCAGAGAAGTAAAAACCCCTTCTGATTTCCTCTTACCAGGATGTTTCACGCAGCATGTTATAACTGAAAAACTTCTGGAGGAGAGTGAATGCAAACCAGAATATTTTCCACTGAAAAACAACAGGGCAGAGAGGAGGAAAGAAACTGAAATGAGATATTCTTTGTCCTGGCTACAATCCACAGACATTTTTAAAAAAGAGCACCAGGAAACCCTGGGAAATATGGGTCTAAGAGTTGTGTTTATGTGCATATTTTATATTCCTAGTCTCTAAAAAAATCATTGGACAATACTGTATTACATGATTCATGGTTTATTCATTAATTTCTTAGCTTCTTGTTAACCAAGAAATGTGTTACAGCTAATCTGAAGCAGCTGTTTAGGGAAGGCCTGGAACAACACATGGTATTTTCAATATTCAGATAAGATAGATATTGTCAGTCCATAGCAGCTAAAGGAGCTCAGTTATCCAAAACCTCTTTTGAAAAACAAGCAGAGGACTTGGGTGCTCTTTCTGTGATTTACTCACTTCTCTGAATGTGGAAGATGTCACATCAGCCATGACAATAGTGAGTGATTTATGTTAAAATTGGATAATTTGCCCAAAAATACCAGATGCTCCTGTGCTGTGGTGCAGAGCAGGCAACACAAGCCTTCTTTTCCACACTGTAAAGTGGGATTTTGGTGTTTGTAGTATAGGCCCTGCTGGGTGTCTTTGACAGAAAGAAACCTGAAACACTAATTTTGTTTGAGGGTCTCAGGTGTATTGCATGGGGCCCATCTGAAATACGGGTTCTGCTGATGTGCATGAGTGTGGAAAGGGGACCTGGCTGGTGAGCTCCAGAGCCTGAACTGTGGGCCTGCAATGGCTTAGCACTGCTGGCTCAGGGGGGCAGCAGCTATGGGGGAGGCTGCTAAAACGGTGCAGTAAGTCCCAAATGTCCATTGTGCCTTCAGTGCTGCTGACTGCCCCACATCCTACCTGGCCAGTCTGCATGGAGGGCTCAGAGCACACTGCTCTGCCCAGGTGGCTGGAGCCTCTTGCAGGATCACTTTGTTTTGAGAGGGAAATGTGAATTTGAGAAGAGCTCCTCTCATTGGCATTGCTGTAGGTTTTGCACTTATTTGATTGAGGCAGAAAGATATTTTTCCTCAGTTTCCCAATATTTTAGAGTGACATCTATGAAAGGTCTGTCAAATGAAAAAGTAAGACTTTCAAGGAGTCAAAGAGCAAGTTTGCCCCAACAATTTATTGCTATGGGAGATCACAGGCAGCGATGTGAAAGAAAAATGGAAAAAAAACCCCAAACCCTTGTATTTAAGTGGTCCCAGTAGCAGTGAGGACAGTGCCTTCAGACAGCAAAGGAGGTAGTTGGAGCCCTGCAGAAGGAAGCTTCTCTGACTTTAATGTCTTATGACAAACAAGAGCCATTCAACATCAACAACACAAGCAAAGGACCTCTAGTTTCTCCACAGCTCAAACTGACTTGCAGATGGCTACAGATCCTGACTATTCAAATACTTCTTGATCCTGTAACACTTGGCAGTGGTGTCTGTTCAGGATAACTGCATATAGAAAAAAGGGTTTAGAAATATTTTATGTTTATTATAGTCCAGATTCACTCTTGCCCCCGAAGTGCCATAAGAACAATGAATAAAAGGAACTTGCTACCTTGGGAATAACGTAGATTTTATAGTTGGATGATGGTTCCAGGTTAAATTAATCTAGTTGCCTTTATTACTTTGAGAAGTGCTAGGAGATCACTGGATCACTGAGATGGAAATTGTGACAGCATTGGAAGCAGGGAATAGGCTTTAAACATGGAAGCAGAGGACTGCTTAAGGAGAACATGATTCCCAGTTCAGTTTTCTGAAATAACTGTGTTTCTACCATCTGAGTCCTTACCACCATTTTGTACAAATGGGAATTTGACTGTAGGAAAAGGGTCATGTGTGTCTTTCCTCAGCTCTTGTCCCAGACAGTGACCTGAATGGTTGTGACTAATTTGACACTTCCTCTTTGCTAGAATTGGATCTCCTTTTTATTATTTTATGGAATTTTTAATTTTTAAAATTAGATTTCATAGTTGCCTTTTTTGTTGCTTTTAAGTGATAGAGAAAAAAATCCTATTTCAGTTTTTACCCACTTAATTCTTTGTCCTTTTGACAGGAAGGCAGATGTAAATAAGCAATACTGAGTGTTCACCTAAGAGGAACACTTTTATTTTTTTTGCCTTGTTCACCTCATTGAAAGAGAGAAGGTCATCACTGTCTTACACAAAATCAAATTGAGACTGGAACTTCTTTCTTTAAGAAATAATACTCACTCCTCTTCCCAGCTTCTTTGTGCCTACCCACTCTGTATTTCACTCTTACAAAGGAGAGAATTTACTACATAAAACTTAGGGATATATTTTGATCCGGTTCTAGTTTTTCATTCAGTAAAAGGTTTTCCTTTCATTTTTTTTTTCAATTAACTAAAGGTACAAAATAGATCCACCTTCAATATCTGATTTATTTTTCCTCACAAAAGTCTGCCCATTACTAATTTTTCTTATTCTGTGCAATCTTTTGAGACTGAAATTCTTTACTTTTAAAAAAATGTGTTCCTGCACATTTACATTTACTTTATGAGAATAAAATATATATCTGTGATACAAATGGCAAGATTTTATAGTTGACCCGAGTGTGTGCTTTGAGAGATTGGCAGTGAATATTTGACCTCTAAGGTAGGATGTGTAGGCAAAAGGTGAATGAGAACTGCCTTAGACAGAAGTTAAGCTCTCAGCATATTACAGTGACAATTCCCCTTCAGCCTCCCTTCTTGCATTGACTTTTGTACCCTTCTTGGGGTTAGAAACCAAAAGCTGAGCACTGCCAATTCCACCTATTCTTTCTTCGTCAGTTCTGTTTCTGCTACATCTTTTTTGAAATGAAGTGACCCAATGTTGCTTTCATGACAATTTCAGGTTTTTTTCTTTTTCAGCTTTTTACTCTTTGTAGTTCACCTCTAACTGAAAATTTTCAAAGCACATTAATGGTGTTTCCCGTAGTAGAACTTTTCAATGACTTTTCTGCATTGTAACCTCTTGATAGGTCACTGCAAAGCTGAGTTTGATTCTCCATGTATTAATGCTCCACTCCATGACTACATGGGTGATCTTTGACTCCTCTCTTCTTATTTTCTTCATCTGTGCAATGAGGATAGTGGTTGCTTTTCACCTTTAATAGTGGGAATGTGAACCACTCCAGTAGAATTCAGCATCAGTACTTTGCCTATGACTTCATTTATCTGAGGCTTAGTTACTTTTACATAAATTTTTTAAAGCTTCCTTAACTCAGGCTTTGCTTTAGTTTTACTGATTGTTATCTCAGTAGTATCCTTGCGTTCTTTTCCTCCACGCTATTCCTATTGCTGTGAAACTACAAACATGACATGGCCACGACAGATCAGATTCAGCTCTTCTGCTCTGAGCCTGCCAGCACTGCTCTCCATACATTTCACCCAGGGGTTTTCCCATTCAGCACAAACATACAGAAAATGCAAAGAAATAGTTTGTAACCTACCAAATAAATGGCTCAAGGAATAAAAATCAGACAAAAACAGAGATGTCAAAAATGGGCACAGAAAGTTGAACCCTGGCTGCAGCACTGGAGGTCCAGTCCTGCTCTTACTGAAATAGTGACTATGAATCCCCTGGAGCTAACCATTGATAAACCAATATATATAGATTTTTTGCTATGTATGTGAATGTCTACCCACAAATGAACCAAGCCATCTACCCACATTGCTTCCCTTTCAGCAGCCTGTGCAGGCCTTTAATTTTCCTTTGTTTTTTTGCTCTTCTCTCTTTTCTCTCTGGTCTTCTGTAGGCAGAAATTCTTCATCAGTTGTGAAGGACTGCAGCCCTCATCCAGACTTCACTTCAGCCCTTTGCTCTTTACTCAATTTGTGAACAGAGAATCAAATTTATCTCCCCTTGTTATTATTTAATTCTGCAATTAGATTGCATTGGTTTGCAAGGCACTTGAGGTTGTAGATTTCAGGAGAGGTGGCATACAAAATAAATGTCTATTGACTTGGCAAGTCTGAGGATGTCTCATTGATTCCAGTGTTCTCTGTATTATTCTCTGTCTGTTCCATGCTCAATATCCCCAACCTTTTTATTCCTTTTTTTTTTTTAAATTGCTGCTGCATGTTGAATACGTCTTCATTGAGCTGCCCACAATAATGCCTGTATCTTTTTCCTTGGTGGTAACAAATAATTCAGAGCCCATAAATGCTTACAAGTAGTTTTAAACTGTTTCCCACAAACCACATGCCTGGGCTGAGTTTCATCTAGTATTACCAATTACCTAGGTTTGGTTTAGTTCATTTGAAGCTCCTTACAGTCTCATGTCTTAGGCTGAATTATTTTTGTTTCATCAGCATGTTTTATTCCTTTCCATTTCTTTTCTGCAGGTTAATGAATGTGAGTTTTTTATTACACTTTTGTGATAGGCTGCAGTGTGATATATGGCTATTTCTTTGAAAGGGAAATGAGACAGCTGTCTATTGAGAATGACCCCAGTGTTGGGTTATAATCTCCGGACAATGCTATTTGTAGATCTCCTGGGAATGGGTTTATTGACTTCTTTTTATGGCACTTTAAATTGCAATTATTTACAAGCATACAAACACATGATTTTTCTTGATCTGCATTTATCTGAAGATCAAACAGCCTCTTATTATTGTGAATATATTCTGACAAAGTCCCTGCATTACTGGAATAAAAGCTTTTCCCCCATTTTATGGATAGAAATCAAAATCATTCAGGAAGAAACATTAGAAAAGACAACAGGAAAGAGGTCTATCCATCCCAGTCTCTTAGGCATGTGACTGAAAAGCAATACTACTTTTACTTTTCCAGCCTTCAGCAACTTGGGTTTCTCAGGGATTTTCAAAGGCAGAGTCAGTATTTGTTGTCTCTCCATGGCAAGCATTTAACCCAGGATAAAGAAAGCTCTGGTAAAAAACAGTGGATGTTTTCTGAGTGGTTCCTGCTCTGGTGGTTGCTTCCACTGGTAAAGTTCTCTGGGTAGTTTCTGCAGCAAAACAAAAGTTGTTTTCAGGTGCAGGCTTGGACCACAGGTCTCTGCTGTAGAGAGCATGCTATGAACATATCTGTGTGTCTTCAATACAGCCATCATCATCATGCCCTTGGCTCCAAGACAGTTGTTCCTGCATGGTAAACACTCCCATGGCTGAATTGCTGGTTGTCTGTATTTTTACATCAGACAGGGAGGAAATAACATGGCTTTAACCTCTGGGGAGAAATTTTCTGAGGCTTCTCCAAATCTGCACGGCAAGCCAAGGACAGTACTGGTAGAAGCAGCTTTTCTGTATTTAATTTCAGGTTTTACCCTTGCTCCTTTTTTCCTCACTTGCTGGTTAATCTCAGTTCCTAATCTCGCCCTTAATTGGCATTGCTGCTATTTCACTTGCCAGAGACTCTCAATGGGTTTATTATTTATCATGTCTAAGTTTTTCCTTAATCTAGCAGGGCCTTCCACTGCGCCCTTCTCAGCTGGCTTTTTGTTGACCCCTACAGATCATAGGATTGCAGGATAATCTAGGCTGAAAGGAACCTCAGCATGTTTCTGGTCCAAACTCAGCTCAAAGAAAGATCTGAGATCAGATTAAGTTGCTCAGGGCTTTATCTTGTTTAGTCTTGAAAACTTCCCAGGAGGGAGACTGCACAAGTTGTCTGGGTAACCTGCTCCAATATCTGACTGTCCTCTTGGGAAAAAAGTTTTTCCTGATACCCAGGTGAATCTTTCATATTCAGACATAAGCCTGGTATCTCTCATCTCCCCAACATCACTGTGAAGAGCTTGGTCATCTTCTTGATGGCCTCCTCTTTGGTGCTGGCAGGCTGCTATAATGTCCAACTGAAGCCACCTCTTCTCCAGGCTGAACAAATCTAGAGCTCCAGCTCCTAACGTTTTTACTTCTCCATTTTTAATGTATTTCTTGTACTGAGGGGCTCAAAAGAATGCAGTGTCTAGATGTGGCCTAGCAGGAGCTGAGTGGGAGGGCAGTCCCTCCCCACAAGCTCCTGGCTGTGCTCTCTCCAGCACAGCCCAGGATGCCACTGGCCACCTTTGCTGCCAGGGCACACTCCTGATGCACAGGCAGTGCTCTGTCTGCCAGGAATCCCCAGAGTCTTCACAGCAAAGCCAGTCAGCCCCAGCCTGGCTTGGATAGAGCACAACCCCATTAATCACTCTCCTCTGAGCATAACCCTCCAACCAATTTTTACCCGTGCAGTTGGTTGCCCACCCATCCACACCACAGTGTCCTCAAGTACAAATGTTGTTGGAGACACTGTCAAAGGCCCTGCTAAAGTTGACATAAGTGTTAACTACTGATTACCCCTTGTACACAAACCCAGTTTTTTGACCATCATTTGATCAGGAATGATTTACATTCAGGAAATCCAAGATGACTCAGCACCTCGTTACGCTCTTCCCAATGAGTCGAATGGGACCTCTTGAGCCTCAGAGTCCCAGAAATGTTTTCAGAATCCAATCACTTTATAATTTTTTATACATTGACCTTGATTTAATTTTTGAGTTTCATTTTTCTCTTTTAGGAATGCGCATTTCTCTCTTTGACAACACTTCATCCTCCTCCCTCATGAACAGTGAAAGAAGTTCATTTAATTTTTCTGTAATGCCTATCTCTTTTGGCATCTGGGAGACATGAATGATTCCTTTATTGACCTCATCTTCTTTATATATTTGAAAAAAGTTCTATTATTTACCTCGAGTTCCTATGTAGTCTTTGTTTCACCCTTTCATTAGCTTTTCCAGTTTGTTTGGTGTAGATTTTTTTTGTTACAGCCATCACTCCATGTTACATGATTTCTCTGTCTTCCTTGGTACAGTACCTGCTGGGTTTAATCATTCATATTATTATCTTTGATTACTTTTTGTTAAATCTAATTTTCCCGCAGCTCATCTAGCAGGAACACAAAAACATTCAACTTTATTTTTTGTATCACTTTTTTCTGAGTTATTTTCTAATATTGCTGCTCTCTACAATGCTGATTTGTGTCAATCCCATACTGATATGAAGAAACCTGCAAATACACAAGATTCCATTTTCTTTTTAGTTCTTCTCCTCCCTCCTGTTTGGGGAATATGGAGCAATGAAGCCACCCAGGACATGTGGGTCCCAGTGAGAACCTTGTCACGGTTCAGCTCTGCAATCTATTTTACATACATATGACATCTCAGTTAGCAAAAGTCATGGCTGTGGTACTGTCTGTCCGATGCTTTCCTGCCAGGAAAGCCCTCTGAGGAGGAAAGCATCCTTTCATCCACTCTGTAAGTGCCTGAGAAAGACAAGACTAAATAACACATCCCAGTGTTGGGAGACCAGAACTGCAGATTTAATGCTCTGTGTCCTTTGGGGCTTGCACAGTGTCCCTGAATCCACAGGATTCATCCCATAACAAAACCTTAGGTAATATGCAATAAAACACCTAATGTAGTTGCCTGAACGGAGCAGTTGGTGAAGCAAAGGCCTGGTGTCATTACCTGATTGTAGATGTCCAGAAGGGCTGGTAGGCATTTTTGAAAGGGTGGGAGAAGTCTTGTTTCTTTGAGTTGTATATGGGATTTACAAGCATATGGTACAATGTTCTTCCTAGGAAGGAATCAGAGACTGATTTTACCTTGGGATTGTTTGTTGCTTGGTGTTTTCTTAAAGAAATCTCTGGTATGCTTTCACTTCCTTAGTTCTTGCACTTGGGTTATTTAGGATCTCAGTTCTGTGCGATGTTTATTTCAGTCAAGACTTTGTTCTTAGAAGCTCTGGTTACAGTGTAGAAGGTTGCTCCTTAGCTTCAGCACAGAACTTTTCCTTATCTGAGTATTTCAAAACATATGATAAATCCCCTTGTAATAAATAATGGAGTATATTACTGAATGCCTGTGGATTAGTAGGTATTTGAAAAAAAATAGATCAGGATAATTAGGCAAAGAGTCTTAAAAAGAAGTAACTAGTCATAAATTAGAGACACAACTGTAGCCAGTTCTTTCTCCTATTCTAATCAGAAACCCATCCTTCTCTTTGATCTCTAGCTGCATTCTTGTTCTCTTTCAAGGAAGGACCCTTTTTGCCCCCTCAGTTTAGTTTTTGCCAGGGAAGAACAGTGATTAAAAACAATACACAACAATTATAAGTATTCCCAACTGTTAGTCTGTTCTGATTCTTTATACTTTTTGAAAATAGGTTCATGCTTCAATATGTATAATATGTACATATAACATTTACAGAGATACAGTTTTCTAAAAGCAGGTTGGTGACATTAACCTCAGCTCCATACCTCTGTAGATAATTACTTGACATGATTTCTAGCTGTGTCTAGTGTAAGTAGCTCCTTCTTCACTGCTTGGAAGAGCTCATTGCTTTAAGAATTGCAGTTGGTGCCTTTATCCACATGGTCCATCCTGACTAGGAAAGAAAGTGAGGGTTCAAGGAACTGCTTGAGGCCCTCCTCGAAAACTCATAACAAAATAGAAGATGGCACCTCACCAGACCCGCAGCCTCTGATCTAGCCAACTAATTTGTGTTTAGGGATTGCTCATACATGCCTTTCTCATTTCATAAAGGAAGGCATTAATAATTCCTGGCAGGGGACAAGTATTTCCCTCTCCAGCTCTTTTACCACCCGTGAAGATCACAGAATAAAGCCACAACTGAAGGACATTGTCTGACATTCAAACAGTGGAGATTTTTGTCCGTGGCTCTACAGCAGTCAAGGGGCAACTGAGACAAGATGCCCAAGTCTTGCACTTCTCCTGCCTGCCCCCACTGGGGCTCTGGCTGCCTCACCATGCATTGCTTGCGGGGCAATCTGGGTGGCCAAAGGAGGTGACAAAAAGACCTCGTAGGTGCTGGTGTCCCCCAAGGGCTGGGGACACCACGTGCTGGTGATCCTGCTGGATCCAGCAGGGTGCCTGGTGCATGGGCCACACTCAGTCTCCCAGGCTGGGGGCCTCTCCAGCAGTATGGGGTAGGCAGGACAGACGGCCCCTTCCTCACCCCAACTGCAGGCAGTTTTTCTTCCAACCTCACACTGGTGTCAGATATTTGAATAGTCCAAGTCCTGCTTCTAACCAGGCGTGCTGGCTTAGGCTGGGAGGGAATCTCTGCTTTTGCACTGATCAATGTAAATGGATGTTTGTGGATTTCAAGGCAGGAGTTACCCTGTCTCCCCCAGCCTACACTGGGCACAGGCATCCCCTGCACATACCTAGCATGCATGGTCATACACAGATCAAAACTCAAAACTCACCCTTATCTTGCCACTCCAAATGCTGCCCCTGCAGCCCTTTGTCCAAAGCCTTGGGGTGACCAGCTATGGCCTGTTGCTGCATTGTGTCTACCATAAATGTCGTTTCATCCTGTACTCCTTTACCTTATAACCCTGATTTCATTTATGGAGGACCATTGTGATTGCCAACTCAGTGAATATTGCTTTAATTTCTGAAGCAGAAAAGAAAGAGTGAATAGTGAGCTTGAAATGATTCACTGAAATTTCCAATGTGAAGCAGAAATCCCAAATTTCCCATGTGGAAAGAAAAATCAAATGTTTTGTGGTTCATGGATTTGAAATAGAGATACTGCTCACCAGAATAATAGGAAAATCACCAGACAACTCTTGTGAGTTTGTTTGGTGACCTTTCTAGCCTGTCAAAAGTCAGTGAAGACATTTTAAAACAAAAAAATACCAAGTATTATAAGCTAAGAATTGGTATAAAAACTAGAAGACAGCATCAGGATGAATTTCTTGGCATGAAAAAAGAATTAAAATCAATTCAGCCTATTCAATGTAACGTATGCACTTAGACTGATATGACAGGGCAATACAGATTCCCACCAGTCACACTTTTTGTGTCTTGCAGGAGATGTTTTATATATATATACATATAAATCTCTTCTCCTGTTCTGCATCACTTCTTTTCCCTTGGTCTATGCTGTATTAATGAAATTATATGTGTCTTTTTGGCTTACACAAAAATATTTTGTTGTAACAGAAACACAAACCTGCTGTGTTGCCTGTGGTTCCCTCTGTGAAATTTTAGATCATTAGTTTCAGTGTTTTAGAGCTTCAGGCACTGCTTTGCAATGATGGTCTAGCAAGCTGTGTTGCCCATTGCAATTAAAACATGTGACTGCTTTAAAAATGTAGTATTTGTGAGAAATGAAGCAGTCATTCAAATCTGTTGGGAAAATTTTCTAACACAGCTACAGTATCTTCTCATCTGCTCTCTGCTTCCATTATTGATTGCAATAGAGAAGATGTATTCCATGGAAATTACTTACACTGCATGACTATAATTTCATAAGGGAAGGTCACAGAATAAAAGAAAAATTAGTCTAATATGATTTTACTTTGTAATTTGAGACAGATCTTCAACTGGTGTAAAATGGCAAGTTTTGCTGAGATCAAGAGTGGTGAAGAAATTTACTTTGGCTTAGCAGCTCTGGAGTACAGAACTCAATCAGAAATGTAATACTTCTAAGTAAATTTCTGAGTGAAATCTGAAATTTTCTGTTGATCAGATTTATTCAGCTATCTTTAAAAATATTTTTTTTCAAGATCAGTTAGGTTTCATAGAAGAAATCCCTTCCTTACTGAAGTTGATGAAGCAAAAGACATCTTGGTGTTTTCACTGGAGTATATGCAAAATTAGTGCCTTCAGATGCTGCTAGCAAAAATGAAGGGAATGGAGGGAGAAAACCAGGCAGTGGCTACACTGTGGTTCTCAAGACAGAAAATTACTGTGCTGCACTCAGTATTTGCTCTTGCATAACATGGAGGTGTCCTGATCTCATCCACCCTGTGCACTTCATGCCCACAGAATATAAAGGGGAGTTTCATAGTCCCAAAGATGGGGGCTTACACTATAGCAGTACATCATGAAAGTACAGGAAACAGCAGAGAACTACAGCTGCTGAGGATATAGTATTTTTAAGGGAAGAACAGATGAGCAGCCAAAAAGATATGAAGGAATACTGCATCCAAGTGTGACTGCTGCATGCTTGGAGAGAATGAAAGACAAAAAGCAATGCAGAGGAATTCATCAGTCAAGTCTGCCTTCATTTACCAGTAGTGCATGAAGCCATTGCAAGGTCATGCGAGTGCTCATACAAAACACTGTTACACAACCCCCTTGAGATGGGATGAATTTTAATATTTTAGAAGAGTTTATGCACTTCAGTAAAAATATTTTTTTTTGCTAATATGTACTAAAATGCTTTTTGGTGTACTGATCTCTAGAATTGTACAATACTTTTTCTAATGTGGCTGTGCAGATGGACTTGACCATAAATCTATGCATGGGTTGTGCAAGGATGTCATATAAACCTTTCAGCCTGGGAAGTTATGGTTATTCTACTAAGGGGAACTGCAGCTGCTGATATCTATGAGTCAAATAAACCTCTGCCTTATTATCATATTGCTATTTAAAAATATGGAACAAACATCTCTCTCCAAATAATAATAGAAAAGTTGATTGTTCCATGTCTTGGGGGCATGAGTTTCTGAGGTCAGTAGGGACAGGAAAAGAGTATTGAAATAAAGTGAAAATGCTGGAGGTTTGTGGGTATCTCTGAAAAATAATTGAGCTTCAGTTTCATTTCAGTGGGGCCTGGGGATCTGGAAAATATTCTTGATCTACCAGACTTTTGCAGAGTTAGTGGTCTTTAAAAAAAAGAAATGTTTTCATATGATTTCTAATTATACTCTTTTCTAATGAATGGAGACAATTTCAGATGATTTGTGGCAGGAGATAGACAGAAATTTGAAAAATCAGATGGGAACAATGTGCACTGATGACTTTCCTTGAATCTCTGTAGGATGATTATTATTGCTTTTTACCAGACATAGAGAGGAAAGTGTATCAGTGATTTGGTAAAAGGTCATTCTACACTTCTTTCTCATTTTCCTAAGAATACAAAGGTTAACCTTTATTTAAATCCTTTCCCTCTGAAGTAGATCCATTAGCAAGTCAAGGATCAAGCTATCATGATAGACATCCTCAGAGTAGTCACAGAGTGATGCTTTCCTTCCCCTCCATTCACGATCTGTAGAGAGCTGGTGGCATCCAGCATTGACTTTTCCTCTGCACATAAAGTCTTGTAGAGCCCAGGGCTAGTCCACATTGTCATTCCTATGCTGACTCAATTTCCCACCTTTCCTTCCAGCACCTTGTATGACAAGTCTTACTGATATTGAGGTATTAACATTAAACGTGGCTCTGTGCTGCAGTATAGGAGGCCATCAGATACATCTGACAGCTGCTCTAGACTCCTGCTCTGAGCAGGGCTATCTTACTCCTGGTTTCTCAGAGCCTCGTCCAGGCTGGTTTTGAATACTTCCAAAGATGGAGGCGGCATTGTCTCTCCTGGGCCCCTGATCCCTAAGCGAAATCATCCTTTCTTGTGCTGATTTGAAGATTACCTTGCTGGAAACTGTGACCTTTGCCTTATCCTTTGCTGTGACCCTGATCAGAGGGGTACTGGGACCACCCTGGGGCTGCAGTCTGACAGAGCTGGCATGAGCACAGGAGGCAGAACACTGCACCAGCTCTGACTGTACATCCGCAAGGGTCTCATCCTTCTCCTTTTAAAGGAAGGTGACAGAAGACTTCCATTGACTGCTTTAGGCACTCTCCTCCTGCTACGCATTACAGATTGGCTCAAACAATGAGGCAAGACTTCAAAGTAAGCTAAGAAAGACAACTACTCTAGGAGTCAAAACTAGCAATTTTCACTTATACCACCTTTAGCAAAGCAATATTCACGTCCAGTTCTTTCACCTTCTCACATTCTCACCATCAACAGTGCCAGCAAGGTTCACAGGATAGGTCCATTTGTCAGGAAAGAATTTTTTCTTGCATTGATTCAGTGTTTAATTTCATTGCTATTCCCTTCTTACCACCTCCGTTCTTGCCTCTAGCTTGTGCCTTGAGACAGGAAAGGACAAATGACCCTTCTGCCTTCTCCGAGGTGTTCACAGCCCAGAAGGGAGGCTATCCCTAGTGTTCTCTCTCCAGCTGCCCAGAATCAGGGCTCAGCAGTAGCTCTACAACCTACTCTGGTAGCACTGTTACACAAATGGGATCTTCCAAGAGGGCAGAGCCAACATCTGGAGGCTAGAAATCATATCAGCCATCCTAAGCTATCTGGTTCCTATTCCTGAACTGGGACTTTCAGGTAAATAACTCCAATCATTGCAATTTCTTCTCCTAGGAGAATGTAACCAAGACTTTTATTGTTTCTATTGACCTGCCTTGCTTTCCTGTAGCCCTGCAGCTCTGCAATATTCTCTCTGAAATAAGGGGACTCGTAATTCACAGTGTTTATTTGACAGCCTTTGTGTGGTCAAGGAAAGGGAAAACAATGCTGGGGAGGCACATTCTCCCTGTTCTACTTGCTGTGATCCCAGTATGTTTTGTCTCTTCTGCCTGACTTGATGGGGTCATGTAGTAGGCACAGACTGAAAATGTCCTGTGGTTGTAGTGTTCAGCTCTTCAGAATGTTTGCTGAGCCTGACTCACAAACAAGTTTAATTGTCAAGCCAGGGTGAATATTTTGTCAATGCAATATTTTTAGAATAATAAAGAGACCAGTAATTTATTTAAAAGATGCTCTCATTTCATAAATATTTCCATAAAAGCTTGAGGAAGTTTAATTATATGGCAATCCTTCACCCCATTGTGGAGAAGCAGAATTAAAACTAGCTTCACTTTCCCTGCTCAGCAGCTCTGTGGTTTCTGCTCACACCTCTAATCGTTCAAAAGATCTGCTTTGAATGATTGTTAAATGATTCAGGAATCATATTTATATAGAACAATTGTTCTACTGATCTTCACAAAAACCCATGATGGGAAAAATCATCATTCTTTTTATAAAGAACAGTTCTTAAATCTGTTGCATTTCTTCCTTTCACCAAATGTGCATCTTCTCTAATATGGCTTTGGGTCATTTTTAATTTTCCTCTATAGAAAACTATGCTAATTACAGCTTGATTAGATAAGTAGTTAGTGAAACAGCAAGTTGCCTGCATAGCCCAGCAGAGCTGTTAGAAAATGTTTCAGCAACTGAGGCTCATGGGAGTATTCAGCTTAAACTTCTCAGAATGAGAGCAGGCATCCAATCAATATTTAAGCCTATTTCACAACCTTTTCTCCCTGTGATTTTAACTTGCTGCTCAGCTAACCAAAAGCCTGCGATATGACACTTTCTATTTTAATATGTCTTTTTTATTGCAAAGATTGAGAGGGGAATTCTTAATACTGAAAATCATTAGAAGTAGTTCACCTCACGATTTCTTTGTTAGACTACAAACAGAATTATAGATGGATTCAGGAATATGTAGTCTGAATACTTCATCTTGACAAGAGATCAGGCTCCACTCTAAGGTACACCAATGCATATCAGTAGAATTTTTTCCCCCCAAAATTCCGTGTAGTTACTTTAGTTTTAGCTGATGTAACTTCTAAGATTATTTTCGGGAAGGAAGTTCTTCCAAATAAGAAGTGGTGCATCTATAAATTGCAATTTGCACTTTTGTTTTTCACTGAATAATCCTTTGCTGGTAAAGTTTAGGGATTCAAACAGACATTTGTGAGCTCCACAAAGGGAAAGAGTAAAATACAATGAAGACTCCCTATAATTTTCTTTAACCTCATGCCAAGCTGCTACCAGCATGACCCTGAAAGTAGTATTACTTCCTGAATACACTGCCTTGATGAACAATAAATTTTTCTTTCATGACAGGTTTATTGTTTTGTTGAGGAATTGCTTGAGAGGTATTTCATTGTATATAGTGAAGGTGTAATTGGGCTACAGAGGCGTATTCCTTTAATATGTTAGGCAATAATTTCATGTCACCTTTTTGTACATAGGGATTTCATTCTGTTAAACTGATTGATTACTTTATCAGGATTCATTTGCTGGCATTTGGATAAAGCAGTGTCTTGCTGAAGGGAGAATTATAAAACTTCAGTCCTTTGCCAAGTGGGCAGGATCTGTGTGAGAGAAGACGACAGCAAAGGAGCCTGTGCTGCACGGGGAGGTCTGCAGGGCATCAGGAGGTTTGCAGAGCATATGCATTTCTGCTCCAAAAGCAGTTGTCCAGTCTCTCTTTCCATCCAAGACAGATACAAGTAAATCCACCATTTGCCTTCCTTGTCAGGCATCTATGTAAATTGTTCTTATACGTCCTGGTCATCTTTTGTGGCCTGAATGTGCAGGTACACAAACCTCTCTCTTACACCTTTTTCCACTGCCATTGGGGAAGCCCAAAGAGGCAGATGTACTTTTGAATATTGCACCCCATCATGACTGAGCAGTGCCTCACTATCCGTGAAAAAGAAATTGTCCCTAAGTTCTGAAAAATATTTACCATTGGTTTATCAAAAGCATCTACTGCTGTTCTGACAATCTTCTAAATTGGATTGTGCTGAGGAAAAGCTGACCTTCTGCTTTCTCCAGTGAGGTCTTCTATCGGAATTCGATAAATAAAATCAGACAAAACCCCTTTAAATTTCCTCCTAGAATATTTCCCTAGACAGAATCCAGAGTGAGGAATATTAGGCTAAATTCTCTCTTGACATAAATCCATTGAACCTAAATTAATCTACCTCTTGGAACAACCTGATTGTGGCATCAGGTGAAGTACCCTTTTAGCATGGCACCCAGGACCTAAACTAAGTTACATCAGCAGAGAATTTGTTTTGATATTGCTGCAGTCAGAGAATGAACTCTGATTTTAGTATCACACTAATAAATGTTCCTTGCAGTGCTGCATGATGAGATTTCAGCAATAAAACTTACTTGTGTTTCCTTACAACTTTAATTTACAAAATTGATCCAGACAGAAAGCAAGAAGATTTTCTTTCAGAACCAACAAGGATGTTCCTGTGAAGTTTTGAAGAAAATCTATTAAGCTATGTTTGAATCTCACTTCATTAAACATTTAGGCTGACTCGCTGTTTTGATATCTGTTATAATGGCTTTTGTGTCTTGCTGAAAAACTTGTTGCACTGTTGCTCTCAGTCAGAATTTCCAGAGAGCTACAATGTTTTGGAAAGCAGAGTGCTAGTTATGTGTGAAGAAGCAGTCATAAATGAAAACACTGAAATAATTATATCTGCTTGAATATTTTTGCCTAATGTTATTTTGAGGATCCCAAAGCACAGCCTACAATAGTGAGGGTTCTCAGCCATTATCAAACATAAATTCCCCAGGATGAAGCAATAAGACTCTTGCCTCTGTATTGTCCATCCTGTCTCTATACTTGTCTGTGTAAGGCCTTCCTACTGAGGTGCAGTTTTCATGCACATTCATCACCCTGAGCAGTCTGCACAAAGTTGAACGTGACCTGCGCCATGCCATCACTTGCCAGCAGGCTTCACTGCTAATCTTCCATGAAAGATGCTTCATTTGCCGCCAGGTGGGTTGCACAGAGGGGCTGTGTTGTCCCACTTTTCTTGCTGCTGTCCAGAAAATTGCAATCATGCTTTAAAATGGACAAGTGGAAAAAGGCAGCCTCGCATGCCATGCACACATTCTGCCTCATTTAGCACCTACATACAAAAAAACAACAAAAAAAAAAGAGTTAATAGAGCTGCCAAACCAATTACATTAGATTAAATTAGATTAGTGAGCCAAAAAATTAAGACATCATGGCAGACAGGTCTAGGAATGCTGTGGCAAAAGGGAGTATGGGATACCCAACTCTAGAAAAAAATGAATTTACTCAGTAAGTTAACACTGAAATAAAAATATTTTAAAAACGTCAGATGGAACTAAAATATTTTAGACATATGGTGCATTAGCCAAAATTTTAAACATTTGCCTTGAGCTCCATAAATGTGAAACCGATTGAATGAGTTTAGCAGGTGATACAGATTATCTTTATCTGCATTAAACTGCACATATTCATTGTGATGCAGGCCAGTTAAAAATCCAATACAGACCCCATCTCTCTAATCTCATCTAATGATGACATCTATGCTTTTGTCTTACTTTGAAAAGTTTCGGTCATTTCTATGAATAATTTCTGTTGACTGAAAATAAGAGTATTGAACATAAGTGATCAACACTCCCCCAATTCTTAAAGCAATCAATGTTTTGATTACTCTAATTAAGGTACTGGACTGGTTGTCAGAAGGAACATTCACTACACTTACTATCAATAATCTTGGAAAATCCCTGCTGTTCTCTGGGTTTAGGTCCTGCACCAGATTGCAGAGATAAAGCAGAAGAAGCCTCCTCTGTCAGTGCCTATCTGGTTTATACAGATGAACTGGGAGGTGTAGGGTTCTTGGACGCTCCTGACAATGACTGTAGAAAACATGCACGCAGTGGGTGTTCTCAGATGGATAGCCAGCCCTCCCAGAATGTGCAACACTTCCAGGGGTTTCAGAAATATCCTCCAATTGCTTGAATAGGAAACAATGAGAGAGAAAACCAAGCTCCTTACTGTTATGAGTAAATCTGTGAAGAGTCAACCCTTTCTGTAGTACAAGAGTTACAATCTTTCTAAAAAATGTATAATTTAAAAAGTGTCAACACAATACATTTTCTGGACTTTGAAAGTAGGCGTTTTGATAATCCTTACTTTAATTGACCATGAAAGTTTCTCAGCAAAGCAACTGGGGGCTTTACAAATTGTACGCTTGAGATGACATTCTGGGCAGGTTAGGAATCCTGCATCCTATTATTGAAACCTTCAGCCAGGCATACAGGTCTATTAGGTGGAAAAGGACAGAGGCTGGTAAGTCAAAAGGGAAAAATTGTGACTGTTGTGGTACCATTTAGAAAGGGAGTGAACTGGCTGCAGTGAGGGGAGAGGGTCTGAGTTCACCTGTGGCTAAATAGTGGTTGCAGTATATCAAAATCATCTGTGGGTGCTGCAGTAATGTTTGAGGAAGGCCATTGAGAAAAGCATGGTAATAACTGATGGTCCGGGTCAGAAATGCTTTAAGTCTTGTTTTAAAATCAGGCAGCATCAGAAAGCTGGTGACACTGTGTGGCAGTGCTGGATTAACCCTTTGCTTGACTGGTGACTAAATACAATGCTTCCTCAACCTGTTTGCCCAGGGACAAGAAGTAGAAATCTTGTCACATTGGCATAGCTGTGCTGGGGGTACAAGCTCTGAGCAGGCGCAGCACAGCCCCAGATGGAGCTGCTGGGGGGCTTTGGGACCCTTTGGGCTTATTCCAGCACAGCTATGCTCCTCCTCCTCCCCTTCCTCCTCCTCTTTCTCTCTGCTCTCCTCTAGAGTTTAAATACAGGTGCTTTTCTTTATTGTCAGGACTGCCAGAAGGAAGTTTTGGATTTTGTTGCCAGTTTCCCTTTATCTTCTGGGCTTGCTAGAAAAGATCAGAGGAGGTGCTTTTCCTTCCCATTTATCTCACACCATAACTCTCAACACCATATGGGGGATCTGCCTGCTCCAAAGAGCATATGCAGGTACACTGTTCTGGCACACACACGAGCTTCATGTGAGATGGCTTGATTCAGCATGACTTCCAAACCAGAGGAGAGCACAGCACGCTCCAGACAAGTTAAACATGGCTGGCAGCCATTCCGATAGGCCGTGCTCTCCAGCTGCACTCCCAGGCGTGTTATGGCCGGGGCCTGCGGGCTCGCTGGCCAGCAGGGATGGCTGCCCGGCCTGCCTGGGGCAGCGGCACAGCCTGGCAGCCAGCCCGCCTCTCCCACAGCCCTATGGCTGCCAGCGCCACGGAGCCAAGGCTGGGCCTTGCCCTGGGGAGCTTAGACAGACCCTGAGCCAAGGCTGGGCCTTGTCCCGGGGGGCTTGGACAGATCCTGAGCCAAGGCTGGGCCTTGTCCTGGGGGGCTTGAACAGACCCTGAGTCAAGGCTGGGCCTCGCCCTGAGGGGCTTGGACAGACCCTGAGCCAAGGCTGGGCCTTGTCCTGGGGCGCTTGGACAGACTCCTTCCTCCAGATGCCCATGGATGGGATGGGAGGGCTGGGGTGGGAGGCAAAGGCCAAGCCCAGCGAGCTCCTGGCTGCTGGACACGGGGCTTGTTCCAGCTGACAGAACCATGCCCAGAGCAATCACTCATCTGCCTGAAGCAGAGCAGCCCCATATGTAATGGAATAGTTTGGCCTCTGGTTGGTTCAGCGGGTTTCCGTCTCACACTAAGAGGTGTTCAACAGTATCAAAACTGACATTTTTCTACATTTGTATGTAGTTCACACAAGGACAACCCAAAAAGTAAGTGCAAAAGCAAGCTGAGCGTTACTGGCTTGGGTTGCCTAAGAGCTGAGGGAAAGGATAGGAATATGGGCGGTGGAGGGAAACGGGAATCTCCAGAGTCAGTTTGCCAGATCAAACTGTTGTCTTCCTCTCTAAATCGAGTGTCCCCAGGAGCTGAGCCTGGGCTTGCTTCTTCAGGTGGGCTCTGTGAGTCATGACAACTCTGGACACATAGGACACATCTAGTGGCACATTGGGAGGGGTTGGCCAGCTGAGGAAAGTCACTTGCATTGGTCACGTGCAATACTAAAGGACAGCCCATACTCTTATGAACGTTTTCGTCAGTCTTTTCTCCCCTATTTTTTCTTCTCATGTAATTTTTCAGGCATTTGGACCAAAGCAGACATGACAATGCCCAAACAGCATGCAAGAGCTTTGACTGTGCAGGAAGAGGCTACTACCCAGAGGAACTTAGTAGCCCTGCTTGCTTAGATTTTAAATTTAAATTCTTACCATGATATTAAATTGCGAGTTTGGATTTCTTCCATCTCTAATTGCCAATTTGTATCCTGAGATTGCAAAGCAGGTGCATGCTTTGCTTGCTGATAAGGGCATGGCACAAGACTAGTGGCACAAAAGGGCAATAAACTCCTGAGTTTATGTGGCAGTTGAACCTCCTGCATGGACACGTATTTATTTAGCTCTTGAGCATAAATCTCTCTACTGAATTTCAGAATATCCCTGACATAGGAATAATGAGCCAAAGGCATATTGCCATCTTAAAACAGAGCTTCTGCAAGAAGTATTTCTGTGTGAGTTGGACTTGTTACTCCAGATGATTATAGTTTCTTTTCCAAAGAGCACAACTGCACTAGAGAAACCCATATAATTTAGAAAGAGACCACTAGAAGCCAGTTCTGTGAAAGGAATGAGTTTTATGTGACGATACTAAATTTGGGTGTGACAGATATACTGAAGGAAAATGGCTTTAAAATAACACATGTGCCTCAGAAGTTGTGGCTATCTGCCCATCCTTTCCTGCTTGCACTAACTTACCCAGATGTATGTGTGTCTCCTTGCTTGGAAAACACTTTCTAACTCCCCTGCCTTTACGACCGACTGGCCTAAGTCCAAAGTCTTGGTAGTATCATATTTCTGTCTGCATGCCTTGGTGTTCACAGCAAAAGGAATCATGGCAACTAGTGTCGGGTAAGTACCTTGGTGTCTGGATGGATGGATGGATGGATGGGTGGATGGATGGATGGATGGATGGATGGATGGATGGATGGATGGATGGATGGAAGAACACTGCTGGAGATAAGTTTCTCTGTGTTAACACTAAAATCCATACGAAGGTGGGGTCAAATCATCCTTCTTACTATGAGACTGTGCCAATGGACATTGTGTGTTATACAGAGAGGAGGCGGGGGCTGATTTTAACCCTTTTCTGGTCAAGTTGTGTGCACAGCAGCTGGTCTGTGATATTGGGCAATGGAGCAGTTGGCACTTACCCAAGTGGCTGATGTCCAAGAACCAAATTTTTCCATTAAGTACGGAAGAGCAGCATATTTTTTGTGAACATGGACCTTGTTTTAATGATGTTTTTATCACCTGAGAACTACACCTCAGGTGGTTCCTTGGCCTTACCCTTGAGATGTTTCAGAAGTTGAAGCAAGACGATGCAGAACACCACTTGCTGTGGCAATTGTTATATTTTCAGCATGGGCAAAACACAAAATGCTTGCCCAGGAGCTTGTAGACTGAACTCAAAAGCTGAGATGACAGTACCAGTGAGATTACTTTTCTTCTTGAAACATAGCTGCCTTTTTTTAATAATACTTAACCAGAAACATAGGGGTTTAGGGTTTTTCACCTGTTGACTGCCATAAGCAGCTCCCAGGACAAGAATAAGTTTATAAATGGATTTCTCTAAACAAATATGAGAAAATCTGTGGCCCTCACTAGGCTCTGTGGCTGTTGTGGATGCATACAATTTTTATTTATTTCTGTTCAGATTTTAAAATGTGCAGTGGTACAGTGGAAGCTCTGGCTCATTACGGAATAGAGCATCTTCAAACAGGTTCACTTGCCACCTTATCAGAATTCTAGATCCTATTTCTTCTTCAAAAATAGAAACTATTTTTGGAGGGTAACAAATCAGGAAATATATGTTCTGCTGCTCTCATTAATGTGAAGCTAGTGTGTGATGGTAAAACAGCTAGATTAGGCCAAAATGTGAAAATTGAAATAAACAAGATAAATGAACCCAGATCAGAGAGAGATGAAGTCTAGCAGTGATCGCTTTGAAAATATTGGTCTTATGTCCATGAAGGTAAAGGTGTCTCTGTTTCTACAACAGAAAAGCCAAGATGAAAGGGCCTGCCTGTATTTACAGAGATGGTGCTGGATTTCTGCAGCAAAAACGAAAAAAAAAAATCTGCTTACTTGTTATGATAGAAATGACACTATGGCAAGAAAAACTAGGATAGGAATGGTACTGTTAGAGTAAAAAAGTCCAGTTAATAAAGAACACAGTATACCTGTAAAACAGATAACTTCTCTTCATAAGGGAAATGCTTATTAGAGAAGTCCCCTCTTCAGAAGGTGTGGGGATTTTGAGACACTCTGACTATGTAATAAAAATGATTTATTGGGATGCATCACAGTATCTTGTTTATACCATAGTACATCACTGTATTTCTTTCTTGGGTCTTCGGAGCTTTTGACACATCAGCCTTGATATACATAAGTTTATTGCTTCTTTTGTTATGTCAATGGTCATGAATTCCTAACTCCTTTGAACTAGGTTTTATTAAAAGACTGGGTGGAAAAAAGTACTCTCAGTAAACATCTGTTAAGATTGTGAGACACAAGAAAGGAAACTTTTCTGTCACAGTAGCCTTCTTTGTTCAGCGTAATCTAACTAGTCATCTCCTGTACTGGGAGCTATCTTGTCAGCTAGGTATTGTTTCTCTTCTGCAGAGCAAAATCAGACTGACTTTTGTGTTACTAATTCCCTGAAGAAACCAGAACTGTTACACTTCTGAACCATTTCTCAAAGTATTACCATCTTATTTCACATTCTGTGCCAGATTTGGGATTTCCATTTCTTATCTGGCTCCTCAGTGTACCCCCTGCACCCCCTTCGTACCTCCCTCCACATGATGTGAACCATTAAGATTTTCTCTCCATGCACATACAACAAGGGCTCTTTTTCCCTCAGTGGCCTTTCCCCAGCTCCCAACCAGCATTTGCCTGGAGGAAAGCCAGCTGTGTCTGAAATCACTGAGAGAAGAATAGTGCTATCAAAAGACTGCCAAATAATGCAGGAGGGAGCTGAAAGAGATGCTCTGAGATAATATTTCAAGTCTGCCCAAGCTTTCTGCTACATTTTCTTTTGGATCAGCCTGCAAACCAGGGAAGGTTCAATCAGATTTCAGGATATAGAACCATATTTCTGAGGCTCTTCTGTTCCTACCTTATTATGCTGTAGTCTTCAGGTGGCCCTTCTTGACTAGTCAAGATAGGACTTAGAGGTCAGCATTGAGTGCTCTGCAGTTTGCTTCAGAAGTGAGGCAGATTGCTCACAGTCTCCTTTACCAGTCCTTTCTGGTAAAACTGTTAATGGTCTTCATAAGCAAACCATGGCAGTGTATGAACTATTAACCTTAATCCAGTTGACATTCTCCTTTCCATGTTTTAATTACATTTACAGCTTTCAAGGAGGTTCTTGGCCTTTCTCTTTTTATTCTGGGCTTTTCTCAGTGGACTCCAGCTTTACATTACCTTCTCTGTGCACTCGGTAATGTGTGCAATGTCCCTTTCTTGTGGCCACATGGTTTGGCTTATATGAAGTGAAATATAGGAACATAAGCATATTTCTCTATTCTTATTTCCAGGGCATTTATTTACTAGAGTTTTTCTGCACCCTTTACATGAAATCACCATAAATCAGGTAAAAAAAGGGAAAAAAGTCTAATTGATTCTGAAGACTGTTCCAACAGAAAAGGCTCTTTCACTGTTTGCAGCTTGACATTGATTCTCCCTTGGTTTCTGGAATCTGCTCCTTGTGGCCTGGCTTCATCTGATGGCTGCTGCAGCCCCAAGTAGAGCCATGTATGTTGTATATTGGTGTATATCGTATATTTTTTCACATAAGTGCTGGGCTCAATATAAAAGAAATCTGGTTTAGACTGTAGAAAAGTAGCTCACAGCACAGTTTTGAAAAGAAAAGATCAGCAGCTCCATGGAGTTGATGGTCTTTGTCAGCAGGCAGTGAGTCACAGCTACCAGAGCAGCTCTCTTCTGTCACTGCAGAGGAAAAAAGTCCCATCCATACCAGTGTGGCAGGCCTCAGCTGTCATTCTGGTTCTCAGAGGTCAAAATCCAAAGCAGCTCAATCCAACTTGAGTCATTCTGTGACTGTAACAAACTCAGTGCAGTTGGTTGTGCCACTGCAGGTGCCTTTGGTACCTCTTTCTCTGCGACTGACCCTGTGGAAGTGATGGGTACCTAGAAACTCAGAACCCCATATGGCAACTTCATATTGTTGTCCTGGGTACCCAAAAGCATCACAAAAGATAGTATATGGCCTTTTGCCATATTTATTTCTTTCACAGAACCCAAACCAGACCATGCCTGTACTCCCACAACACATTTTTTCCTGCCCTTTCTGTAACTATAGGGTGTCTACTGTCTGTCATTTACCGAAAAGTCCAGGTGCCTCTCAGTCCATTACATAATGTCACTGATGTAGGGAAGCAGAATGAATGCCATTTAATGAGGAGAGATTAGAGTCTAGCATGAAGAACATTGAAAAAAGAGTGATTCAAACTAATTTCCAACCAAATGTCCAACTTTGTTTCTTACTCTGATGATGATCTTTTGTTTGTGATTAATGAAAGATGCTGAAATGATCAATAGCTGGATAAAATGACAAACGGTCAGATCAAAGGCTTATGCAGTTTGGTACTCTTGTGCGTGTATGGAAGAGTGAAGATGTTTGTATAACGAAGGCTAAGAATAAACATAAGTGATACTGGGAGCAGCTTTCAGTAATTTTCAGCTCAGAGGTCTTCTGTACCAGAAATGATTGTTACTTCCTCTCCCATTAACATGTTGGGTTTTCTGTGAAACCGTGCAACAAAATTTCATGCACAAACCCCTTTGGCAAAGAACAATGCCTTACTGACTGATCCCCTTTACTCACCTCTTTGGCAGCTCCTTCAAAGGCCTATCATAGATTTCTAAGGCAGGATATATTTATATTTATAATAGCTGCACTGACTTCCAAAAATACATCATATGTATTCAGGCATCCTCTGTTCCTATTTTTACTACAATTCCTAATTTGCCTGATAGTTGTGTCAGTTTTAGACATCAATATCTCCCTTGATCTCCTGTACAGAAAGGGACATTGCAGTTTTTCAGTTCCAAAGTGGTTTTAAGGGAGAAGTTAAGGTCTCACAGCAGACTATTCAAGAAATTGCTAAATAGCTCAGCATTCAGATTTTTAATTTGCATAGGTTCATCTTGATAGTATTTGAATGCCTTGCACTGATGCTTTAAGTGATTGTGATTAGTATCTGTCATGTGATGTTTACTCTTCACCCCTGCATTGGAGTGAACTGTTTTCCCTGGAATGTTTTATTTTGGTACGGCTTTATCAGTTTTGGTTTTGTTTAGCTTTGTTTCCTTGGAAAAACACACGTTATTCTGTATTTATTTTAGAGAAGGCAAGGTTAGAGAGACAAACAGGGATCTTAGGTCTTGAGGGAGCTCATTCCACAGTCACAGGCTGACCAGTTCTGCTTCCACAGATAAGCTTTGCCCTAGTTTTAGAGAGGTTCAGTTCCAGCAGAAGAGCAAAACTATCGAGTGCAGGTTTTATGAGGGCTTTAAGCAGTATTTAAGATACTTTGGGCTCAAGATGAGAATTATTTGTATGACTGATCACATTATGAACTCCATTGTTTTGTGTTTGAAAAGACAACACAATATCTGAAGGAAAAAATCTGATTTCTCATGGTCAGCTCTATTATATGAAGTGCTGTGTGAATCTCAACCTGAATGCCTTACACCAGATATATCACACTAATGCTAAAGGAGTAAACAGCTGAAGTCAGTCACAGACAGGCATGAAACACATTTCAGCCAACTGCAGAATCCATGTGGAAGTCCTCATGCAACAATGTCTTGGTTTAAAAGACAGGTGTCTGCTAGGGAAGGCAGGAGCCTTCCTTGGAATGGAAAAACTGCAACCCCTCTCCCTCTGAATTATTATAAATTTAAAATTAAGAGGCTCTCAGGCAAAGATATGGGAATAGGAATAACAGTTCTTTACTAATATCTAAAATAAAGCTAACAAATAATAACAACTATGGCATTAACCAACAAACAACCAGAAATCCAGTGGCAGCCTGCCTGGCCTCGGGCACCTTTTCCCTTGGTGCAGTTCCAGTCACAGCCTGCAGGGGGCGCTCCGGATGCGATGGTTCCCCCGCGGCTGCAGGGGGCGCTCTGGCGTGAGCCCAGGTAGCACAGGGCAATGGCGGCTGCCGGCGTGGAGAGAGGTGGGGGAGTTCCACAAACCTTCAGGGGCGGGGGTTTAGNTTAGTACTTACACGGAATGACTACTTCTCCAGTAAAGACCAAGAGGACCATCCCAGGGGAGGTAGGTTTGGCCTCCAAACTTCTTAGTCCTGTGACACACCAGATTCTCTCCTCACATGGGCTCTGCCTGCGGTTTCAAGTTCACAGAACAAGGATTGGCTGAGAAATTAATGCTGAGAAGTTCAGCAGAGGGAGCTTTCTCATTAATATTAATCTGTGTTCTGGTGTGTCATGGGATGCCTGAACAACTGCATTCCTGGTGTTAAGGAACTGACTTTATGTTCATGCTAGCACTTTCTGGGATGCTCTGAGCAGACACCAAAAGGGCTGTTTCAAAATAACTTGAAGTCTTTTTGTATTAAAGAGCTTGAGACTGATGCTTTCTAGCTCTGCTAGTTCAGGTGCCTCTGCTGTGATCTATTAAAATGCTCTCAGGCTGAAGCTGAGCAACAGAAAGCAATAAAAACCAACAAAGTACTCACTAGGAATTTGGTATGAAGGAGGGCATCTCAGCTTGCTGGTGCACTTATAGATTTTTTCAGGCATGCATCCAGTATTAAACTCAGACTCTTAATTTCCTTTAGGCTATGATTTCATATGGCTCAGTTTATTCATAGGTACCCAAAAAATTTAAAAGTCTCATGCAATCCAGAAACTTCCTAATGGCTCAGACAGCTCCATAAAGCAAGTAAGCACTGGTAAAGTAATAGCAACTGTAATAGCTGCAGATTACTTCCTAGAGATTTATGCCCTTCCTTCAGAGCACAAAAACAGGCAGAGGTAGCTGGGTCACCCCTGCTGTGGGATGCCCCCAGGGGCAGTCCACATCAGGCCCTTTTGCAACCTACAGAGCTCCTCCTCCAAGGTATTGCTCTTTACTCACATCTGAGCCAGTTATAAGTGGGCTGTGCAGTTTAATACGAGGTGTAAGAGATGAACCAGGTTTTAGTTCCTTCCAGTCACTGGAACAGTGCAGCTACTGACAGCATTCCCCCAGGCTCCTCAGCCTGGTTACAGCTTGGGTAGCTGCAATCTGCCTACTTTCAGTCTCCCCAGAGCTCTTGTTGGCAGCATTATTCTTTTTCCACTTCTTGTCCTAATTTAGTCGGGTTATCTTGCTGTGCACTGTTAAATGCTACCACAATCCATATCAGAGGTGGCTACATGTCAGGTTTGGGTGAAGCAATCTCTCATTAGGGGAGCCTTGTCTTCCAGGCTTTGCTGCTGTGAATAATCCAGAGGTGTGTAATTAGGCTTCCAGAGCTCCAGTAGTACTACTGGGCAATGCACTCAGAAGAATAACATCACTCAAGTGGCCTAGAGTTTTATGCACATCTACACAAAATCCTTGCAGGAAATGTGAAGTCTTTGTTTAAATTTGCTGTTTCAAACCAATTAGAAAATAAACATAACATTGGGGGAAAATGAGAAAACTGAAGGGATTTATCTTGTTTGCTCTGAAACTATTAAAAGCTTGAGGCTTTGAATACTCCTGTATACTGAACAATGATATTCACAGCCTTTCAGCTCAATTTGGGTTCAGTGGAAGCCAGGATTAAAAATGCAGCCCACTGGACTTGAGTGTAAATGAATTAAAACCAGTAGAGCAAAGATTCCACTGTTCTTAGGAGTTTTGCACAGATCTACAATTTATAAAGATGCTGATAAGGAACTTGGAGAAAATATTTTTTAAATAAGGGCAAAATACTTGTATATCTCTTTTACTAGTAGACATCCACTTTTCTTCCCTCCTCAAGTCTCTGGCTAAGCAGCTCATTAGTGTTCCATGGTGAGAGGTGCCCATCTGAAGGCAAGACAGAGAAGGTGAATTATCCTTAGGGCTACCTTTTGCTCTGACTGGGGAGCAGGCTTTTATTCATCAATTGACAGATGGAGTGCAGGCACCCTGTCTAAGTAAATAATGGGAAAGGCATCTAAATTTCCTGCATGTGATGTAAAATATAACCTTGATCTTTCTTTCTTGAGCAACAAGGCACAGCAGCTGAGTTTCATCCAACAGAAACTTTATACAATACATATGCACATATTTAAAAATCACACAACTTTTAGCTAAGCTATCATGCATTTGTTTCCAGATGCAGTCAATATCTACACTGGCAAGAGATTTTTAGATTTTGATATATGGCTCTGATGGCCGCCTGTGTAGGGAGAAATGCATCCTTAAACACGGCTCTGTCAAAGTAATATCCACAAATCGTTCAGTGCCCATCACTGGCAGATAGTAAATATTTTATACCTTACTGAAAAATAATATTTCTTCTTCTCAAGTATTGCTCATGTGTTCCCTTTGGGCAACTCTCAGAATAGCCTTTTGGGATTAATAAAAACTAATAGTTCCCTTTATGCTTTTAAAGCTTTCGTCACATGGGCTCCCCAAACACTTCCACGGCAGCAATCCTAGTCACTTACTTTGAGAAACAAATATCCATTAAGGGGAGTATAGGGAAAGTGAAAGTACTTTCCTCTGTTCCAGCACGAAGATGTCACCTATGCTGTGTGCAGGACTGCCACTAACATGGATGGTCTCTCTGCAGGGGTGGCATGGAGGAACAGCTCTGCTCCAGGAAGATGTTTCAAACTACTGAACAAAGAAAATGAATGGCGTGCCTGGGGCAGGTTGCTAGTCTCAGAGGAAAGGCTATGAATAAAGGTGTCATATATCCTTTTGCTTTTTAATCCACACTATTGTTATTTCCCACATACTGATCCATCTTTTTATTGCTATATTTGCAGCTGGATTGAAATTATTTGGTTTAATGATAATTTTTGCTTTAGCAACAGATGTGCCTTACGTTATTCCAGATAAGAGTGACACTAAACAGGATGGTTGGAGGGGCATTCTGGCTAGCCCACAGGCACCTCTGCCTTCTCTCCTTTCAGGTTGCAGGTTGTTGATGATGCTGGCCCAAGTTTCATTTGCCATGGCTATGGTTTTGAGAAGCAGCAGTGTGTCATTATGTCCCTGGAAGGTGGACATTATAAAGGGAAGAATGGAAATAATAATAATAATAATAATAATAATAATAATAATGCTTCCAGAACACTCTGAAAACAGTCTAACATTCTGCCCTTGAGCTATTTCTCCAAACAAAATTTCCAGTATGTATTCTTCCCTTTCTATGTCTAAATGTCTAATGGAGTGTTGAGCCAGCAAGACAGCTGGGAAGTTCGAGTTTCTGCCTGCACAATGGCAGCAGTGTCTGTGCTGTCAAAATTAACTCTCAATTTTTTCCTGCTCGTGCTGAAAAAAAGATCTTTCTAACATTTGAAAAATACACTGTGTGCTCAGAGATCTTATGTTCCTTTGCCGTTTAGTTCAAGGAAAGCTGATTAAAAAATTCAATTCTAGTGGCACCCAAATAACCAGTGATACCTTAAACACTGGTATCATGAAGGTCTATTTTAAATATATGATTTCATGGTGTGCAGAAGGATAAGCACAGCAGATTGCTGCTTGGATAATGAGGTGATGGGCACTGCATAAAAACCTGAAAAGAAGCATCAGCCTAGCTCTATAGATATTTCCAGACTAGATTGACACAATACCTGCTGATACTGGCACTTGGCCAGTAAATCCAGCTCTGGATTCCACTTACCCAGGAAATTTTATTATGGTCTGTGGGGTTTTGCAGCTGAAAGGGAGAGCAGGATCTCTCCCATTTTTATTACACACCTAATTTCTGTTGAACGGTGGATTTTGTGATTTATTTTGCAGCCAATGCACAAAACTGCATCAAAACATCAGACCTGTGAATTGGCACTTTTTGACCTGAGCTGCTAGACAAAGAGGGTTTATACAGATCTGTAATATCCATTTTGACCTCTCTGCCTTTGATGGTAATAGCATATGTTCAGCATGAGCTCAGTTTTTAATATATAAGTGACCCCCTTGGGGATCTGTTCTAAAGAAACTTGGGCTTCTCAATGATGGAAAGAAATGTTTTTCTCTTTAAGGGAGAAGGGGAAGCAGGTAAGAAGGAGTACTCTGCTTCTTGAATATGGAAGGCACATGTAAATACAAGATGCCATTTATCATTATTTGATATATAGCAAAATACAGTAATTTCACTTAGCAGCAGGTTTTAAGAAGATTAAACATCCTAGGAAAATTGTTTTAGAATAACAGTGTAACAGGATATTGTAAATTATTTTGCAGTAGGCTGTCATGCTATGTCATCATAATTCTTCAATATTTAATTAAAATCCACAGCAAATTAATATTCAGGTCCTGTCAGGAAAACTAATTGGATACAGAGACCAGCTGCTGGAGAAGCTGGGATGTCAGCTTCAGATAGTAATGTGAATGGTTCACACTGGCTTGTGGGTACACGTTTAAAACACTCATCACAGACACACACAGAATTACAGAAACATGGATAGAATGGTTTGGGTTGGGAAGGACATTAAAATCATCTAGTTGCAATCCCCTTGCCTTGAGTAGGAACACCTTCCACTAGATCAGGTTATTCAAAGCTCCATCCAGCTTGGCTTGTACACTTAAAGGGATGGGGCATCCACAAATTCTCTGGGGAACCTGTGCCTCATAGTGAAGATCACCATGGGCTTATGGACAAGACTGGTTTTGTTTATAAAAAAGTCAGCATTTTGGCTAGAAATATTTACCTTTAATGATAAAATATGATCTAAATACAACAAAATATGAATGAAATCCTATTTAGCTTAGAGAGTGGAGGTTTTTTTAAAAGCAATTCTCAGATGATACTCTGTGATTGAAAGTTCTCTCTTGGGAAAGGTGACAGCCACTAGTGTTTAGGCACCTCTGCTTCTGCATACCCAATAGACCTTCCATTTCTTTCCCTATCTCTGAGACAAGGCTCTTTCAAGGTAAGGATGGATACTTCAAATCATTAGTGCCCTTTTAGCATTGTAATTCTTGCACTGGTCTGAGCCACCACTCAATCAGGCTACATGATAACGGTGGAGTGACTATGGGAACTGTAGGCCCCATTGGAATGGGGCCAGCCACACTCACTGGGTTTTATGCTAAATAATGAAAGCCCTGACATTAAATACACCACAATGAATGACACTCCAATTCAAGGTGATATTTTATAGCTCTGCAGTTTCAGAGCTGTGTAGGTTTTTTAAAAATAAGTTCTAAATTACTAGTTCTTTCTACAGCTCATTTGTAAACTCACAAGTACAGGGTATTGGAAGGTATCTGTATTTCAGTGTTTATCAGAACATAAAGCACTGTTTGCAAATTGCTCAGGAATAGGAGAAACAAATTATGAAAACTGGCATAAATGGGATTTATAAATATTGCGTTAGTATGGACTATGTAATTCTCCTACTCTTGCAGTACTATACAATATCCACAAAGATACTCTCTTTTCTAGTAAATTGTTGTGATTTTTTTCCATCATTGATTTATATTGAAGCGCTGAACTCCAACACTTTTGTCGCTAGCTAGCAATTAAGATGAAAGCACTGTCCTTTCTGAGAATGGCATTCATTCAGGCAATACCGAGATCTGACACAGTTTTGCTCTTTTACTCAGCAGTTGTTTGCAAAACAATAGAAAGGAACTTTATTTCATTGCCTTAAAAATAAAGAAAGAGAAAAAAACAAGGAAAGAAAAAAGGCAGTAAAAATTCAGCTTACAAAGAGATAAGAAATGGGGTTTGCAGGGAGCCAATGTCATGCCGTGTGGAAGCTAATATAGCAAATTCAAAGTAAATGCAAATGTATTATGTTAGGCAAATTAGAGATGGTTGAATTGATCTTGAGTAAGTGACCAACATTGTGCTGCTTCTGTCTCAGTTCTCCAATTGATGCTGATTTCTGGTTATGCTCTTGCCGCTATTTAAGCAAATTCTTCTATGGGTCATTCCTGTGAGTACCTGAACTTTTTGCAGACATCAAGGACACCAAGAATTATCTTGACACAGTGATGAAATGCCAGTCCCAAGTGGGTCAGTGCTGAACCCCAGCAGGAGCCCTTGCCCTGGGACTTTCTCCCAGCTCCTCTGAGACTGTCAAGGACTTTAGCCTAAGCCTTGATGGCCTGGGTCCAGCTCTGGGGAGCTCTGTGTGCCCTGCTGAGCCTCATGATCAAGTTTCAAGGTGCTGGTTGCATAGCCCTCACCCAGTGGCTGGGAGACACAAACAACCATGCAATGGAAGAGTTCCAGGTGGGCAGAAACCACGTGCTTTGCTTGGCTGAGAGCTCTTTATCCCCCTCATCTAGAGAGTGATGCTAGCTGACCTGCACTGCCAAGTGGGTGACACGATCAGTCCTGTTTGTATCTTTTTTTCTGTCTTGGTAGTGCTTGGGCAGGGTCTCTTTGCAGGGCAGTGGCACAACTGCCATGGAGGTGGGGAGAACAGCTATCCCTGTACCCTGTGATGCACAATAAGCATCCATGAGATGGGCAGTAAGTGTGCTCTGAACTTTTATCCCATACTAAATTCATTGGAGGAACACCAACATCTTTCTAGGCTTTGGTACAACATCAGGTAGTAAACACCTTCTCTTGTAAAGCTTGTTCTGCCATAGAGAACAGTGTTGCTCTGCACTGTATTACTGTATGTCTTCCAAGTGCAATTCCTGCTAATTTAATGAATTATTTAGCCATGCCATGCTCACAGGCTCATGCCAACACGGAAATGGAATTCTGCACTGGCTACGGGTATAGCCAGATGTTCACAATTTTTCTCCCTCTTTCTGCACAGATTTTATGTAAATTGCAGGAAGAACAGCACTGCCATCACCACCTTCTCCATTAATAAATCCTGTAACAGGCTCCATGCCTGTACAACTCAGCCCACAAGAGACAAGGTGCTGGGTGTGATCCCTACTCTTTGTGAGTTAAGGATGCTCAGTGGTGGGAAGGCAAGGGCCACTGGAGCCATTTCTTCACCCA
This sequence comes from Drymodes brunneopygia, assembly GCA_013400955.1. Taxonomy (NCBI): domain Eukaryota; kingdom Metazoa; phylum Chordata; class Aves; order Passeriformes; family Petroicidae; genus Drymodes; species Drymodes brunneopygia. The sequence continues at coordinate 877,671 of VZTZ01044176.1, forward strand.
CCTATTCCTGCTGGTGTAAATCACACGTAACCACAGTCAGCAGATTTACACTGAAGTGTTGTCAGGAGAGAACCAGGCTCAGCAAACTCAGGAAGAATTAGATAAGCTACAAAGTTAAAGGGTGATCAGAAGGTGATGACAGAAGCACAGTAGGAAATCCAGAGCTCTAGGGTGTGGCAGTTTTGCAGAAACTTTTTTCCTTCTATTTTCCCCTACGGATTGTTTTTCCAGTGTTGGCATGATTTTACTGAGTATCTACAGAGAGGAGTTGGCCTCATCCTCTCCCTGTTTTCCACTATTCAGTCTCCTCTTCGGAGGATTTACTTGTGATTTACACTTACAAAAGTGAGAAGAGATTCAAGCTGTGCTCATGCAATTATACCAAACCAGGGAGAGAGGCCAGCAGAACTGAAGTTGCTGGATTCTGGGGCTGGGGCTATTTTTTCACAGCTGTGCTCCCTGCTCAGCCATTCAAACCACTCCATAGTGGGACAAAGCGGATCCAGCCGTTCTGAAGTCCAAGAAGTTTCAGACCAGGGCTTCTTTTCAACTCATAATAACATCTGTGCTGCAAAAGTATTTAAATATGAGCTTTACTGCTATCAACTTCATTGCAGTAGTTTAGCTTAAGCATGTACTTAAATGTTTTTCTGAAGTGGGTCCTTGGTTTGATAGTATTTTATACGTGATGTCAAAGTTAATAAGCATCAGGCCCACTACTCAAGAGTGTGAGAGTTACCCATTTACAGAGATCTAGAAATGTCATTTGTAATTCAAGTCTTTCAAGGGAAGGATAATTGTCTGATTTTGCATTGCTGCATAGGAGAAAACAAAAGTGGGTTTTGTGTTTGGGTGCACTGTGCTTTTTGGGTTTATGTCATTTTGCTTTATAAATTGCTTCGTGTTTTGGAGCATTGAAATCTATTTGATGCTGTAAAATGCTTCCTATAAAGTGAAGTCTTGCACCTTGCCACAGCTGTGGGATTTTGTGGAAGTGTTGTGCTTGTTCCAGACTCCATCTGTGGTCTTGCTCACCCCAAGTGCCCAGTAATTACATGCTAACTCCATACCCTGACACAAGGATGATGATGGATGGGCTCTGGCCAGAGTGATCCCTGCACTCTGGTCACTTGAGCTGCCTTGCCAATGAGGCTGCATTTCTGTTTACTCAGTTAATGAGGATCAGCATTACAAAATGCGTGGCAGGGATTCACTATACATTACCAGTTAATAGAGATAATTGAGTGGAAGGAAAACTAATTTCTGATGTCACAAAATGTCTCTTGTGATAAAGCATTTGGAATATAATGGTTAACATTTCATTTAGCCCTGACGAAGATTTGTGTACTGGTTAATACGCATTGTTTGTGAAAACATAATGACATAATAATTGCTAGCAGATACATTCCAATCATATTGGGCGAAGACTTCCTCTCCATTTTTCTTGTCTTTCCAGTCTTACTAATTCTCCAAACATGCCATCAGACATCTGGTGCCAGGATTTGAGTATCTGTTTTTCTGTCTCCACATTCAGACTCCTGAAAAGATAGCCAAATCTTTCTTGTTTGGTTTTGTGGTTTGTTTTCTTTTTCACAGAAACCTAAACACCAAGATCAGTGGGAGTTGAAGACTGACTAATACTTCAAATTGGGCAACTTAACTATGCTATAGCACGTATGTTTGTAGCAGATCAATAGACAAGCACCAGGAAAGGACACACAGACCATGCAGGGTAATTTTTAGGTTTGGTAGAACCACTAAAACTTCAGATTGTGCATGGTACAGACTTTTTTGGCACTTAGTGACACTCCTCTTTATTGCCATTAAGAATCTTGGCTCTGATCTGGGAACGGAGCTAGCAAACTAACACTGTTTACCTGGCTGTTAACCATCCATATTCTGATTTGACAAGTATTCATCAATATGTATTTTATTTGGAAAAAAAAAAATAAAACTCAACTGAGACAGTATCTTACGTTGTTTTTTTCCAGTCAGTCTTCATATCAGTTTCAACTAAAAAGATATGTTTAGCTCACAGATATATTTGCTTTTCCAGCAGGAAAAACCTTGAGAATAAAAAGAAAACAGGAATACATTGGGGGACATAAACAGTAGTTTTCTCTCTATATAGAAATAAATAACATCTAAAAATCTTTTTGCTTCCTACTTTAGTAGACTAAAATCCTAAAAGCTTCTTGTATGTGCTAGCTGACTAAAAATAAAGACCATTTATCACATTATCATTCATACAAAAACTGCCTGCACAGCCTGTGTAGTCCCCAAGCTGCTGGAGGCAGGAAGGATATTTCATGTCAGTACCAGTTTATGTGGCTGAGTTCTTCCCTTGCTTTTTCTCAGAAATAGGGTATTAGACAACACAGGCTTTCAGGCTGATGTGTTATGACCAACATTAACTTCTTAAGCTTGAAAATGCAAGTTGCTAGTCAAAATACCACTAATTATTTTAGTACTGGTGGTGGTTTTATAAATATTAATCAGAATAAACAAGAAAGAAGATACCAGAAAATAAAGCAGTTAAACTTGAGGGTTTGCATGCTGCATGGGCTGTACTTTGCCTCATCCTGTGCAGTGGCAGGTTAGTGCTTTTCCTGGACTTGTCTTAGAAGCCAAGCACATGTTGCTGAAAGCATCTTTGTGAGTCTCCAGGCTGCTGGAGTACATTAATTTGGCTAAGGAGGGACTACAGGGGCTAGGCGATTTGTAGAAGAAGGTGATTTGTACTGCCATACAGAAAAGTAGTGAGGAAGTAGTGTTCTGGTGAGGAAGGATCCAGGGTATTGACTTAAGAACTGTTTGGGAGTCACTCTTTGTACAGCCCAAGCCACGAGACCATGTGAGCTGGACTTTCTGATGTTACATCTGGTGTCTTGAGGTATGGCTGGATGATGCAGGGAGTTCTTGAGGTGATGCTGGCTGGGCTTTGCCTCAGATGGACCTGCAATTGTTCCCACTGGCAAACTGAGAAAGCTGACTTCTTCAAAATCACTTGGATGGAAAGGTGACCAGGGACTTTCAGCAATTTACAGAAAAGGAGTAAGAGATCCATCACACTCTGCTCTTTGTGCTGGTACTGTGTCCAATACCAGGGCAAGGTGGCACCATCACAAACCAGAGCAACACACAGGTGAGTCCAGCACAGTAGCAATAGGTCTCAGACCACAGATGTCTGTCAGGTAGAAATAACCTGTGAAGCCTCTGGAGGGAGACATCAGGGGTGGTCAGGACTGCAGCACCACCCTGAAGCATCCACTGTGGCAATCTATAAGTTGTCCAGCCTTTGCTGATACTACCTGCTTATGAGGAGCTTGCAGAGATGTAAGAGACGAAAACAAGGCCACCATGAAAAGCTGTTTAAAACCTCTGTCCTTCTAATATTCACATGCATTTTAAAGCATTGGATCTCCATTCATTTGAGAAGACTTCCATGACTCTCTTTGGTAACTTACTGCACAATCACTTCTATTAATCTTTTCAGTCTGAGTACAGATGGTAACACCACAAAAAATGGATGGATATACAATCAACTTTCTCTGCCTACAATCCACAAAGGCTTCCTCCTCATTTGACATAGGAAAATTATCCTGTAACACCGGCCCATGCTGTCACGGTCAGGCCTGCCATACCTTGGGGAACATTAACCTAAATATACTTCTTGAAATATGTAAGAGTGGCTCAGGGGAAATCTCTGTCTCAGACAAATTTCCAGACAGGGTTAATGCCTTTATTTTCCTTTGCTCCAACTTGGGAGTTTTGTCAAACCTGGAGACTATTAATGGTCCAGGAATGAGGAAGGTGATCAGGGTGCAAAGGTGAAAAGTGAAAAGAAAAAACTAGGGTAAAAACCCCAAGAAGCAGGAAAGAAGCTACTGGTTGTGAGATCCAACCCATGCTGTGGCTCATTATTATTACTTGCAACAGCAAATGTTGATGAAGTGCTGCAGAGTGCCAGTAATTAGTAGGCATGGCTCTCCAACTGCTGCAGCATGTGGTCAATGAGTTCCTGCCTCCAAGAGATGTTCTGCACTGTAAGAAGAGAGATTTATGTTACTGATAAACATAAAGAGAGACTGAAATACAGCCTATATGCCACATTAGGAACAAGATTTCTCCTACACCTACACATCTGCAGAAATTATCTCAGGCTGGAGAGCTGGTGGAAGGTGATGCTAAGCATCTAGGGTGCAAGTCAGAATGTAAATCTTTCTGTTTTCTTCTCTTCAGACTCCCACCAATCTGTTCAGCAGTATCTGGGAAAAAGATATCAAACCCACACAACATGGAATGCTTAGTGACAATCAGTTATGCATATCCAACAGCACTGGCATTATGGCTGATGCCTTCCACAGCTTCCACATCTGTGTTGTATAAAATTCTCTTAATTATATTTCTAGTCAGACTCTTTCTGCCACTTGTATGCTATGCATATTTTACAAGCCTGGTAAATAGAGTACAAGCAAAGAAACCCATAAAGTTCAAGAAAGAGGATAGAACACTGTGCTCACTAATGGCAATTAACAGGAGTTGATGTGGTGCCAGGCTAAGTGGGAGCAGTGATGAGGCTACAGTCAGCACTTGGAGGCTTGCATGGTGGGGCACTTGGTGTGGTGTGTAGGGAAAGGGGCCTAAATTCCCCTTCATTCTTGGGTAGATCCCAATCTTCCTTCAATGTTGAATGTGGCTTTGCACTGCCGACCTACCCTTTGGCACATTGTTTTTCCAATATAGTATACAGCTCAGCTTCAGGTTTCCAGCCTCTGAACTGCTGAATGAAGTCCTTTAGAACCTCATGAGGATGAAGAATATCTTGGGTGGCAAAGTCTAAGTTCTTCTAGTCATATACCACTATGTCAAACACTTTCCTGGCAATCTTTTATTAAGATAGATCTCAACATGAATTTGTCATTTACTCCCACTTGTGCTAAAATGCAGATCTAGGAATTAGCTCCTCTGTTCACTAGGTAGCTTCTTTCAACTTCTGTTCTAATTTTAGAACATTGACTTACAACTGTGAGCTCTTAGGCTGTCAATATTCTCTACATTTAAACAGTTCTTCTGCCTTGATCACACTTGCCCCTGATCTTTTTATAGATAGTGGCCATATTCTCTCTCAAACTTCACTTTGATAAGCTAAAGAAGTCAACCTTTTCTAGTGTCCCCTCAAAAAATAAATGCTAAAATTCCAGAACATCCTACGAGGCCTGCTTTACCCCATTCCAGGTCGAATTCTTTGTTACCATGTGGCCGGCGAATTGGGACTCCAGGTCTCCTCCAGTCTTAACAAACTCAGCTTAATGCACTAAGCGTGCCTTGTGCATGCAGGAGCTACCTCGCCTGTACACTCTGGTAAGGATGTGGGACTACATGAATGTAAGTGTCCTCCAGCTTTTAAATCTACAAACAGTTCCACATTTGCCTCTAGTTCTGTTCTTAGGAGGGGCACCTCTTTTTACTCCTATAGAAAGAACCAGAATCTAAATTAAGAACAGACTGACAAATATTTTAATAAACTACATTCTGCTGTTTTGCTTGACATTGGGAATGAGCAGCTTATAGATGAGAGAATTTTTTACATATTCCCCTAGGCTTGGCTTCCTGAGAGCCCATGCTCCTGCAAGCACGCGCTGCTCGTGTGTACATGTATGGATGTGTATGTGGTACTAATAAGTTTTCAACTCCTTGACTAATTTCAAACATATTTGACAATGTCGGTGGTTCTGTATCCCTACAGATTTAATGAAAATCAGCAGCCAAGTGGAGGAAAGAGCTGTGCTGTCATCTCCACTGAAGGAAAGGCTGCAGACAAGCTTTGCCTAACCCTTTCTTAGATGTTAGGAAACCCTGTCAGGTTCCCAGACATGGGAAATAGTAATTTGGAGCTCACAGGAGCTCACAGGCTGTTATATATTATATAGTCAAGCCAGGACACAAATCCATAGGAAACCAGCTTGCATTAGTTCTGCTGCTCTGAGCTATTTGCTATATTTGCGTATTTTCCCTTGCTTAGAGAATTGGATATCTCTGAAAATGCATATCCACCCTTGTTTCTCTACGGTCTTGTAATATGTATGGAAATTGTGTATCCACAGATATATATTTGAATACATCTCATGAATGAATTTGTCTTTCATTCACACCCACTCCCCCTCTGTATCTCTACTTCTCTGTATCTTCCAGCTGTTTAGATGATCCATATTTATTTCTCAATCTATAGATTTTATTGACAACCTTACAGACGAGTACATGGCTACCATCCATATCTTCTCTCTGCTCACCCCCAGATGCCGGACCTATAGATAGATTTGCTGTGGCAGTTTACAGGATGAAGAAACAGTAACATGAATCAAAGGTAAAAGGATTTCTGTGGAAGGGGGTACAGCCATGGCACTGCACAGTTTATAGCTACCCCAGAGGTTCTGACTAGAACCAAGATTTGGCCCCAATTCAAGCGACAGATCAATAGTTATGCTGTTAGCAATATATATCTGTTAACAAAACATTGGTCCAAGTTACTTAGTCCAACAGTTCACTAACTGCAATACTGCATGTGCTGCTGGGAAACTGTTCCAAGGGCTTTAAAAGAGAAAATAACAGTCTTTCTTGGGTGCTCTGTGTTTTCACAATAAACAACCATAAATAAGATGCTGCCAGTAGACTCCATTTTCTCTGATTACACAGCTACCTGCCTTTCTGTCTATCAGCCACACAGTAAATCTCTCTTTTTCCATGAAGTATCTTCTGTTGTGCAAAATCAATATGCTGTCAGAGCACTTTGCTACCTGACCAGTGACACCAGCATGGCATCTCCCCTGGGGAGCCTGACTTTGTGTGGGAGAAAAAATTCACCCTCTCCTAGGGCTGGATTTAGAAGAGACCTGAGAGGTCAGGTGCCATGGGGAACTTGGCATTTTTTTGGCTCTAGCTCACTTCATTTAGTGTTCTGGATCTCTTCACCTGGCCCCTTTGGTTTACAAACCCTGGGGGCCTCCAACATCCCATGCCTCAGCAAACTTGGCCAGACCTCAGCCACAGCAGCAGCACAGTGAGCTTCTGCCAGCTCCCAGCTCAGCATTATCAGTGTTAAAATATTTACTGCATATGCAGTTCTCAACAGCTCTTAACTCTGGCAAATGAAAACCAATTTTAACCGGAACACTCCAAAACACTTCTTTGCAACGAGGGCTATCTATCTGTCTGACAAATTCAGGATTGCTTCCCCCAGCTGTTTTGGCATTAGAGCTGTTAAAAAAAATAAAAAATGAGTTGCAACAATTTTCTGCTTTATAGAAGTTGAAAAAAAAATCATTCTCTTTGTATTAAAAGCTGGTGATATCTTCATGCCAACAAATCAAATGAGATTTCAATTGCAGGAACAAATAGAAAAATTTCTGCCTGATCAATAGACATTCAAAGTGTTATCAGGAATTAGCCAGAGGGAGCTGGGATGGAAATGCCTGCTGATGTCAGCCGCTACATGTAATGTCCTGTCTCAGGGCAGCCTGAACCCCTCAGGGCTGTGGATTGATCTAAGTTTTAGGGCACAGAAGCATAAATCCCTGTGGTCTGCAAGTCACTCACATGTGTGACACCAGGCATGTGACTGAACCCTACTCCTTCCAACTGAGCACCCAGGCACTCACTCAACTCACAGATGGGGCATCTGATGGGCTCTTTGAGGGCTCCAGTCAGCCTAAAATCTGTAAAATTCAGCTTTGGTTTTCCTTCCCCCTCAGTGTAGCTTCATTGCTGCATTTGCAGGTTCAATGTGTGTATGAGCAAGCAGTGAAAACAGCAACCAAACAAAATGATACCCTAAGGTCTGATGACCAGCTCTCTGGGTTTTACTTCTTTCAGGCTATCACCCTCAATTTTAAATTGGAGCAGGGAGCACAGCATGGTCATTTTATTGATTGGATTAGAGAAAAATTGAGCTGGCTGATCTGTATGATGACATTATCGAGTTGTGTTTGCAGCTATGACAGAAACAAAGAGTTTTTATTGGATTACTGGAGCACAGGGAGAAAAGGGGAGAGAAAAGGTAATGTAGAGGTGAGCAGGTATTAGGCTTGGTGCCTTTGTGCTCAGTCTCTCCAGCAAGGGCTCTCCTCTGCTGCCCTGTCTACCCAGCTCATTGCTGGGCTGGCTGCTGCTGCCTTTCCAAATGCAACAACCCGCGTATCCAAAGAGACAGCAATTAGCTGCAGTCCCTCATTAGTGGATGCTCACGTTACACTTGTTCATCACCCAGATAAGAATATTTGTGACTTTAAAAAAAACCCAAAAACAACAAAAGCTATTTGGAGATGAATATCCTCTTTGAGGGATATTTTTGTGCAAGCCAGGTGTTTAAAAACTGTGGTGTTGCATGACACCTACTGACAAGCAAGGCATACCACAGTTCAGTGTGTAGGCAGCTGAGTCGTTTAGCTTATTTTTACTGGTGACTTATTTTTACATTTTTTAAAAGTATATGATTGGAAAGGAAGAAATTGATGTTTTGTACCATGTGAAGATGTGGCAGTGAGTGACTGACATATATACATATGTGTGTGTGTATAAATGTACCTTACCCTATGTGCCCTATGTTTTATGTACCTCTTTTACATGTTTAGTTTATAGACTGGTGTTAAAACTACCATGTCCAGCAGCTTTGTTGATTCATTTTATTGGTGGCTGAGAAGAATGTTAGTAGCAAATGTAGTACTCAGCACAAGAGAGCAACCTACAGGTTATGATTTTGAAATGATCATATATTTTATTTATATGGTGCCTGTCAGTCATAGAAGCCTCCTGTGAAATATTACTGAAATGGAACACAGCTAAGACTCCATATTAAAATGACACAGTCTGAGTCTCCACTGCCTTGCATGCTGTGCCCTTAAACCGCTGGAATCAAACCATGTGGAGAAGAAAACTATACAGGTATGAAGTGGCCTTACAAAATAAGAACATTTTTCAATGGCTTTGCTCTGGTATGTTTTGTCCTACTAAACAATCATGAAGAATTCAGAGCCATGGCTGTGCTTAGTTCCTATTGGGGTTTTATTCTCAGACCAAAACATTCATTGTCTTGTCAGCTCTCCTGTGGCACAGGTAAGAGGTCTGAGGGATGGATGACCAGGTGTCAGACTCAAAGCCCCACCAAAGGCCATCAGCCTCCTCGCCTTGCCACAGCCTGAGTCAGGATTTCACCCTACAGCTGTTTAAACAGGAAGAGTTCCTACATCACAGCTCAACCCAGTTCAGCACTGATGTGCCGACTGAAGACACAGAAGGAAATTGATCTTGTGAGGCTTATCAGCACAATTCAAACCTTAAATGAAACCAACGAGCAAACAAATGAGCTGTAATTTTATCAGGTGGAAATAGAAATCAGAGGAGCTATAAGTTTGCAGCAGCTGAGACTCCCCTCCTTAAATAAGTTGCACAAAGCCACTGCTGCAACTGGAGCGTTTTTCAGCTCAGAAGGCAGCAAGTGGGCCCCATGCCCAAGGAAAAGATATCGACACTGTACATTTTTGGAGACATCATTTCCATGCTGTGAAATTGCCCATGTGCTAGACTTGTATGGATTTCAATGGGAAAACTCACCATCAAACCACATGGCCCCCAGCCCATGCAGAGCTTTGAATAAGATACTAGAGATAATGTCAAAATTGCCATGAAAATGGGACCAATGGCTAACAGTACAGCCAAAATTGGTCCCATAATTCGTTTAAAATGCTGTCAAAATAAGTCTAGAGCTTGAAGAATCTCAACAAACATCATTATCAGCTGCACTTTTCTTCTGAGAATGAAATACAATGGGGAAAATTTGTCTTTGTGGATAACCCAGTGCTTCAAGGTAAAAAAACTGTAAAAATTGCTCCATTAGGATTTAGAAGTTGACACGTCAGGCTACAAAATTCAATACAAACCACACAGTTCTCATTTAAAAAGCACAAAATCATACACAGGGATGGCATATTCATCCAAGCTCCCCAGGCAGCTCTGTTTTCCCCAGTACTGGACATATGTCTGACTTTCACAGAAAATAGGTGCACTGAACACATTTGCTTCCTCAACCTCGCTGAAAAACTGTGCCCAGCATGACCCTAAATCAGAAGTTCTTGGAAATAAGTACTCCAGCTTCCTGCTGGAGGATGAGACCTCATACCTCCCTCAGGCTAAAGAACAGGCCCAGGATGCCCAGAGCAGTAACCATGCTGAGTGCACCAGTGGGCACCAAGCCCTGCCTTTAAAGTCACAGGTGGTGTGATCAGTTCCTCACTTAAAGGATGCCAGTGATGGAGCCTGTGAGGAGCAGTAGCATAAAATTTAATAAGAAAAATATAAAGGCTGGTAAAACTTTAGCATTGGTGATGTCTAATTGCACATGGCATGACCCTATCAGATGTTTCTTGTTCGGTCCCTGGAAGAGGTCAGAAAAAAAATGCCGAAAAGACTACTACAAAGAAGAGCTCTGCATTGGCAAGGCATCCTGCCCTGCTGTGCTTCATCCTCACACTGGTAGGATCAGTTTACTCAGGAGATATTCACCTACTTAATTTTAAGTAAAAAAAAAAAAGGAGAAGGTTTTAAAGCCTCAGGGAAGAGTTGTCAGCTTAAATATTATTTTTTTAAATGTAATGGTTATGTTTTCATACTGATTCTTCAAAGTTATTTGAATGCCCATGGGGGAATATGGTAGTGTTATGTTTACACCAGAGACACTGAGAACACAGTTCCCCTCTAATTTACTCAGTACGACTCCATGGACTTCAGACAAGTCACAGAGTAAGCAAAGGAGAGCAGAAGTTAACCCTGCAGATGTTTGTCTTGCTGGACTCCATTAGTTTATCTGCTGGTGCTCAGCTGGCACATGGTTTGGATTAGGAGGAGCATTCCCTGGCCAGGGACAGTTGCAGCAGTGGCATTCTGTGCACAGGGATGTGTTAGATGGAGACATTTGTCTTAGGACACAGACCTAAACAGTATTTTAGTATGCAGTGGTGGCTCTCCCCGCCCCAAGGTAGTGTTAAATATATATGGAGTTTGTGTGTGATAGTTAATTTAACTAACATGTTTATTTACTGGCTCGCTGTCTTTTTGTGTTTGGAAAAGATGACTCATCTGATACTTGATCCTGCCAATGTTTATTCTGTTGGTGGGCTCACTCTTTACTGAGCAATGAGAGTAATCCCACTCATATCAGGCCTATTAGCAAGCATTCTTTCATGGGATCAGGTCACAGGCTGGCTGTAAATAAAAATATCCACCTCCTCACCCCCAGCTCGGGTAGAATTTCAAGGATGCTCATGTCATCATGGCCTGTTATAAGGTCTCAAAAGCACCACATTAACTATGTCCAGTTTTTCTAGGGATAGCATTTTAAAGGGCACAACATGCAAGGAGGGATTTTGATGTCGCTCAGCTGAGCACACAACAGTGAAGCTCTCACAGGACTTTCTGCCTCATGCTTGGTGGTGTTCAGGTTCCTCCAGTTTCCAGAGGCACATAAATATCTAAGAAAGTGGCTGGTCAGCAAAGCAGGGAGCTGTCTGAAGTTCAGGGAAATAGAAAGAAAGCAGCTGCATGCACAAAAAAATCAAGATTCCCGGGACCAGGATGAGGGTGCAGCAGCAAACCCACTGTGCTCCAGCCTGGCATTCAGGGCACCTGACGAAGGCAGATGAAAGGGCCCTTCTTCCACCACTGCTGCTCTCTGCCAAGTGCTGTTTAGACAGCCCACGGCTCTCTCTGTGCTATGGCTCTCTCTGAGCAGCTATGGAGTGCCAGGGGACATCAAGGGAAACTGTAATTCAGTCATAGGTGCTCTTTTTTCTTGGAAACTTTTCTGGCTTGTGCCATCTCTGCATCACAGAATGGTTTGGCTTGGAAGGGACCTCAACGATCATCCAGCTCCAACCCCTATGCCATGAGCAGGGATGTCAACCACTAGATCAGGTTGCTCAGGGTCCCATCCAACCTGGCCTTGAACACTCATAATGCCAAAGAGCATCTAGCAGGAATGGTCAGGGCCTCCCCAAGGAGGCAGCCTACATGTGGTTCCCTGCCTCTGCAAGCTTTGATGCTAGCTGGCCCTTGTGACAGCATGCCTCTGTTTATGTTTAATATACTGGACAGCTGCAATCTCTATATGACCACTCTTATTTTGGGTTCTGCACAAGGGAGAACTAAAAGGTAGGTGTTTTGGTGTCTCACTTGTAATCACAGGAGTCTGGCTCTTAATTGCCAACTACATGAATATCTCTGAAAAATTGCTGCCCTTGAGGATCCATCTGAGCCTTGGATTTTTGTTTACACAGATATAAAATCGATATTTAGTACTTGCAGATAACATCATAGAGTTTGTTGAAAAAGAGCTGATAAAGATCTAGTAAACACCAATGTTGTGCACTTTGGTACTTTCTAAACTTGAACTTGGCATCATACATCTACCTAGGTATCCTTGCAAACCTTTTCTTCCCAGTGGAGTCAGATTTGGAATGAGTTTTGGTGTCTAAAAAGATATCCAAGTCCATCCTGAGACCCTAAGTCTACCCAAGATCCCCCAAGTCAGACACTAGGAAACCTCCATTCTCCATAAGTCAGACTACTTGTGAGCCATGGGGTGGCCCAGGCAATGTCCCTGGAAGGACAGGCAAAGTCCAAGGAATCAGCCATGCTTCTTGTAGCTGGATCACCAATACCTGAGAACCACAGAGGAGATGAGAGAAAAGGACATAGAGCACCAAAACAAGCAAGAACTGAGAATAAGTTTCCAAGTTGTGCTGAGTGCAGCAGAGCAATGTCACTCCTATTCCACAGATTCATAGATTTGTAGATTTATAGAATGGTTTGGGATGGAAAGGACATTAAATATGTAGATCCAACTCCCCTTCCATGGGCAGGGACACCTTACATTAGGTCAGATGGATAGTCTTTTTTGCTCCTCTCCAGAAGCAGGTTTGGAAAGAGGCTCCTCAGCTGTAGATGATGCTGGTCTCCAACCCTCAGTCTGCTCAGGCAGTCCCAGCTCTTGCCTCACTTTACCCACTGTATCTCCCACCCTCCAGTTTTTATTCACAGGCACTCTACTTGCCCCAGAGAAGCCAGCTTTAATTGTGTGGCCCTCATGCACAAAGCTACAATGTTTTCCTTTCTTTCCTTATACCAGGATAGTACAGGGCACAATATAATGGGATAATGTGCTAAAATGGGATGCCAGGGCTGTCTGTTCAGAGGGCTAGGCTGCCAAACATTACACCCACTGGATGTTAAATGAAGGTGATGACTAAGTGTTCACACAGTGGCTTGCTTTCGCTGAAGACTTTGGCAGACTGACGTAAATTGAAAGCCTGCTGCGGGCAGATTTCCTCCTACTATTTTTGATTTCATGCAAATAAGAATTGCAGGACGCCAGGCAATTTCTACCTGTGACTGACATATTTAGTGTTGACAGTCCCACACTGTTTTTATACCTAGAAGTGTGAATTTAATGACACATGCAGGGCAGTTGCAGTTTGCAATATCTCATCACAGACCCATCTCCAGTTCTTCCTCTCCCCTGTCCCCAGCAGGCTGCATCTAGCCCCATGGCAAGGCTTCCTTGGACACATGCATGTCTATAAAGTGTTGCAGTCTGCTGCCAAACTGCAAAGGAAACACAACAGTGCAATATTTTCTGCTAACAAGCCTTTGTCCTGTGTGTTTCACTCCCTGGTTCTGCTGGATAAAAGCTTCCTGTTAAAGGATTAAGGGGTAGCTTAGTTAAACAAAAATTCTCCGTCTTCCAACTGATCCAGGCAAGGAAGCATTTGCTGCTCAAAAGCATTAAGCTAAACTGAAAAAGTCTAGGATGGAGGCTCAGCAGGTGCAGGGCTTCTGGGAGAGGAACAGAGACATCTGCTTTTGGGGTGATGGGGAGATAGTAGGAAGCAGCTGTACAGGGGAGCAGCAAGCCCCACAAGAGTGGAAACTCTTGAAATGTGTTGCAAGAGTCTGAAGCACCAGGTGCAAGTGCAGCTTCTCTTTCTCAGCTCTGGGTTGCATCTGTGTGTCACAAAACGTGCTGGGTAGGGACGGCAGTAGTGCCCTGGGTATGAAGATCCCAGCCACCTGCAAGCAGCACTGCTGCCTCCCAAGGTTGGGGGCCCGTGCCTGGAGACAGAGCCTGGCTGCAGATACCTTCAGAAAAGCTCACTAAGCTCACTCCTAGATAAAAAGCCCATGAGCTCTTTTATGCTTGTCCCTGCCAGTCCAGAAATCTTCCTCTTTATATTTTAGTGTACTGTCCAGCCACCATGAAATGTGGTGGTTTCACAGCATGTTTTCCCCACAGCCGCCAGTCATGAAATATAATCTCAAGGAGGAAAGGAGACTAGGGAGTCAGCATGCTAATCAGAATAGGTGACAGAGGTTAATGTTTTAATTTTCATCACTCTCTCATTCAGACCAGGACCTTCCACCGCAGCAACTGCCCGTTTGGAGGCACGTGCCCTCCCCTTGCAGGTATTCTGCAGCAGATGCCTGTCTTTCCCTACCATGTTTTAAACAAGGCTTAGGCTGTGCCTCCCTGCCTACAGACATTTGCAACAAGCCATACACACAGCTTGACCAGTGGCACGGTGTGGACTGCAGCCCGAAAATCAGGGGTTGTCCTGGAGGCAACTGGAAATCCATACATCTAGCACACAGCCTCAATCTCCACCAGGGTCCCCATGGAGGACTTAATACATAATAATTTTTGGTGCTTTTCCTTCTAGAGTGTTTGAACTGATGTGAGACTGTTTCCTACAGTGATGTTTTGGCTTGAGGAGGAGAAGGGAAGCTTCAAGACTTTCTGGGATAGTGGTCACTAATGGATGGTGAACAGATCCAGACTTGGGGAATCTTGTCCATAATGCCTGTGGAAAAGTATTTCTGAATGAACTATCCTTAGACAGTTATTTAGTAGTGCACATATAACTGTGGGAAGCTAACTTGAAAGAGACCTGAGGGCCACAGTTCCTAGCAATATGAGGCATCCTGGGTACCTCACCTCTTACTCCATAATTCACACAGGCTCCTGAGACATCTCAACCCTACAGGAGCAGAAAAGCGGGTGCCAAATCAGAGTCTTAATTGAAGTGCCCAAGAAGTTGCCTCAGCTCTAACCTTGTGGCTGGCACAATGTCCCATGATGCTGTATTCACACTGATATGTTCACAAGACCACCTTTTTCCCTGAGCATTCAAGTTCCACTGGGAGAAAGCAAGTGGAACAAAAATGAGAAGACTCATGAGCTGAGATAAAGATAGTTTAATAGGTGAGGGAAAGAGAAAAAAACCAAGCAGGACAAAGGACATTGGTCACCCTGTCCCACAGGCAGATCAGCTGAGCAATGACCACCTTGGAAGCCAAAAATCCATTGTTCACTTCCTCTACCCATTTTTATTCCTGAGCACATAAATCACTATACGGTATAGAATAGCCCTTTGGCCAGTTTGGGTCAGCTGTGGCTCCCAGCTCCACTGGAAAGCTGAGTCTGACTTCATCAAGCACCAGCTGGTTCTGAGCACTGCAGTTTAGATAATGGACACAGGATTTCAGAGATAACACTCCATGTGCAAAAGAGACACACAAAACAGCTAATGGTCAAACTACCTGGAGATGGCTAAAATGTCTTTTCTATGATTACCTATTTCATAGGAGAGATCTTTTCTATATGTTTGAGCTGTTAAACCTAAAACAGTGAGTCAGGGCTACAATATTGGGACCAAAGACCTCAGTAACTGTTTGTGTTACAGTCCAGCTTCTATTTACATTCTTCCCTTCAGCTGCTGACATCAAAGTGGGAAAGAGAAGTGGGTGGCCTGTCCCAGGGCTGGTACTAATTATGCAATTAGGAAGCTTCATAAGAATACACCCAACATTCAAACAGAGCATCCAGTGTTTTGTAGCTTTGCTACACTACTTAACTGTGAGTGTTAATTTAACTAAAAAAAGATTGAACTGTTTTTTATCACAAACATCCAGTTTGTTTATGGCTCTATGGATTTCCAAGAACTCATGAACAATAAAACCCTGCACCAAATCCATCATGTTCATTATTTCTTCTGATCTACCAAGTTAAAGTTTCTTTGAGAAAACAGAATAGCATTTGAGCCCATTGCATGCACCCCACCAGTGAGAAAACAGCTGCATCCTGCCACCATGTCTCTGCCTATCTGTGCAGACTGTCTCTCTCTTTATTGACATTCAAAACATTGACAGAAATCAGCCCACCTTGCCTCAGCTATGCCCACTAGCTCATCAACTTCATTGTTTCGCATCTCTCCTAGAGCCTGCTGCTTATTTTCCATGCTCCTTGCATCCACATATAGACAGTGCATTAATATTCTTCATCTTCTCTTGTTGAGCTACTCCAGTCTTATCTGTAGGCTGGAAGTACGTGTCAGATTATTTGAGTTAGGTGAAAATTTCTCCTCTTTCCTTCACACTGAGTTTTATAGCTATCCAATAAACTTGCATGGTTTTGAAACTGGGGGTTTGGTACCCTGTTCTGGCAGAGTAATGTTAACCACAAATTGCTTGCATCTAAAAATAATACATGATAATTTTGTTCTCTCTCAGAAACTGGCACACTGCATTCTCTAAAGGGAGATGAATGAATATGTGAAAACATTTTCAGAACAGTGCTGGACTATAACAAGTCAATATGAAATCAAGATAGAATTTATACTTTATCTCTTCATAAACACTAGTTGAGCTATATTTCCAACATCATTCAGCATGAATATTCTGGAGGCCCAAGAAAGAAGTACTTGATCCTTCTAGAGCTTTCTATTCGGAAGAAGAGAGCACAGCTGAATATTCATCTCCTGGACAGCAAGTACAGATTGCAACTCTAGCAGAATTTCTTTGTGGAGTGAGGAAATCATGATCGTCTTTAATTTTGCTCTTAATTTCCTGAGAAACTTCTGGGCATAGCAGCACTTAGCACTTTCCTACAAGGAGTCCTACACGTTAATTAAATCTCCTGAGAGTCATCTCTCCCAGCCTGATACAAGAGCCAGACATTTGCCAAATTACATCATTTCACCAAGAGCAACTTCTCTAAGTTTCACCTGTGTCAGCCATGTGAAAAAATTGTGGTCATGACCTGATCATTTCTCCTCAAGACTACTAGAGCCTCCACTTCATTTTCACCTTTTTCCTTTGCAAACTATTTCATATGTCTCAGTAAATCATCTGCCTCAACACTGGCACCTCTGAATTCTTCCATCATCTTCCTTTGGCCTCCTGCATTAAATTTCAGCTACTTGTGCTTCCCTTCAAGGATCCCCAGCACACTGCCCTGACTTATAGCACCAACTGCAATATTTCCTGCTCTCATTTCCACTCAGCCAGTACATCACGCCTTGGTGATGCCTTTATCGTCTCCCCCATGCTCCAGACCATCCTAAAAAATTAAACTCTTTTTCTATGCAGTTTAGAAAGGAATATACTTCTGTTTTCATACATCCTTTCCCAAACCACATCTTCCTCTGTGGATATGAGCTCCTCCAGCCCTTCCTACTTCATTATAATATTCAGACAAGGCCGAACATTGCCAAAACTATCACACCCTGGCCACTAATGAGCACCAGGCTTGTGTTTACAATTCATTGGTTAAAAGCCCCCAGCAGCATTTTTCAAGCCCTCTACAGTATCAACCTACTTCTAGAAATCAGTAACTGATAAAACTAAGAGGCCTGGAATAAAGTTTTAATTTCTTTCTCATACTACAGATGGAGTCCTGTTACATTTTTCAAATCAAAGTCCCTTCAGAGCTACAAAAAGAGTCAAAGTGAAGATCAGGCTTTCCTGAGAGCTCTATCCTTAACTGGCTGGCTGAGGAGTACGTTTGTTCTCCTGCCATAAGGTGTCTTTCATATTTGGTCCTAGTTGTCTTCCTTATTTAGAGAACTCTTAGAATACAAGAGGCATTGCAGGCTCACGGTTCCAACAAGTGGTGGAGGATTTCACCTGAGTGTTGGAGTTCCATGAAGCCCAGTGGCTTTGCCATTGGAAAAGGATGTTTTTTCCAGCCATACAAAACATAATAATAATGAGGCTAGGTCTGTGATTGTATGTGTCTACTTAGGCTTAAAACCACGACAGTGTGTTTGTAGTGAGAAGAGTTATAGGACTCTGTTTCTTATGCACCATTTAGAAGTGTGTGAAGAGAGCATAAGAAATAGAATGTGTTGTATATTTTCTACAATGGCAAATTATCTGGCAATTTTGCAAGGATCTGGTGAGAAGGTGTTGCAACTGTATCTCACACTTAAGCCAATAACTGCAAATTCACTGGCATCACAGAAGCAGTGTTGGACTCACACAAATACTATCTCTTTTTCCTTTGGCCTTGTCTACTGTAGCTGAAGGGAGCACTTGCTTGTTCTCTCTCTGAAATTTTGGGCTGACCCTGCCTGGATGCCAGGTACCTGCCAAAGCCATTCTATCACTCCACTCCTCAGCTGGATAGGGGAGAGAAAATGTAATGGAAGACTCATAGGTTGAGATAAGGAGGGGGAGAGATCACTCACCAGTTCTTGTCATGGGCAAAACAGACTCAAAGCGGGAAAATTAGTTTATTATCAATAAAAATCTTAAATCACTTTCGCCCTACTCCTCCCTTCTTCCCACGCTCTACTTTACACCTAAGTTCTCTCAGTCTTGCCCCCAGCAGTACAGGGGGACAAGGAATGGGGTCTGTGGTCAGTTCATCACACCTTGTCCCGGCTACTCTTTCCTCCTCTTTGGGAGGGCTCCTCACATTCCTCCCCTGCTCCAGCATGGGCCCCTTCCATAGGGTGCAATCTGTCAGGAACAGACTGCTCCCGGGGGTCCCTCATAGGGTCACAAGTCCTGCCAGGAAACCTGCTCCAGAGTGGGCTCCTCTCCATGGGTCCACAGTCCTGCCAGGAGCCTGATCCAGCTCAGGCTTCCCATGGAGTCACAGTCCTCTTTGGGCCATAGTCTTGGTCCAAGCATGGGCTCCTCCAGGGGCTGCAGGTGGATCTCTGCTCCACCATGGACCTCCATGGGCCTGGGGGCACAGCTGCTTCACCATGTTCTGCACCACAGGTTGCAGCAAAATCTCTGCTACAGCACCTGGAGCACCTCCTGCCCCTCCTTCCTCACTGAATTTGGGGGCTGCAGGGCTGTTTCTCTCACATATTCTCACTCCTCCAAGCAGTTTTTTCCCCTTGTTGAATACCTTGTTGAATAGCACCCCAGAGGTGCTACCACAGGCACCAGCCTTGGTCTCAGCCTTGGCCAGCAGCAGGTCCATCTTGAAGCCAGCTGGCATTGGCTCTGTCAGACATGAGGGAAGCTTCCAGCAGCTTCTCACAGCCACCCCTGTAGCCACCCACTACTGAAACTCTGCCACAAAACACCAACACAGCAGTATTTTCTACTCTTCCCTTTTCTGGATCAGCTATTTGATTTGCACTCAGAAGCTGTATCTTCCAACAAATATAAATTATGCACATAGTCTGCGTCATCTCTGTTTTCATGAAATATGTTTGCCTTCTCTCTCTGCAGTGAGGCTTCTATGTATGCAAAAAAAGTGACTTGCATATGAGAGAATACCTTCCAGACACCAAGCTGGCTCCTTCCAGGCATGACTCACTCTGCTGCACCCCTCTTCACCTCAGTCTGAGCCTGATATGCTCCCAGAGATTGAAGACCTGAGTTTGGGTCTTTTGAGGAAGTGCTTTAAATGCCAGTGGGACAGTTGTTGCATCTCACTGTGCAGTCTCTTGTGCCTCACTCACAAAATGCCTACTAGTGC
Source organism: Drymodes brunneopygia (assembly GCA_013400955.1). Taxonomy (NCBI): domain Eukaryota; kingdom Metazoa; phylum Chordata; class Aves; order Passeriformes; family Petroicidae; genus Drymodes; species Drymodes brunneopygia. The sequence goes on from VZTZ01044176.1 coordinate 897,496, forward strand.
CAGTTCCCAAGACTGAGAGGTGATGAAAGGGTCAGTATGGCAGTTTTGCCAACACTCAGATCCTATCTAGGGATCACAGCAGCTCAGTTACAGGAAAGCTTAGCAAGCTTGTGAGCTCCTGTAAGCAAAACCTAGGCTTCAGTGTAACAGGAACATAGACACCTACAGGTTGAAATGGGATTTGAACACAAGATTTGCAACAAGTATTAGTGTCACTGTAGTTGCTGGACACGGCACTCAAAGCAGCTTTTGAAGTATTCAGGTTCCAAGCATCCAACACTTTACCAACAAAGTTATTGCACACATAAATGGCCAGAATTAGCCAGGTTTCATTACTTGATGTGTTATCAACTGATGCAACACATCACCACAGTTATTGTATTTTACAAATTGGTCCTCTCACAGTTGTTCCAGAGAGATGTATGCTAATGAAGCAACGTTCTGTCATGGACTCAAGAGGCAGAAACTTCTCTGTAGGTATTTAAAGAAGACCCTTGTTTGGAGAATTAATGTTGATAGAATAAAATGAAGATCAGACTAGGCTCTCTAGTCAAGCAATTCTTCCTATTACAGTTATCCTTTACAAATCTCATATATATTCCTAAAGCTGTGCTTTCTGGAAATTTTGAGGAAATTTATGGGCCTTAAGAGTCAGTGTTCTTAGACACAGAAGAGGGGCAAATACAGAACAGAAGACTTTCTAAATTAAATGCTTAAAATGTTCCAGTAGCAAACTCCCCCACATTAAACTAGATGACAACTAACAGGCATTTCTGATGTGCTCAGCTGCTTTGGTGCTACACAAGCAGAGATCGTCTCTAAAATGTACGAGATCCAGCCTACAAAGGCCACTTTGTGCACTGTTTCTCTGAAACAATTTTTATAGCAATTACTTGGAAATTATGTTCTACTGCATTTGCCATTAGCTTCAGTGGAACCAGGCTTTCATCCATTTCATATCAGCTTTAGGGTTGGTTTTTTTCTGTTTTCCTATTTCTGGCATGATCCAGTTCAAAGAGTAGCTGCAATCTGTCATCTGTTGGTGGATACTGAATGTATGTTGGGGGGAGGCAGGGGAATTAAAAACCCCAATCTGCCAAGCCTTTCAGCCTTCAACCTTTGGTGCAGTACAAGGTTTACAAGATGATTTAAAATCTGCATGTGTAGGAAATAAGGAAGATGGGCTGTCTCTACACAGAAAATGGGTTTGGGACAGACGCAGATTGATGGCTTTGTGACAATGACACTAAAGTTAATAGCTGATATAGGCAGACAACAGAGTCTATTTTAAATTTCAAATTGAACTCTGTGTCGCTCACAGCATCATACTGACCATTCATTGCTAGACCTAATTTTTTTCTGGTAATGAGTACAAGAAGCAGAATAGATAATAATGTGCAGTGCAGAACACTTGGGAAATGGGATTAACTGATTTGCTTTTTTTTTTTTTTCCTTGTTTTTAAAACAACTATTTAATGATTACTAGGGATGGCTATCCTTGAACACTCCTGAAGGGTAAAAATCAGTTACTCCTCTGGGAACATCTCTGTCGCCTTTCCTTTCCTCTTTGGAGACAGAAGGGGTGTAAATTGTGCCTGCAACAGACTGGGAAGGCTGACACTGCTAAAATATAAGACCTTGACAAAAACCCTGGAGATGATGTATCACCAGTCTCCTGGGCAGTTGCACTCCACATTCACATTTCCACACTGCAGATAATTCCTGCTTCTCAAAAGCCTGAACCCAAACTTCAAATGCAAATTGTCTTGGAGCTGGAAATGGAAACGTGCATGCCCTGAGACAGTTATTCACATATTTAAATAAAAAGCTGACAAACAAAACACAAACCCTTCAGTCCTTGGGGAAGCATTTCTTTGCTGTCTGTTTCTGTCATTAATCCCCCCTGTTTATCTAACCTGCACTTCAGGGGCAGAGATACCCATTGGTTTTGTAATGTCCTCCCATACAAATAGAGATCTTTATTGGCATACCAGGATATAGTTGATCATCAGAGACTTGACTTTATCACATGTCAGTGAAAGGCCTTTAAAAAAGCACACAAACCATAATACAAGGGGCTCCTGGAATTTTATACGCATGGCAAATGGAAGAAATTGACTTTGGGAATAAATATTTGTGCCTCAGACCTGAACACAGTCAGCACACATGCGTGAGGTGAGTGTTGCTGGCCTTAAGCTACAAGTTTGGGCTCTGTCACTGAAACCACTCTTTCTGGTAGGTGCTCTGTTAAGGTGTGGCAAAATGGCAGTAGTACATTCCATAATTTGCTTGAACACTGTATTTCAGAGTATCAGTGGCCTGAAATTTCCACCCGTTTTCCTTACTCCTTTCTGTGACACAAGTTTGCACATCTGAAAGATTTACTGTTTCTCTGCCTAATTTTTTGTTCAGCAGGAAAGCTAGCTGAATTGCTCACATCAGGCTCAAAAGCTCTAATATGAAAGCCACATACTTTTTGCTTGAATTAATTCCAACTCCACTCTGGCTTTCTAAAACTAATTTAAATTACAGCAGTCTCTGCAACTTCATGCTATAATAAATAAATAACTTCATGCTAAAATAAATAAATCAAAATGTATGTGGCTTTACTACCATGAACGTGCTTATTACTTTCCAAATGGTATGGTGGGGCTCATGGTTTTTATAAAATCTAAGCTTCCAAGTGATTTTGATGAGGAATTGGGACTGTGGCAATCATAAATACATATGTAAAAACACATTCTCTTTCCTGTGAGGAAGAGCAATGCCTATGTTCTATTTTCATCCCTTTCTTCTGTCTTCTGTGAGTGCTGCAGGGCATTTTAGATGTGCTTGCTTAGACTATTCAAGATCTTTAAAAAAAATTTCTTGTCCCTAGAAAGTAATTGAAAACCCCTACAACAAACAAAAATATATGTAATGTGTGTAAATGCTATAAAAGTAACATGTGGTGTACACAGCAATTTATAATGCTACTCCATATCTGAGGCAAAATATGATCAGATATTTTACATGCCTAGATCACCCCTCTGTGTCTGTGCTCCTTTGGTGCAGACTGTGACACCAGCTCACAATGCAAGGCGTGCGTGCTATCAGATGGGGAAGGGTGGATAAATAGTAACGTGTGCCATTAGTAAAAGGCTTCCTAAGTTCTACTGACAGAATCAGACAGTAATCAGGTATCAGCTACTTCACCAGGAAATGCATCAAAACTAGGGGTGGGAGGCTTGGGATGTGAGGTGGGGAAGCAAGGAGTGAGAAACAAGGCTCATTTCTTTGTCTGCGCTGATTCCTCTAACAGAAATTCCATAAGGGCATGTTAATCTGAAGAGGAATTTCAGCAGCAAATCATCACGAAGAAGACACGAAAGCCTCTTTATATTTGCAGGTGGCATCCAGGCCAGGTGCTCTCAGGAGCTCATTATCTGACAGTCATCTGATAAACATGCTTTAAAACTGTACAGTCTAAAGGTGGAAAAACCTGTCAAGTCAGCTCAGTCCACCTCTTGCTCTGCCAATTCAAGACAGGATTCTTTTTTTCCTTTTCCCAACGGATTTGTTTAGCCTTTTTGTGCTGTTTAGTTTTGAAATTTCCAGGTAACCCAAGAGGCACCTTCTAAACTGCTATGGAAATTAGTATTTCATATCTTGATGCTAAGAGGTTTCCCTCTTCACTGCTGTTTGGTGAAATAAGTTATTGTTTACCTTCTTTCACTGTTCTATAGTACAGCCACTCCAAATCACTTTAATTACCTCCCCTTTGCATCTACCCAAGAATTTCTATATTTGAGCCTTGTCTTTGCTTTCACAAGTTATTCTAATGATTATTCATATGGCAGCGCATCAGTATTCTTCTCTTCTACTGTGTTAGTGTCATGCTGACCCCAAAACTAACTCAGTATTTCATGCAGAATTACGGTATCAGAACTACTGGCTTCAGAGCAAGAGCCCTCACACTCCCTACTATGCAATATTTGGACATGCACCGCAAAACTACAGTGGCTTTTTTCCTCTCACTGCATCCGAATTTATCTCTTTAATGCAGGTTTAAAATGTGTTTTCCCAAATCCCCTTTCATTGCCTCTATTTTATGGTCTGGGTGTACTCACCCAAGTTTTGATTGTTGCTGTTGTATTTCTTTATGTTTTCCCCTTATTGTTTGAAAGTCTTCCCACTCCAACAATGTATTTCAGTAACAGACTGTCTTCATGAACTTCCTCTCCCCTCTCCAGGACTGTAAATACCACTAAAGCCTCTATATGGCTATAAAAACAACTGCATTATTATCCATTGCTACTCAGACAACTTTAAAATCACCAATCTTTCTTCCTATTTAGGCAAATCTGAGTTTATTTTTCAAGCAAGATTTCATGGTAAGCACACACAGGCCTAGCAGAAAATTTTAGCACAGACACGTGTGTAATTCATTCCTTTCATCCACTCAATTTTAACTCCATTCCGAAACATTGCTCTGTAGCTCTGTAGCAGGTGCAGTCAGATGAAAGTGAGAGCACAAGAGGCCAAGCAGGGCCTAAGCACATCAGGTTTACAGGATTTAGGCAGAAAAATCAGTTTCTACAACTTCAGCAGTGATGATAAGATATCATCAGCTGCTGGGAACATGTGCAGAAGCAGAACTCCAAGCAACCAGACAGCTTGCAAGTTGAACATGGAGGCATTCAATGAGCTGTGATGCTCCCAGAGTTCAGAAGACACATGGAAATGTGCCTCTGCTTATTTACCTCAAACACACTGATAGTCTTTACTGGGCCTAGTCTGGTGAGAAGTGCTGGAAAACACAGATTATGCTTCTGACGACATTCAATCAATACAAACACTGCTGCAGATTGTTCACAGTGTTGTTCTGTAGTGTTGTAACAGATGCCAGAATGTGTCCCTTATGCAATATAGGCAAAAAAAGATGCTTACAATTTAGAAGTTAGACTTAACAAGACAAAAGTTTCACTATATTTTTATTATTTACCTCTTACATTTCACTTATCCATTACATTTTATTAAATAAAAACTGGCGTTGGTACATATTTTTTGTCACTTTAATTAATATCCTGCAATATGTATCAGCTTGCTCTTTTTATGTATGGAATAACCTTCCAAGTCAGGAAAACCCCCTTCCCTTTTAAAGCCCTCATGCTTTACCACATCAGTCTCCATTACTATTACATGAGGGGAATGAGAAAACTACTCACTTCCTTCCCCAAATATTATTTCTGTACTGATGTATTTGTAAATTCCTTTATAATCCCCCATTTCCTCTGCTAGCATGAAGCAATTAAACTAATCCATCCTCTGTCAATCCCAGCTGACTCACAGTGTCTTTGAGTGTCATTGACCATTTTTAAAGTTTTTTTTCAACCTCAGGTCTTCAAATCTACACCTGGAGCTTACTGTTTTCCACAGCAGTGGTCAGCTACCCTTCAGCTGTAGTGTTTTTAGCTTGTGCAGCCATCCTGTACACTGATAAAATCTTGGTTCCTATGAGACCAGAATTCTTGTCCTCCATCCCTCTAAACTCATTCTTTAGTGATTAATTTGAGTAGCATTTGTGCACAAGTTCCAGCTTCTCTATCAGTAAGAAATACTACAATCAGAGCAGGGTTTTTTTCTGTGGGACAAGAATGGTCATGGATATGGCCTTGCTGCCTCTATGGAGGATAAGAGGAAAGGCAAGCTCCTTGCATCTTTCCTGAGCAAGGCATAAATCTTTATGTAAGACATAAATTTTTATGTAAGAAAAACCTTGGACATTTGCATACTGCCTAGCAGGCATCTTCTGTGCTGTGACACTGAACCACACATTCAATACCTGTTACTTTGTCTACAAAGGATTAATGGCTAGATTTTGAGAGTGTGTGTTAACTTGGCTATTCCCACAAATATGCCTTAAATTATTCTGCATTGTAGCTCTACTCTCCCAAGTCTTATCTGGGCAAAACAAAGCCACAAGAAATTCAAACCTCTCAAATATTTTTATATTCCAAAAATGTAACGATCCTATGTTCTGATATTTTCTTTTGGAAGTGTCAGCATGTTTATTCAGCTTCTGCCTTATCAAAAGTATAAAAACAGCCATTGAGTAATTTAAGTTGGAAAAGACCTTTATGATCATTGAGTCCAACCATTAGTAAACAGCTATACTTATTGTCAGTCACACGAAAATGACCCTTGAAATGAAGAGGGGGAACTTCCAGAGCCAGTCAGCTCTGAGTGTTCAGGAGGGACAGCAAGGCCAGCACTGCTGCAGGCAGCAGCTCTGAGAGCCACCAGCCTGGTGAGGAAAGCAGGGGAATGCCAGAAGCATGAAGATAATTTCAATGATATATAATGATGTAACAGTCAATGATACATAAATTAAACACTGGAACATCTGTGTTTGTATTGCTTTACTGGTATTTGTAAATACTTCATGCGGTGCCATTTCATTAATCAGCAGTTAAAGTTCAGTTAGCATTAACTAAAATATTAAATTTCAGCACATGTTGATGCCCAGTAATTCATTCAAGTGTTTCACACCTGAGGAACTGCCACTTTTCTTAAAACTGATCTTCTTGGCCAAATCCTACACTTATTCATGGATCTGGTAGCATTTGATTTATGTTCACTACCCTTACTTTCATCTGTGTAAGTCAAAGTGTATGGTTTTGGTCCAACACCTTGCACAGTCCTGCTTTGACAGTATTTACTGTGATAATTTACAATTCTGTCTATTTCTGCACTTTGCAATTTAGCTACTGCCCATCTATTCTGGTAATGGTTTGAAGTGTTTCTCCTCTCTCCCAGATGAAAAAGTGTAGTACAGACCTTGGCTACTGCTAGCAGCTGCACAGAGAAAGCTGAATATTTTATCACCCAGACATCTACTTGCAATAGCTGTACTCTTATTCACATTTTAGGTTACTTCTGTACTGTTTGTGTATAATAAAAAAGCCACCAAACTTTAAACACATTTAATAAGATCTAGATACTATATGAGTAGTACAGTGAAGTCTAGACTAATTTTTATTTTCCATAATTGTTCCAAAAATAGAACAAAAATATGAAGAACTGAGAATTTTACACTCATAATTAAGATGATGGTGCCATTTCAAAATTCACTTCAAAAACTTCTTCTAGGCTGCTTGCATGCTTATGCATGCACTAAACAGAAAGCTGCCACTACAGCTTGCAAATAGAAAAATGCATTTACATTTTAAACCAACAACAAAGTAAAATCTCTACTTTCAGTCTTCTCCTTTTCAAAAACTTTGCATACAAAGTAGTTATGACTCTCACAGCTGCAGAAAAAACTGCTATTTCTGACCAGCAGATCTGCTGTAGTGCTCAGTCTAAACAGGGAACAAATAATTATGCTGCTGCCTTTGCCACAGAGTAAGATATCCACTCTTGGATTTGCAACATGGGAGAAGAGAGACCTTATTTGTAAGGTGTTTTGACATCTACTCACATCTAGGTATTGTCATACTTACAGATCACTTTCAACACAGAGTAAACTAATCAAAATCAACATTTTCTAACACTTTATTTTCAACTATAACACTGGACATACATTCACCTGTTAATATTGACAGCCTTTAAAAAGAGAAAAAATATATTGTACCTATTTTCTGGGAAAAGTCACATATTGTTATCCAGGTGTGATCGGATCTATTACCACTGATTTTTAGCTCAAAGAGTAGACAAATGGGTTGAAATTATTAGAAAACAGAATTAAAGAGATTGATAGAACAACAGAACACCTGTGAGGGTGGTGAGACACTGGAACAGGTTGCCCAGAGATGCTGCAGATGTCCCATCCATAGCAGTATTCAAGGTGAGGCTGGAGGGGGCTCTGAGCAACCCTGCCCATGGCAGAGGTGATGGAACAAGAATCTTTAGGATGCCTTCCAACACAAACCATTCAATAATTTTATGAAAATCACTGTAACATTTTAAAATACATTAATCTCAAATCAGTAAGCACTCAGTATCAAACCACCAGACTGCAAAAATGGTATCTTTTAAATGGACACCATTTAACTAGATGCCTCAGGAGGTTCTGAACAAATCTTTCACACAAAACTACTGCAGAGTCTGACTGGGCTTGGAATGAGAGTGAGAAGTGATGCACAAGAAGCAAATCATGAGGATGGTTAGTTTTCAACTCGACAAATACTAAGAGTAAAGTGCCCTATGGATTTGTACTGAAACTGTTGTTTTACACATTTTTTCATCTGGAAAGAGAGACATGGTGCACTGGCAGCATCTGTGGATAACAAAAATTTTCAGGATTATTTTCAGCACAAATGAAAATCTGAGGAGTAACAAAGTTAGAACAAAGAAAGATAAAAGGTTTATGATTAACTCAAAATAATGAACCACTCATGTACTCCAAAGTTTACCAGGACTGATAGTCATAGGGAAAATATTAATGAGGTCTTTATTCAGGTAAAAAAACCTGAAGTATTCCAACCATACATAATGCTACAGAAATACACCACTGGTCACAGTTGTACACAGCCAGCATGGCTTCATGAGGGGGAAGTCCTGCCTGTTGAACCTGATTTCCTTCGACAACAGGGTAACCCACCTAGCTGATCTAGGAAAGCCAGCAGATGTAATCTTTCTGGACTTCAGCAAAGCTTTTGAACACTGTCTCTCACAGAAGCCTTCTGGACAAAATGTCCAGCACGCAGCCGGGTAACTGAGTTACATGATAGGTAAGCAACTGGCTGACGGGTTGGGCACAAATTGAATGGGGCACACCAGACTGGTGACTGTCACTAGGGGGGTTCTGCAGGGCTCCATCCTTGGCCCTGTGCTCTTCAATGCAGGACTGGAAGGAATACTAAGTAAGTTTGTTGATGACATTGAATTAGGAGGAGCTGTCGACTTCCTTGGGGTCAGAAAGGCCCTGCAGAGAGACCTCCACAAATTAAAGGGTTGGGCAATCTCCAACTGTGAAGTTTAACAAGGGCAAATGCCAGATTCCGCACCTGGGATGGGGCAACCCAGGCTGTGTGTACAGACTGGGGAATGAGAGGCTGGAGAGCAGTGCCATAGAAAGGGACCTGGGGGTCCTGGACAGTGCCCAGTTAAACATGAATCAGCAGTGCCTTGGCAGCCAGGAGGGCCAACCCTGTCCTGGGGGGCATCAGGCACAGCATCACCAGCCAGACAAGGCAGGGGATTGTCCTGCTCTGTTCTGCACTGCAGATAATACATAAAATGCTGCAGATTGAATTGCAATACCTGATTGCTGACTTCAACCCTCTAGCTTACTGGAGCAACTTTCCTGTCTTGCAACTTTTCCTCTCTGTAGAGGCTGTTTGCACTGCAGAATGGCATACAAACATATGTTTTTATAATTTTTAATTGTATTATAAAGAAAATCCAGAAATACATTATTTATAAAACTCCCTATTCGCACAGCAATCCAAACTACTACTGTAAATGACTGAGGCTGTACAGCAGAATCACACAGGTAAAACTTACAGGATGAATCTACAATAAAAACAAACTCAACACCATTTACATTAATAAAAAACAACCTAACATGTTAATCTTGAAGAATTTTCAAACATTACTGCAATATAATTGTAGAAAAAAATGTTACTTCTTAGAAGGAAGTTAAGTATATCCAAACAGATTTGTGTCTTCTTCAGTTATAAAGTCTGTTTTTCCTTGTTCAGTTCCTCATTGCCAACATGGCGTTTATGTCCCAAATAAGATTTCGTAACTGATCCATGATCTGCTTCAGCTGCTGATTCTTCAGTTTCAGTTTCTGTGGGAAGAGTTTATTAGAAGTTTTTTTGTGATCAGTTCAAATAGCGCACTCAAAAATTCAACAAAAGTTACAGTGCTATGAAATGCTATATGAATCTTTTTCTCGGTTGTTGGTGAGCACTATTAGTGGGATAATACATCGCCTTTAAAGCACATTCTGGAACACAAGAAAGCCTCAAAATTTAAGGACCATTGCTAGAGGGGGAATGCTGTTTCGTTTCACAGCAGACATTTATCAAAACTCCTGACACCTTCAAAAGCTGGAGGCTTGTGGGGATCAGTTCTCACTTTGAAAAGTCCAAACGAGAGCATCTGAAGTTGGAAGAAAGAATTTGGGGAGCAGGTAAATTTATGTGAATATATGTTTTATAAATTTGGTTTAGAGAAAAATAAGGGATTAACAGTACAAGTTTGAACAAAGCACAAGGTATAGGTGAAACAAATCAAGCTTTTGCAGCCCCTCTGCTATGTAGGTCAACTGTGATGCATTAAGAGTCCTGTCTTGAAAAAGGTTTTCCTAAGCATGCTGAATTCTTTAAAATTAAATATTTGTTTTTGCAAACTGCAGAAGCATTTGGAGGAACAGGAGAACAGCAAACTAGCTTTTATTTGGTTGCACAGACAAACCTTAAAAATTATGTCTCTACAGAAGAAAGATCAGGGCATCAAGACATCACACAATTTCCCTAACCTTTCATGTTTCACAATAATACACATATTTATTGTCTCATTTATTCATTTTCCTGCTCAAATCAAAGCTGTTGAGAACTAAGTTACGTTGTTATTAACAGTACACAGTCTGTCCTTCATTTCATTCTGATTTGGTAAGATGTCAGCCTTTCAGCATTAGAGATCAAACTACTTATTCATTAGGGAAGTCCGGAGCTCCAAGTAAAGTGAAAGCACAGGAGAGACTTGCTTCCCTCAAAACAGAACAAAATGTTTCAGGTTTGATGTAACTTTGCACTACACGAAAGGCAATACATTAAAAGCGTGACTCAAATCAGTAATACAACCAAAGTAACTGGAACAGAGACAAAACAAAGCAATAGCCTGAAAATTAGCCTCCAGAATTTTGATGCAGTCAACACAACAAAATTTTTAAGTTGCCAGCTGGTCAGCTGGGAAAGAAGTCCTGAGAAAAAAACAAAGCCTATTCACTTCAGACCTGTAAAAACAGTCTGAAGTAATATGGTAATTAGGCTTAGATTACATGGAGAACATAGTAAGGGAAATACTCCTAAATACAGACTTTGCAGGACACTGGAAGAAGAGACAACACTCAGATCCCGACTCCCAAAAAGGATACAAAAACATGTGTAGGACAGTTCATGTGCACTTACATGGAATTCCTAACCAAGTATTTGACAGACTAAAAAGTGTTTTAAAGAAAACTACGTGCATTTATCTAATGCTTCTTTCTTTTCCATTTGCTGATCCAAGACTTCACAACATCCAGCAGAGATTCGGCTCCTAACTAAAGACAGGAGAGAAAGCTAAGAAACATGTAGTTACCACAGCATCAAAATGACAGAATTGGAAGTGTCTTCCTAGAAAAGGTCATAAATGCAAGATCCTGATGCTTGAGGAAGCACAAGAGGGATGAGGTAAACAAGCATGTTCATACCTGTGGCATTTTTAAACATAATCGTTTGCCATCCTCAACATTCAATCCTAGAGAAATCAGTGACTGCTACATCAAAACTACTAGTTTATTGCAAGCTGTAACTCCTTCACACTGAGGCCATGCTATTTCAAGGTATTTCAAAACCTTCATCCATGGAAATGAAGGCTGAACAGCTGGTGATGGTAATGGAAGCCACAGACAGAAATAAGAACCCCCTGACCTCTGAGCAGCACACTGTTTTCTCTCTCCATCCACGTCTAATTGTACTGTTAAATACTGTTACTCATATGAACTTTGTGTAAGTTATGCCTGAAAGACTCATTCTGTAATACTGTTTTCCTTTCTTGTGAGAGTATTATGACACTGTAAATTGTTTGATCCTTATTTGATGCTACACAATGGAACCTCCAGAGTGGATTTCATTTGTTTTCAAAGCATCTGTAAGGACAAGAAGTATAAAAGTGTCTCTTTATTTATCTGAAGATAATTTTAGATCCTCATCTTTAATGAAGAGCTAATTTCTTAGCTCTTCTACTTCTTCTGGAGCCAGAAAAAACATCTAAGATGAAGCACTATACCTGGGTTGCTAGGCTGTTGAAAGAATGAAGAGAGGGGGAAAAAACCACTTCAGAGAGCACAGTCTCCAAATTGAAATGCATACAGTGATCTTTGTTACTGATCTTTGACAGGCAGTGGTCCACACCACAAAGTACTACATAATTAATATGTTCTGCACCACTGTAAGTGCTGGCCTCTGCTTAAGACTTTGCTGAGCCAGGAAGAACATCTCAACTCAAGTCTAACCTTGAAAAGATAGGTGAAATGGCCTTCTTGGGAAATGGGCAAAATCTTTAAGCAGCTTCTGCAGCAGTGACAAATTTTCATTTGAACAGATTGCTTGCAAGTTGTCTCCCACTCTTTCCTCCTGTTGGCATGACTTAGTTGAACTCTAGACTGATTCTCAGGATTAACAGTTGTATGCAACAAGAAAAAGTACTTCATCCTACATACATGCTACAGCTTCTGACTTTATCTGTTTTAAGATAGCACAGGGAAATTCTATGAGGCAGTTTATAATGAGTTTAAGAGACCTAAATTCAAGTTATATCTATCGGGCCTGTTTCTGTTAGTCCCTCTCTGTCAGAAAAGTGATCTGACAGAAAACCTACCCTAGGGGGTCTTCTCTGGTGATATTAATATTCAATAGGCTCCATTTTGACTGACTATTGCAATGGGAATTGGCAAGGACTGCACCTTCCAGTAACCAACAAGACCTTAGTTGCCTTAGGTCAGGTAGGTCATTTATGAAAACATATACTGAAGCACAAAACCCACATAAATGAAACGAAGTGGGAGAACTATAACATATATCCAGAAAATAGCTGTCTTTCAAGGAAGAAAAGGTGTAATAAAGAACCTGCCGTGTTTCATACAGATATGGGTTCAGTAGGACACAGTAATTTCAACTTTGACTGAAATAAATTTTTTACTAGGAGTCATTTTTTGCTTCACTTGCATTTCACTAGAAATCAGTGTTGTCTAGACCAATTCACAACTTACAATCAGAGATGTATCAGAATCTTCTTTTGCACAGTGTTGTCTCTCTCCTCATTTTAAGCTCGTGTATCCTTCAAATTTTAAAACTAAAACATCACTGTGAGTCATTATGCTGCACTCAATCCACTTGTTAGAAGTCCCTTCTAAATAATGTAAACACTGTGGAAGAGTAAGATCATATTTCAACTGGTGCTTGTAAACACATTAACAGTACTTGCCTAAGTTGTACAGGCTCTTCTTCTGCTTAAGGAAAGAAAACAAGCAAAGATCTGTTTGCACCTTGAAAATCTTATATTGATTTTCTTCCTCTTCTTGATAAATCTTCTCCTGAATGCTGTGCCAGCTATAGGTTTCACCTGCTCTATTCAAGATCTACAGCAGTACAGCCCAGAAGGACATCTCAGTGTCTCAGTGCAACATTCAATATTAATAACCATAGTACCTTGACTTTCATAAATCTTTCCAAAATTTTAAAAAATTAAGCTTACTTTGTTGATTAAGACTCTGCTACAGAGAACTTGAATCACGTTCCTTCCCATGAGCATATAATCATGAACAGTTTGGGCTGGAAGGGACCTTTACAGGTCATCTAGTCCAACCCTGCAATGAGCAGGGACATCTTCAACTCCATCAGGTTGCTCAGAGCCTGGTCCAGCCTGCCTGTGAATGTTCCCAGGGATGGGGCATCTACCGCCTCTCAGGACAAGTGTTTTATCACTCTCAGCCTAAAAAACGTCTTCCTTATATTTCATCTAAATTTGCCTTCCTTTAGTTTAAAACCATTAGCCCTTGCCCCAACAGGCCCTGCTGAAAAGTTTGCTCCCATCTTTCTTATAAGCCCCCTTTAGGTACTGAAAGGCTGCTGTTAAGATCTCCCTGGTGTCTTCTCTCCTTCAGACTCAACAGCCTCAACTCTCTCAGCCTTTCCTCATAGGAGAAGTGTTCTAGCCCTCTGATAATTTTTGTAGCCCTCCTCTGAACCCACTCCAACAGGTCCATGTCTTTCCTGTGCTGAGGAACCCAGAGCTGGACACAATACTCATGTTACTCCTTCTGACCATTAAACTGCTGTAGGAAGTGATCCTTGAAAGCCTTATGAAGGTGACAGTGGCCTTTGCATTTCCAGGTAAGTCAAACCTAAGAAATTTCTACAGAAATACGACGTTTGTAGTAGGAGGCTGACATTTACACCATTCTTATTTTAAATGAATCCTTCATAATGAAATTTCTGAAGTATGAAGGTGGAAAAACCTGCTTTTTTCTTTTCTCCTTTGGTAGTCAAGAGACTATTACAATGTTATATGCAGATAGTGTATGTTATATGCATATAGCTGGAAAAAATATGATGGAGCAAGTGCCCTCAACACTGCTCAAACTCTCTTAAAGCTGCCAAGTGATGTCTTAACTTTTGGCTGCTCAACTGATACCAAGGCTCACCTTCCATTATAATAAATTCACATATCAATCTATTTAAATTTTTTTTCCAAAGGGATAAAAAATATTCATCACTAATACAGTAACCACTGTGCAATTAAACATTAACACACTTACTGTCCACTATCTACAGCTTTTCCTGATGTCATCCACAGGCATGACTGTTCTACACTTAGCAGAAATGAGAGACTATGTTTTCTGCCTTGCACCTCACCTGAGAGCTGAAAGGAGAACTGCTCCTTCTGCATGTGTAACCCTGTATTCCTAAAACATACAGAAGCACCAGTGACAGCCTGTGTGCTGCTGCAAGCTCAATACTTTTCACCTATTGACCCAGACAGGATTGTATTTATCCACTGATCTGTTGTTCTGAGAGGAATAAGCACCTTCATTCAAATAGATGGATGTTTACTTCCTACCACTTATTTATCGTTCAACAGTGAGGTCTGAGGTCTTATTTACTGAGTATCATCTAAGCTCTGTAGCTTGTAATGGAATTATTAATGCTTCTCCATCACACTTCTCAGTGTTACATCCCCGTTCTTAATATGAAAATCCCACAGATGTATGATCCTCAGTTACAGATGGCAAACTCAGTCACACGAACACTACAGATAAAGCTGCAGTGCTGCCAACTTTGTCCAAAGACATTTAAGATTCATGTTCATCTCTAAACTTCATATTTTAACAGCTTCCCACATATTCAAAGCTATCATGAGCCGTAAGGGGAAGAATGAACAACTACCACAGATAATTTGTGGCATAGAAAAAAAGATTCAGCTCCTAAAAGTTGCCTTAGTTAATTACTCACTACACACAATAAATCCTTCCTTCTCATTCCCAAATTCCCTGCTTACTCAATAGTCTAATGTCAGTTATGCAGTACAGAAACCTGTATAATTTTATAATTTTATTTACTACAATACTGATTCAACCTAAATAGTGCCTAGTCTGCAACAAAAGCAGAATAGCCCAAAGGCCTCTTCCAGAACAGAATGTGGGAAGGGAGGAAGAGGAACCAAATGTGATACTGCAATAAAGGTTGTATAATATACACCTATATGAGGATAAAAGGGGACAATTGGGATTTTACAGGCAGCTTTATGCTCACCTTTTCCTAACTTCTTTCAACTTTGTAAGCGTGATAGGGTTTTGATACAGGATGAAACGTGAAAAATTTTGTGTGCAACATTTTATACAAAACTGAAAAGGAAATGATTCATTATCTGGAATAAAAATGCATCTGAATGCTGAGAAAGCTGGTTTATGACATAACAAGACCACTCTACTTAATTTTCTATTGGAGAGGGGGGATATGCTCCTGATGAAAAAGAAAACATTTCAACTCATCTGCAAGAAAGGCAAGGAGGGAGAATCCAGAAAACTACAGAATACTCAGCCTAACTCCTGAATCCAGAAAGACTGTGCAGCAAATCCTTCTGGAATTCATATCCAAACACATGAATGATAAGGTGCCTGGGAACAGTTACACTGGATTTCCTGAAGATGCCTTGTGCCTGACCAACATAATAGCCTCCTATCGAGAAATGACTGGCTATCTGGCAAGGGGAGAGCAGGAGAAGGAGATTTTCTTCACTTTCATACAGTAAAATCATTCATTAGTCAGGCTTTTGACATAGCCTCTCACTGCCTTGTACGCAAATTGGAGAGATGTGGTTTGGATAGGTGAATTACTGGGTAGATGGAAAATTGGCTGGACTATGGGATTCTAAATGCTGGGATCATCAGTATTAAGACCAAGTGCTAGCTGGTCACTCTTGAAGTTTCTCAGCATTGATACTAAAGTGAATATTTTTAATATCCTCATTAATGACTAATCCACACTTAATGACCTAATCATCATATCAAAGTTATCAAATTGGTGGACAATGCCAAACTGGGGAACGTGAAAAACATACTCAGTGGTGGGATGTTGGATTCAGAGGGACCTCAACACTTTCTGGCGGGAAAGGCAGGCCAACACCTATCTCAGGAACTTCAATTAAAGCAACATCCTACATCTGCACACAGAATAAACTCATGCAACAGCACAGGCAGAGTGCTGACTGAATAAAGTTTGCAGAAAAAGACCCGAGGTAGTTTTTGATACTTTCTGACAAGTTGAACATCAGCAGATCTTTTCTGCAACAAGGAAGACAAACTGCACTCTGCCCTGTATTACAAGAGTGTATCTCTCAGGTCAGGTGAAATTGCTACTCCTCTATTTGGCTCTGGAGAATAACTGTCCAATTTGGGGATCAATACAAAGCACTACCATACTGGATAATTCCTAGTGGAAGGCCACCATGATGATTAAAGCTGTGTTTGTTCAATCTCAAGCAGAGAATGCCATAGGGCTGGATCACAGTGCTGTCTTCAGCCACTTAATGAAGCTCACAGAAAAGACAAAGCTGGACTCTTCCTGAGTATACACAGCAAAAGGTTTAGGGGCAGTGAATATACAAGCTACGACAAAGAAAATTCCAATGTAACATTAGGAAAATTTTCACAGTAAAAGTCAACCCTTAAGAAGGGCACAGAAAAGGCAGAATTTCAGTCCTTACAGATATTTGAAATGCTACCAGCTATGAACTGGAGCAGCTGGATCTAATTTTGCTGGTTGACCAATCTTGGGCTGAAGGCTGAACCAGGTAATCTCCAGACCTCCCACTGAGCCTAAATTCTTCTGATTCTACCATTGCAGAGAGTCAGTACTCAAAAAATCATGGAATTGTCTCCAGTGTAGATTAATCCGCCCAGAAGGTATCCAAGTAACGAATTCTTCCCCTCTTGCCAAAGCATTCCTTGGTGCACGTTCATATTTTGGGTGAAAAAGGACTCTACACATATAAAACCAATTAAAATATACGCAAATAGTGTGAAAGGTAGTTTAAAAGGAATTTAGGTTTTCTGCATAGTCCTAAACAACATCAGCTGCAAGGCACAATGTTTGTATTATCAAAAAAAGCCCAGAGCTAAACAACTTACAGCTTAACTTAAAATTCTGTTATGCAGATTGTCTTTTCCTCTCTTAGCAAGATCACTGATAAACACTAACAAACATTAGTTAAGAATATAAAATATGATTGTTTTCTAAAGGGCCACCTGGAATGTCCAAATGCTGTTTTGCTTCATTTTCACCCAAATGCACTTACACTACTAATTATGTGATGGTTTTCCTAAGTGCTTCATTGAAACCAGACCTACAGCATGAATGAAACCAAAGCAGTAATTACTCCTTTTCTAAAAGCGAACAGCAAAGAAAACTGTTGGTAGGGCACCAACACAGACTAAATAATTCTCAATTTTTGATTTGGTATTTCCTGTTTCAAGTCCTGTAAAATGTACTGCAAGACCACAGATCAAAGGTGAGCCTGACATCTTGAAAATAACACTGATGATTCTATACTTAAAAAGTAAAAAACTTAATAGACAGATCATTAAACACTCAAAAAACATGAACAGAAGAGAGGAAATCTTGGTAACATCTTCCACTTGCTGTAAATACATTAATTTCAATGAAAACTGGATCAAGACATGTACTAGAAGACCAATGCAAATGCTAAACTGATTCTGGAACAGTAATTTATTCCAAAAAGAGTCAACAAACCTCAACAATTTACAAGCCCAGAAAGCATATACAGATAAAAAGGAATAAGCTACATTTTTGCAAACGGCAGGAAAGAATTGTTTAAGACAAGAGATAGAGGTAGACAGTGCTCAAGAAATGGTTTGTTTTGTAAAAATGGTACAAGCTTCTAATTGTGAGCAAAACTCTCTTGTGTTATAAAGCTTAATAGGTTTTATTTAAAACTACTGTTGCTATTTATTACTGAATTGCAAGGACAGAAATCCATTGCCTTGTAAACTAATCTATATTTTAAATTAACAGACAAGTATTTACATAGCCATGGTCAGCACATTAAACTTTCTGACCTAAAAGGTAACTCTAATATAGCAGAATAACTAAGTAAGACCAAAAGATGTCACAGTAAAGCAACACCAAAACCTCCTGCAGTTTTTAGGAACTCTGATGCATCAACAGCCCATGCCCCATGAATGAGATGGTGAGTACAGGAGGTACCTGATGCCATCCTCCGCCTCCACTGAGGATGCTCCTTCCCAGACAACTGCAGCAGCAAAGCAAAGCAAAGCTGCTGTTTTTCAAGTCAGTGGTTCATGGAATGAGGACATTTTTGTGTGAGAACATACGATCCACAAGGTTTGTAAGAGCTACTACTAGTTTTGGCAGTGCTCCACACTGTGGGGCAGTCAGTGCCTTTCACATACATCCAGAGCCACTAAAGAAATAAGACTGGCTGGGATTTCACAGCAAGAAGGGTAAAATTAAGGGCAGGTCTAAGAATGAAATATAATATTGCAATAGTGTCAAGGTACTGGGTTATGGCAGCAGTGATTTTTTGGTACCAACAACATGCTAGACTGAAAAATAATACCTATCACAAAAGAACTAGGTGAGAACAGGACAAGGAGATGAAGGAAGAAAAGATTTGGTTAAGAATATTAAAAGCTTCTCTAACTATCACATTGGTTTCTCTGTCACAGCATTTTCATCAATATTTTTTATTATTGAAATTTTCCTAAAATGAATTCATCAAATTGAATTGAAGGTGGACATTACACATTACAGAGGACTGAAGAGCTGTCAGGTGTGCCAGCTAAGAACCAGAGCAAGCCCTCCTTGAACCCAGCAGCCAGTGCTAGAAATTAGACCAATTATCTGATTCCAGTGATTTTTCTTTGCAAAAAAGAGAATTTATATATCTCTAGTCACAAAAGGCATTTCCTAGTCTGTAATGTATTAAAATTTGAACTTTGAAAATGGTAGTAGATGTGCTTGTACAACTGGAGGGAGACAAAAGAAAAAAAATCAGTGAACTTTCAAAATACAGTAAGTTTAACTTTCTTTTGCTGCAGTTACGAAGTATTTGTCCACAAGAATACTAGAGAAAGATCAACTACCCTGTGAAGATTTACTGGGGAAAATCTGGAAATTAGGTCTAGGCATTTAAGTATAAATATAGGATTTCAGGCTATATTTACATGAAGATTTCAATGCATTCCTAATTACCAGTTTGCTACCAATGGTCCTGTAACACCACCAACCTTTTTAAGGTTCAGAACTCTTCATAAAAATTTATGAAATTATTTTCACAAGATCACACCAAGGAGATTTAAAACCATATTAGCATACAAGTACAACAACAAGGGCAAAACCATGTCATAGAACTATTAAAACCACAGCAAATATGGACAGTTAAGCTTATTAATACTTAAAGATTGCAAATAAATGTGCATAATTCACAGTACAACATTACATACCATATAATATATACAACCCTGCTACATCAGCACTGAAGAGAAAGATTACAACAGGAAAGCTGACAACTGCATTTCTCTAAATTTACGTAGTCCTCATTTTCTCCTGTACAATACACATGCATTTTTCTAAATAAATGGGTTATGAAAAATTCAATACATGTACAATTGTGGAAGACAAAGTAAAATATTTGAGATATGTTAAAAGCCAAAAATCCATCAATTATTCGTTCCACAAATATACATTTTATTAATTTATTTCTTTTGTTCAGTTATTTCTGTAGATTATAACTCCTTTTTACTGAGCATTTACAGATATTACAGTTATAGAAATATTTATTTAATCCTAACTTTGTACTTTACAGATTGAAGAAACAATGTTCAAAATTGTGGTAGGGTAAAACTATATATTTTTAATCTCCATATTACATTAGCATTTACTACAGAGTAATTATTTCTAGATTTTAATCCCTCTTTAGTAATTGTACCCAGTTGCACAATGTCACTCAAACTGAAAATGTAACACGTTATTTCATTTAACATTTATAATTCATAGTAGATTTTTTCCGAATGTGCCAAGATTCAATAAATGTTCCTCTTTACAAAAGGAACAGTCTTCCTCAAACTGCCAAAATACAGAAAGTAGCCCTGAAAATTCTTTACCAACTCACATAATTGTAATAATATTTACACATCTGCTGTTCAATGTAAATTAATTTAACACCTAAGGTAAGTTTTGAAGATAAATAAGTTCAATGGGCACCTTAGTTCAGTTTGTACTGTCAATATCTAGTGGGTTACACATAAACATAACACTCTGTATTCATATGAATATATGTCTCTTTTAAAAGAGACACAAGTTAAAACTGTTAGGAAACCTAAACTCTACTGCTAGAGGAACAGCTAAAAAGTAGTTGTTTAACTAAAAAGTCAATACTGAAATATTTATACACAGAAAGTATTTATCTCCAATTTTGATGGTAATCATCACACTTTCTGTATTTAGTACAGCAATCTAGAAATTCAGGCTTTGTAACAAGAAAATGACATTTCTCAGTTTATGCCAATTAATTTCAACTTTTTTACCTTATTTACTTCCATGATTTCCCTTCTCTCTTCACTAGCAAAACGAAGCTGACTTGCAGCACCACGATCATCATGCTTGGAGCCATCTTCTTCAACATACGGAATAAGTTGCTGTGAAGACAAGAAACATCAGCTTTAGAGAAAAGAAAAAAGGAAAGAAAAAGAAGAAAAAAAGAAAAAAATCAAACCTAGGAAATACATATGGTGCTACCATTGTCTCCACAGGTTCTAACCGCCCAAGAGGAAGTGGAGACAAGACTGCTTGCCACCTCAAACCTAAACACCTTTGGAACAACCTCAGCTGGTTCTCTGGGAAAACAATGTGCTTCAAAAAGACAATCCCACACATTACCAACCTGAGACCAAAGAAATTTCCTAACTGCAGGCAGAAGCCAATCTTTCCATTTTAAGATGTTTACCATAGGTAATCCTTGTAGTTTTGAATTCTGCAGATTGGGATTTTAAAATTTACTGTTCCACACTAAGAAGTGAAAACACACACATGAAGTTATCATTACGATAAAGCATTTTAGTGCTATACCAAACATAAATATGACTGGTTTTATATAGCTACTTGGTTAATACTCTAGTTATGACTTGCTATTTTAATAAGCCTCTGTTTGGTTACTCTTAAGACCAGGCCAACAGTTACCTAAAATGAGTTTTTCTGTAAGTATTTCTCACTGCGTGATCTCCTCAGACACACAGAATCATAGTTTGGTTTAGGCTGGAGAAGACCATACTGCACTGTCTTTTTTGTAAGCTTCAACAAAATCAAAAATCCTTGATGAAGAATTTCTAAATGAATCCTACTATATATTTCCTTCCTAAAAAAAAAATCAAAAAGAAACAGACTAGATACAAAGCAAATACTTGCTTCTGTGTCAGAACACTCCTAAGCTACTAATAATTTCTTAAAAGATAATACATCCATGAAGTCCATAGTCTGACATTGTTTTTTCTGTCCTGCAAAATTACATCTGTGTTCACATACACACTACAGACAAATGGAAGACTAATATTGATAAAAGGGAGCAAGAAGACATTAGTTTAAAAGCCTGGGAGCAAGTAGCTCATCAAATGCATATTAACTTGCTACTTAAGTTGGGACATAATATTACAAAGTGTTCAGTGCCTCCAGCACTCTGATGGAAAACTTACTTTGATTTAACCCACTAAAAATGCAATTTCCTTCTATACAAAAATTTTTGCAGCCATTCTTATTTAAGCTTAGCAAAATGGACAAAAGCTACCACACTAAACTCTGCTGTGAAAAAGTAGCAAATCTTGATCACATACTACATTTGCAGACCATAAAGAAGAAACAGTGGGGTTGCTATATGCTCTTGGAAAAACCTCTCTGATGGGAAATAAAGTAGCACTCAAAGTAGAATATTTTCTTTGAAAACCTCCCTGTCTTTCAGAAAAGGCGACAGATGAAAAAAAAACAACCAAAAAACAAACCTACAAAGAAAAGCAGAATTATACCTAATACATAAAAGAAGTAGGAAATGTAATCTTTGTAGGCAGATCTCCTTACTAATTATCTCATGCCTTGCTATGTTGGTCAACAGAAAGTTAATAATACCTATTGTACTGATAGTACACATTGACAAAAAGTATGGAAACATTTATACCAATAATAATGGAACAAGCAGTATTAGTAGGTATGGACTTCTCTTGACTGCGCAAAAAAAAGAGTTTTGTTGATATTTTGTAAAGACATGGTTAGAATATCAGCCATTAAATAATACAATTGAGATTATTATTGAAATACTGGAAGAAGAATTTAAGAAAACTGATTGAAGAGGAATAGTGTGTCACTGTCATTCACTCTAACCAACAAAAACATGAGGAGGCAGGCATCTAGTAAGTTCAGAGAAGAAAAGACTAAGAATATTAAAAAAAACCCCCAACTATCGATAAAAAACTCTGCTGTGACTAAATTATCAGTAAAACCTTGCATTAAAAAAAGCCTGAAGCAACTATTTATTTTCTTTATGGAGAGTCTTTTTCATCCTGGTAACAAGAAAAAAATGTGAAAACTTGGAAAAAAAACTCAAAAACCAACCCAACCCCACCTCATTCGATTGATATGGGAAAATAAGACACATGAAAAGCTTTTAAAGAGGGCACAAGTATTCAGTTATTGCACACGAGTCAACACACCATGAAAACAGGTTTTATTTTCTTAAATGGGAAAATTAACTTATTCCCTTGCTTGCTGTCAGGTTTCCAGATACATTTCTCTGAAACCCTTGTCAAAAGTCAGTGACTACTAACTGAAATAATAGTCTAGAATGGACTGTATAGAATGGACTCCTTAATTTTTTTATTCCTATTCAGTTAAGGGACTCACACTTCAAACATAATGCCTATATGATTAAAATTTAATAGACAATCAAAAGTCTGTTAATAAAGTTGCCCCAGAATCCAGAGGTCAGTAATTAAAGAACTTCAAAGTTCTGGTTAATATAGAGCAGTTGAAACTCAAATTGTAACAAAGTCCAAGCTTTAAGAGTATTATTAGATATTAGGAACAACTTATGAGGAGGGAAGATGACATTTAAGATTTTATGAGTAACAGCAGTTTTATTAAGAGAAACTTTGGCCAATCCTCCTCCCTGCAAGTTTTATGTTGCAACTTTACTATCACCACTGCACATTTAGGTTTGGTACATACTGCCCAGCAGGACAGGAATAGCTGAGTGAGGAAACTATGGAGGCACAGACTAATGGCCAGAGAAAATAAATAATACTTATTACTCAGGAGCCAGGCTGACAGGTAAGAGCTTGAAGCAGGCCTTTTCCTACTTCTTACCACTTCTTTTAAAAAATTTGCCCTGATCCTCTTTTTTTTTTCCTAGGGGGAACAAATTGGTGAAGGTACCAAGAAGCCAGAGTAAAAAGGCTAGAATCTGAAACTAACTTTGCTTTCACAGAATCAATTAGGCTGGAAAAGACCTCTGAGACCAAGTCCAGCTTATGACAGTGTCAACTGGACACTAAGTTTCACAATCTTTCAATGAGCTCTCATTAATAAACAGAATTCAGTCCACTGAATAATTCCAGTATCATTAAAACTTGTTATGAGTCTCCTGCAACTGAGGAAGATGGATGATTTGCTATTCATACATAAATAAAGATACTTACTTCTATGGGAACAGGATCGAGCCCAGCACAGTTTTCATTGCATTTGTCATAGACTAATCTCAGTTTTCTGAAGAGTATTGATAGCTGACGGAGATGTTCCTGCAGCTTTCCCAGTCTGTCTTGATATGTTGCAGTATGATAAGTAACACCATTTGGTAACTTACAGGAAAGCAAAACATTAAAATATTGCAGTAAAGTTTCTGTCACATGAAATAAATATACTCATAGATATCAGACAGGTTTTTGTATATTTTAAAATAGGACAATCACACTTTTCCCATAGCAAACACTGAATTTTTTTTTTTTTACTAGCAAAATTATATATTTTATGTGCTCAGTCACTGCTGTCAAACACCCTCATGTATTCTACACTTTGGCCATTGTCAATCCCTCTGACTTTTCAGTGAGTGTCTTCACAGTGCTTAAATATGACGTCACTGTGATCCAAGTATTATAGTTTGAGATTTTGTGTGTCAACGCCAGGCCACTCAATTCAGTGACACAAGAGTCATGAAAATACAGAAGGAATGGCAGTGATTGTTTATCTTATACTCTCCACAGAGAAAACACAACAGAGGTTTGTATGTTTTCTCAGTAAGCAGACACAAATAAGTATTACATCCATTTGCCTAACAAAAAGAAAGTTTTAGGTGGAAAATATTTCAGAAAAAATCAATGAAAATTCCTCTAAATTTACTCCCCATATGTTAGCATAAACAGAGAAACATAACCAACATATGAACAGACTTCATTATACATCAAAGAAAACACAGTTACTAAATATATAGAGTTTTTTTTTATTGTGGGGGCAATGACAATTCAGCATTTCTGAATTTTCTCCACCTTCACTTAATGTACAGGAATAAGCAAATATATTAAGGGTAGTACTCACTACTTCAACTAATCCTCCTTTTTAGAGTTTGATCGAATTTTCTAAACGTCCTAAGGCATCTCCCGAGTCTATATATACTGGCAGTCGGTGATAAAAACATGGGAAGTTGAATGCATAAAAATAAATAGTTGTTTCTCACCTGCATGTTCCTCAGTAACTGGAAGATTTCCATGGTTCGAAAGACAATGTCCTGCACGGTCTCCTGGCCGATGCGGCAGAGGGAAGCCGTGTTCACCTCCCGGGCAGCCTGAGCCTGCGTCCCGGAGAAAGCGCCCGGCGGCATCCCCGCCCCGGCCAGAGGGGGGGTCGACATCTCCCGGCCTTGAGCAGTCACACTGGGGCGAGCTGCACAAAGTGATGATGGAACGATCAAATACTTTTTTGAGTCTATCCTAGAAAACTTTCTCTAGGGTGGCTGCCCCAATCCTTTTCCCTGTACGCGGCTCTGTCCAACAGATGAGGCCGGCTCAGCGCCCCTCGGTCCGGACACCGCTCCCTGACCCACCACAGCTCTGCCGGGGGTGGAACTGGGGCTGCCCCTCACGCACCTCCCTCCCCTCAGAGCGGTCACCGGGCGCGCCCCTGCCCCGATTCTCAAGGGGAACACGATGGAGGTTTTTGCCCAGCTCCAGCAGGCAGAATCGCAGCCCTGGGCTCCGGGACCGGCACCTGCCCGACCGTTCCTCCCTCCGTTGACCCACCCGCTCCCGGCGAAGAGGTGCCCAGGTCCCGCAGCCTCCCCGACCCCGCGCTCCCGCCCGGGCCCGGCCCTGCTCCGCGCTGCAGCCACCCCTGACGCGCCGGCCCCGCGGAGTCCCCGGGCCCCCGCACTGACGGTGTCCCCCCCGCACTCACGGGGCCCCCGCACTGACGGTGTCCTCCCCGCACTCACGGGGCCCCCGCACTGACGGTGTTCCCCCCGCACTCACAGGGCCCCCCGCACTCACAGGGCCCCCCGCACTCCCGGTGTTCCCTCCGCACTCACGGTGTCCCTCTGCACTCACGGTGTATCCCCGCACACACAGGACCCCCCCGCACTCCCGGCGTCCCCGGACACGCGCGGGCGGAAGCACTTCCCGGCGCCCGGCGCCGTCACAGCCGGCGGGGCGGGAGCGGCGGGCGGGGCCGCGGCTCTATCACGCCGGCTCGGGGCCGCCCCTGTGCCGCAGCTCTCCGTCCGTCCAACATCTCCGAGCATCTCGCTCGGGGGCCGGGGCGTTTTCATGGCTTGCTGAACCCGGTGCGCGTTTGCGGGCAGGTCAGCCAGCATGCGGGCTCTTGAGGTTGAAAAGTTTGGTCAGAATTCCCAGGCATATTCACGCAGTCCCACTACCCCTCTGTCAGATCATAGGCTCATTAAACAGTTTGAGTTGGAGGTGACCTTAAAGTTAATTTAATTCCAACCCCGAGCCAGGGGCAGGGATGCCTTCCACCAGACCGGGTTGCTCAGAGCCCCATCCAGCCTGGCCTTGAACAGTGCCAGGGATGGGGCAGTCCCAGCTTCTCCGGGCAACCTGTTCCAGTGTGCCACCATCCCCACGGTAAAGGATTTCTTCCTAACACTAACACCTAAACCTATTGTTTTTCAGTCTGAAGCCATTCACCATTTCTTACCACTACAATTCAGGATGAAGAGTCTCTCTCCACCTTCCCTGTAGGCCTTCAGGTACTGGAAGGCTGCTATTGAGGTCTCTTTCTCTCCTCCAGGCTGAACAGCCTCAACTCTCTGTCTTTGTAGGAGAGCTCTCTAGTCCCAGTGACACTGGTAAATGGCTGAATATCTNACGGGGCCCCCGCACTGACGGTGTCCTCCCCGCACTCACGGGGCCCCCGCACTGACGGTGTTCCCCCCGCACTCACAGGGCCCCCCGCACTCCCGGTGTTCCCTCCGCACTCACGGTGTCCCCCTGCACTCACGGTGTATCCCCGCACACACAGGATCCCCCCGCACTCCCGGCGTCCCCGGACACGCGCGGGCGGAAGCACTTCCCGGCGCCCGGCGCCGTCACAGCCGGCGGGGCGGGAGCGGCGGGCGGGGCCGCGGCTCTATCACGCCGGCTCGGGGCCGCCCCTGNTACAATTCAGGATGAAGAGTCTCTCTCCACCTTCCCTGTAGGCCTTCAGGTACTGGAAGGCTGCTATTGAGGTCTCTTTCTCTCCTCCAGGCTGAACAGCCTCAACTCTCTGTCTTTGTAGGAGAGCTCTCTAGTCCCAGTGACACTGGTAAATGGCTGAATATCTGTTTTGTGGGATAAGTATGTATTGTTGATACACACTTTAAAAAGTGTGCTAGTTTTACAGCTTTACAGGTGTACTGCTATTCCTTCCTGCATAGATTTATTATTGCTAATACAGAAAAGCCTTAACACTTGGCCTTCCTGTGTCACAGGATATGCATGGATATAAAACAGCTCTGAGTGCTTGTACCACACTAATACAATTGAGGCATTTTTGAACTACAGACAATGCCTCCTATGTGAGGGAGAGGGAACACCCTCAAAAAGAAACCGGGCAGGTTCTGTGAGGCCTGACAGATATGAGGTGTTTATATAGTAGCTAATACTTACTGTATTACTGTAATACTGTCTGCCTAACAAAAAAAATTCTTCATATGCAAAAACCAGTAAGTACCAAAGTTTCTCTTCCAATTGACATAATACCTAGGACTCTGTATTTGAGTGATTGTGGCAATAAGTGTCTAAATATGCAGAAGAGGACATTTGTATACCTACAACTTCTTATGAATTCTTAGTACAGGAAAGGTAGTTGTGCTATATTAAAACTGATGGTACAAATGATCTTTTGTGTGAAATGTTTTGCATTTGTAATACTGTAAAAATAGAAGTTTGATGCTGTGGTATACAGTCTTTGTTAGAAGAAAGCAGTCGAGGAACATTCAGGATCAGAACCATATAAACTTGCTATCAGAGGCATTTTGCTTCACAAAACATTTTTTACCTTAGAAACAGACTACTGAGGGGAAAGAGCACCACCTTTCCTAAACTGGAGCTTTTTGCTGCCTGGCTAAGTTCTCCCTAGCACTCTGCCTTACTCCAGGTACAATATAAATAACTATATTTTAGCAAAGATCTTACCATAAAGGATACAAAAGTGGTTTCTTAAACAGAGAGGGAAAAAATGGTTTATAAAAAGAAGACTTTTTCAGACAGTAAAAGAACTTCTACTTTTTCAGACAGTAAAAGAACATCCCATGGTGTCTAGCTAGACAATGCTTGGGAAGAACAGCCTCTGGAGAATTTCAAAGGGCTTGTTTGAAGGTTTGCTTCTCATTTCACTGTACACTAAGAAAATGATACAAGAACTGTTCAAGTGCTGAGCACAAAAGAATAATGTTTTCATCTTCTGATCGCCTGCCCAAGAGCTCTGTTCACAATGCTTAACGTGCTGCCCCAAATCTGATGGCAGAAGAGTAATGAGGGATTCAGACCACCCACTGTTCAGGGCTGCCAGACAGACTGCATATAGAGTTGTATCCTGCAGTATTGGGCTGCCATGTACAGTAGGCAGTTGAAATACAGAGCCAGGTCTGTGTGTGGAGAGTGCTGGAGAATGTTGCTAGGAGGCCTAATATTCTTCATTGCCAGTCTGTGGAACCGTCTGAATCTGGAATTTCATTCCCAGGCAAAGGAATCTCCTTTTAGATAAGGATGTTTTCCTGGTTGGAAAAGATGAATTTGCTTCTAAAAGCAATATATTAAGCAACCACTCTCTGACTTCAGTTTGGGCCAAGTGCTTTTGTCTGGAAAGTGTCCAAATCAGAGATCATCTTCCATATCCATTTCAACTTCTGTGACATCAGTTCAAACCTGTGTGTTAGAATTCTGCTGCCTTTGTTGTTGGGTTGTAGAGAAGCTAGCAAAAACCTAAAAAAGAGCCTATGTCTGCACGCAATAGTCTAGTCCAATCAGCTTTAACCCAAATTTGAAATTAGGACTCTTTAACGGGTAAAGACTTCAGTGATTATAATTTTCACCATAATAATGGTTTATGAATTTTTTTGTATTTTATGATGTTCTCACTCAAATACCCTGAACAACTCCAAATATGCTTTTGCTGGGCTCTATAAGCAGAGTAAAAATCCTCAGAAGTGAAGGAAGAGGGTAATTGTTGCTTTTGTTCAAATAGTTTTCTCTAAATCAGTTGGTACGCTCGCAAGGGAATATGAATCATTCTGTTTAAAAATAAACAGTACTGGTGAAATTCCTGGATTATCATCTGTTTTCCTCTAATAAAGAAGAGTTTACTCCCTCACAAGTCTCCTCGCACTATTCCTTAAGCAGTAGTGCTTTGGTACTGCTCTGAGGGTGACAGATGGGCTTAGGGGAAATGTGTTAGCCACGGAAGGACTTTCGTTCTCCACCCTGTCCCATTCAGTGTTTATGTGTTCATTCAAGGAGAAATAATGTGACTTTGTGGAACCTTTGCCAACAATAAACAGACAAGGCACAGTTTTACTGTTACCAAGCTGTGGTAAATAACAGCATGGCACATAACTTTTTTAGTATGTGGCCAACACAGGCACTTAAGGTAGGTGGAGTCTAATTCAGCAGAGATTATATTTATGGGCCAGAGGAAACAGTTAATGGCTGTGATTAGGTGAGGAGGACTGGGTGCTTGAGTAGTTTTTCTGTGTGACAGGGGGGTTTTTGCAATGATGTTTTCCTCATCCGGGCAGGTATTTTCATGAACTATGAAAGCATCTATTTAGAGAGAAGCAGGACTGTCTACGGTAGCGCTAGTTAAGAGAGGATAAATTAGATAGGATCAGAGCAGAGAGTGATATTCCATGCCCTTACTCGGTAGGGGATGAGCACAGCTGTTTTCTGGACCATGGTGAAGCTGGGGTTGAGCAATGAAGACCTCTCTGCCTTTACAGGGTTCTCTTGCACAGCCCTTTGGTGCTGTAGGTGGTAGAAGGACAGGAAGGAGAGCAAGATGGAAGGGGCTCAGCCTCCCTGCTCCCCTCTTGCTTCTGTCATCTCTATATCCATAAGCAAACTTGTCTATACGTTGTGTGTGTTAATGGCATTGTCTCCTGGGCTACAGAGAAGCAGGGTGTCATGCCTACTGGGTTTCATTCAGGTAGCAACCAACTTCAGTGGTTTGCCACAGCCCAGCCTCTGAATTTTTACAGAGTGGTCAGAAAAAATGACCAGGAAACCACTGATTTCAGAATGGCTTTGTGTGGTCAGTAGCTGCCAGGTGCCCACCACGCCACTCCACCATCACAGTCCCTCAATCTCCCCCTCTCCCTCCTCAGCAGTAAAAGGGGAGAAAATAGGATGAAAAATTCACGGGCTGAGGTCTTCATGTGGAAGCACAGCCCTCCTGCAGCCTGATCCAGATGGCACTGCAACAGCTTAGACACTCTCAGGACTTGCATTGCCTCCATAAGCCAGGGTCAGTGTGTGGGTTACTATAATTTCTGTGTGGGTTTACTATTTCCCATGGGATAAAAACAAGCATTAGCAGAATATGGGGAAGTCAGGTGCAGTGTGATAGTCTGGCCTACATGTGAGGTGTTTAAAACATGATGTGGCATTTTGGTTCTCACTATGCAGTGGGTCCTACTCACCATTTCTTGATCTTGACAGGCATATTGTATCATCAGTTTTCTACTTCTCTGAAGTTTCCTTCTTGACACTCAGTTCAGGAATGTTGGCTTTAGCCCCTTTCATATTCCTTTAAACACTAAAGAACTACTTTCATAGTCAGTTGTTTCTGGCTTATCCTTCCCCCATGTTTTATGTGATGACCTGTTATGCCCAGTAGCTGGTACTCTCCCTGTAACTGTGACAGAAGAAAAAGGAGTGGGAGGACTTATTCCAGGGTATCACAATGCAGAAACATCATCCTGATAAATTTTCTGCTTTTGCAGTTGTTCATTTGCTTGTCTCCAAAGATATATCTGGAGGTCTCAGCATAATCTTGACATTGTGACTTCAGTCCCAAACCGAGAAGCAGACGTCTCATGTTCCCTTTGGTCTCTCACTACCCAGCATGTCTTCTGCAGCCTTCAATTGTATTGCTACTCCAAATGCTGACACTGAAAATTATTTAAACAGAACAGCACCAAGTTTCTCTCCTTGCCCCAAAGTAGCTGTGAGAAATCTGTGTCTTCTTGTACTAGTCTTTCAGATGTTTGCTCTGGTCCTATTTTTCCTGAGCAAATGGTGTTGTATGGGACTACCTGTTTGGAAGAAGAGGCATTCCAAATTGAAGTTTATATGAACTCTATGTCTTCATCAGCCAAATGTGCATTTCTGATGCCTGTGGATAAATTTTCAGCATGCTTGTTTGATGACTTCTCTTGGGGCTTGCAGAAAAATGGCTTGGAAATTGAACATTTGCAAAGAAGTGAATGTTGGCAAAAGAAAGCATTACAATGAGATGTAAAATATGTGCGCTGTAATTTATACAGGCAACTAGCTTCTGGAAAACTTGACCTCCGGCCAGTAGAGGACAGAAACATATCCAAAGAGACCCCTGAAGCAGTGACTGGTACCCACTGAGATAGAGATGGAGGGACTTTTCACAGCTGTTACACCAATGCTGAAAGTATGTTGGTGACAAATGACTTTGTGGTGGACTTCACAGTAGTTAATACTGGAGAAAAGCTAGTCTGCCCTGTGGTTTGACTGCTCATGTGCTATTAGCTAATCAGAAGTGCAAGGGTGGTTTTTCCCTTCAGGGGTCATTGCTGGTATGCAGTTTCCTGTTGTTGCTCCACAGGAGGCATGGTTCTGATTAAGGTATTGACAGATGATATTCTGTGACTCACTGCATAGAAGGACAGACAGAGAGGTCCTGTGCTTGTTCCCTTCCTAAAACATGTCCTAGTGTGTGAGGAGATCCTTGCTGTGCTCTGTGGTACATGGCTTTTTGTCTTAGACCCTGAAAGGTGCAGCAGCCCAGGGTTTCTCTCTTCATCTGCCAATCAATTGATAAAAATCTATTGATGTTTTATTTCTCTCGCTGACTGTAAACCTCTAGCAGTAGGTGAAGACTTTCTCTGTGACTTTACAGAAACAAACCCACCTCACCCACTGTCATTTGGGGGAGCACTGAGCACCCATCAGCTGATTGCAAAGAACATTTGTATTCTAGAAGTGTTGCAGGGCTCATTTTTGTTTCTTGTATCCATGGCACAAGATGTTTTCTTTCACCTTAACTTCCTTCTTATGAGCAAGATTGTGATTTATTCAGTGTCAATCAAGCTAGATTCTCTAGCCTCATTTCTTATTCAGAGGTACCACAACCCTTTCTGCATGTGAATCAGATATTGCATGTAAACATGGATGACATGTAAAACAGGGATTAACAAGGTGGTAAGATCAGCCCATCTGGTTCTACAAATCTGGTCCTGGGAATTTTTGCATTCTGGTCAGTAGCTCCCCTATGTGTGTGACCAATCATGGACTCTTTCTGTGTCCTTCACTACCTCATTGGGACCTTAATTCACACAATCTATTCATCCCAAGATACCTTTTGCTCTTCTTGTTTTCTTCTTAGTAGATTTAGAATGATTTAAACAAACATAGTCATACATTTTGTGATTGTGTCAGATGCATTATGGTAGCAGCAGAAGACTTTAGGCAAGACTATAAGCTCATTCTGCTGTGTGAGTACAGAAGAAAACAGTCCTTGTCCTCGATGGTTTACGATTCAGAGATTGTGTATTTTACAGCAAAGAAGTAGATAGATTAAAAAGGGACCTAATAGTTTCTGGGTAAGGAGGTTGGAGTGTCCTAATTTACCGTGAAAGTCATCAACAGTATAGATAGCAATGCAGAAAAAATTATAAGGGCATGGAAGATGTATAGTGCAGGTCATGTCCACAAAAGCCATCATCACTTGATGCAAGTCAAATGCCACTTGTGTCTTCCCAGTGATATAAGACTATGTGAAATAGGGAATGGAATAATAGATAGGAAAAAAGCATAGCTGGAGGCAGATGTTTGAACACAAATCATCCTTCTAGGCTGATGCATTATTGTGGGGTTCCTGGATTGGCTCACTGATATTATTTATGCAAAACTTCTGGCCACATTCCCTCTGTGCAATATTACAAGCAATATATTACAGAATGGAGGATGTCCTCTATTTCCCCAGAGTTTTCCATCCTGTTCCTATATAACCTTCCAGATGTATATCACAATTACTAAAAGCAGTATATTTCTCATTATAACCTGAATCTATATACAACATCTGGAAATTTTTACTGACCACATTCCTATCTAGAGTAGGCTTGGATGATGGCAAAACTCATCATCTTGCTGGATCTGTACTAATTGCACATTAGCTTTTAGACTTTTTTTCTTAAACATCGTGTATCCTAATTTTATTACAGCATGTTGGAAAGTTTTTTGTAGCTTGTAGGGTATGGTATATTGTGAAGCAGATGTTCAATAGACTCTGTATGGTTGCAACTTACTCATAAATTAAATCCTCATCAGGCTGTTCTCTGGGTGCAAGACCAGTTGGCATTGAACAGTCTATATGAATACTATTTAACTCTATTAAACTTTGGAAAAGTGTAGCAACACACATGCTTCCTACTGGAAAGGATTGCTGTCCCCTGGTACCTCCCAGACTGTTGGTGGCAGAGTGCTGCTGACCAGGGTAGTCTACTTTTCTTTTTGCAATGCAGTCTTACCAGTGTGTACACCATAACAAATGCATTTTTAGATTTGCTTTAAAGACCAGTAACTTTGAAATGCAAAATGGGATGGAGGAAAAGCAGGCTACTAAAGAAGAAACTTCACAATCTTGTAATCCACGTAATTTTTAAGAAGATAATGGAATTCGGTGAACTTGTTTGTTTTTTCAATTGTTATAAGGGCTTTTTTAAACATGCAATGTGACATGAGCTAGTGCTTTCTCTATGAACTGTGTGAAGTGACTGAGAAGTCTGGTGTTATTCCAGTTTCACAAGTTTTTCACTATCTGGAACAAGGCTTTTCCTGGAATGAAGATGATAATTAGTGATCTGAGATCTAAGTGTGTTCTGAGGTTACAACTCAAAAAGGCTTATTAGCAGAGTGAACATACTGTCAGATGCCATGTGACAGCATGAGGATCTCCAAACATGGAAATGCTTGGAGAATTCCTGCTTTGAATGGCTTACTTCCAGTCATCTGTAAGTAGAGAATCGACCACAGCTAGTAGCAATGCTTTTAATGAAAATAATGTCAACCAGAGGAAGAAAGGAGTGTCAGTCCCACAGAGCTCACATATCAGCCTCTGCTGCTGTATCAGGCTGTTACAGATGAGAAGTACAGTGATGTTCCTTGAAAGGAGCTGCCACAGACTTGTAGGTTATGGTGCTTTGACAGGCACAGCAGAGGAGCTGCCTCAAACCGGAGAAAACTCTCATGGCTGCATCTGTCTTTGCAGATATGTGAAAAGCAAGAGTGCAGACAGACAAACTGTAAGGGTAGAGAGGCAGAATGCATTAAAATTACATGGTGCTGTAGTAAAGGATTCTGAGAAAATCCAACCGTTTTAAACCAATGCAATGAATTGTCAAAGAAAAGGAGAAAGAGAAAAGCACAAGTCTCCTCTCATGTGAAGCCTTACTGCTGAATCCTTCAAATGGGTCTTCAGCTCCTCTGCAGAACTCCCTGAAATCTTGCTGCATTAGCAGGTGGCATGACATGGTTTTTATTTGCACTGGCAGTGCTGACAAATCACCTTGGCTTCATCTCTGTATACCATGACTGTTGCAGCAGGGTGCTACTACCCTCCTGTGCCTCCCTCATCAAACTGAAAACAACCATTGTGGGGCTCTTCAGTTACCTGCTTTCTGTAATATGGGGAGGTTTGATCTGGATTTTAAAAGACTCCATTAAAAAAAAAAATTAAAACAATTACAAAGGCCCCAAATGTAGGCCTTAAAAAGACAAACTATGCCAAAAGTCAATTAAGATGCTTTCACCTAGTATTCTCAATATTTAGAGAGAACTGCACATGTGGTGATAGAAACAGATTTTTTTTAAAAGCCATATTTTCCTCATTCCCAGATCCTTCCACCTAATCCCCAGTTACTCCAGTAAAATTGTTTAAATTATTTTTGTGTGTTTTTCAATGATTTTTTTTTACTTCTGGAATGTGCAAGAGGGAGGTTTCTTTTTGGAAGCACTCATCTTTTAATATATAATATGAGGAGTAGCTACAGATGTTTTCATTTAACTGAATAGAAGTTTTTCATTAAATGAATGTTTTTGATAGAAAATTTCTGGCCAGCACTATCTGAATGACATATCACATAGCTCTGT
Source organism: Drymodes brunneopygia (assembly GCA_013400955.1). NCBI lineage: Eukaryota > Metazoa > Chordata > Aves > Passeriformes > Petroicidae > Drymodes > Drymodes brunneopygia. The sequence continues at coordinate 932,663 of VZTZ01044176.1, forward strand.
GATAATAATAAGAGAAAAAGCCTGAAGTGAAACAGACCAGAAAGTAGTAACCTGAAAAGGAAAACACGACTAATTAGTTTGATTTTTCAAGCAAAGAAGCCACAACAAAGCAAGATAATCAAATCCCCCGAGCTTAGTATTTATTGTTCAACTAAAAATCTGAAAATTCTTCCATTTAAATGCTGTAACAGCATTAATGGGAAGAGTATTGCAGCTTTGCAGCTTTGGGGGTAAGAAATGGGTCTTTTAAATAATGTTATTTTAACCAATACTAGCCCCTTTAGAAGATGCCTTTTTAGAAAGCACTAGGAAATATCATCCATGTGTTATCAACAGAAGAAAGCCACAGTATGCTCTCTTGGTGTGAGGCTGGTAACAATAATAACAATCCATGCATCACTGTAAAACAGAAAAAATGAAAGTTGTTGCGGTGGTTTTAGCCCCTAAAAGCCCTTGTTCCCCCCCTAACCCCCTGAAGCATTGGGAGACCACCCCTGGGGTGGAGTTTGTAGTGGTATGCCCCAGAAGGGGGTTGGGTCTCCCAAANGTAATGTTATTGTAGACTTTGTAGGCTTCTTCTCCTATTTTTAATTTCTGGAGGTCTCATTGTTTGAGCTGAGGATCTTCAGACCCAAGTGTCTTTATTTTTCATGTACAGGTGCCAAATTACTGTATGGAAAGATGAGTTATATAATACAGAAAGGATTATATTTTTTTAATTCAGAAAAATCGCTCAAATCCTTTTTGCTGCCCTTAGAGAATGAAAGTCTGAGTCTAGAAAGAATGTTTACAGTTAAAATCTGTGCCCTGTTGCTACTTCTGCAGGTGAGATTAAGGAATTTTTAGTTTTATGTAGAAAGATTGTAATTTACCAGCACGTGTTCCACACACTATAGGACAGTCCTTCCCTTGGACCTGTAAATATACATCTTTCAAATATTCTGTATTTTTAGTTCTGTCAGCCTGTGCACGTCTTCGCACTGGAGATGCAACACTGCCATCCTTTCTTCTTAATCTTAATATTTAATGATAAAAATGTATTTAGAGATGCTGCTTCCATGAGTACCAGAAGTGACAGAGCAAACATACATATTGAGGGCGTGGGAAGAGGTCCTTCTGCAGCTGATGTCTGCTGAGTAATAGCGACAGGCATGAGAATTAAAAACTTATACTCAAGCATGAAAAGAAGAAAACTACAGTGCAAAGGTCAATTCAGTGTTTCATCATTTGTCATTTGAGTCGAGCTAGTTTTTCAAATCCATATCCTCTGATAGCATGAAATGTGAAGTTTTCTAGGTGACTTATCTTTTGTCTGTATGGCACTATGTGACAGCAGTGGCAGCATCTAGTGATTCATGTCTTTAGGGAAGCGGATAACAGGAGGAAAAAAATTAATATTGGGTTGATGGCAATTGTCATGATTCCACTGACGTCAAAGAGACAGCTATCAAGTGGCAGGAGTTGGGAAAATTTACATGAGTTGAGCATCTGTGCCATCCTGTATTTTATTAACTGACGACCCTGACTGAAAACTAATGAGGGAGAAACTTAAAAAGATTTGATTCACACAGACTCAAAATGTGAACTGCAGAATTTCAACCTTAGTGTGGAAGATTTTGGAATGTGGGATTGATGAGCTTGGTCCAGTTCCAGTAAATACAGGGCCATTTCTAAGATGCTTATCTTTGCTGGGATAACTATTTGAAACCCAGACTCTGAGCACATTCTTCCTATATTATCCAGCTAACACAAAGTTAGTGGGAGAATAATTCCTTACAGGACAGCTAGCCACTGGTGGGATCCTAATAAAGTAGGGCAGAGAAAAGTCTTTCTCTGATTTTACATTCTTTTATTTTAAAAACACTTTTGTTTACATTTAAAATTGCTCAGAATTAATTAACCTAATCATTCAGCCTTCCATGACCAATAGAGTTTAAAAGCTGTAATATTTCAGCTAAATTAATTAATACCAACCCAAGCAATACATTTCAGATGTTAATCACATCAAATCCTCAGGCTAAATAGGAAAAAAAAAGACATTAGGGACAGAACTACCACTACTGAAGTAAAGGAAAGGGCTGCATTAAATTATTAATGGCCTAAGCATCAGGTCTGAAATAACAGCACTTCTCAGACTCATAATCCCACAGGGACCAACAATCTTTCATCCTTATAGAGTAAATATTCTAGGAGTCAGTAGTTTGCTATGCCTCAGTCTTTAGTCTTAGAATTTAAATATCAAGAGGTTGTGTTTCATATTAACAGATCTTATGGGAAGAGCATGTTTTAGTTTATCCAATTTGCCATCATTTTCACCATTTTTTAAATCTATGTATCCCTAACTCTGGGCTTTTCAATGTTGCTGTAAATTTACAGTAGGAAGAACATGGGAGCTCTAAGTGCAAAGCAGGAATCCAGGCTAAGGGCAGTGCTGGCAGTTATTGTACTGAAAACACTGAAATAATGCTTCATGCAATCAGAAGTTAATTAACCTGTAAAACCAGTTTAGAGAACATAGCTGACAATTTTTTACCAGGTATCTACAAAACTGTTTATATTGACTAATAAATGATGCTGTTGCATCACTCCAGCTGCACATCTGCAGTGGGTTTTTGTTTTTTGAGGGAACACCAGACTTGGTTTCTGTCAACATTCTAATGTTTTTGCAGTCCCTTAGTACAGACATTAGTGGTGGAAACACATTTGCAGTCCCCAAAACTGCAAGACTGCATCTGAATCTCCCAGCTTGGCCCTTTCCCCACTGTTAGGGCTATATTAAAGTCAGCAGAAAGCAGTGACAGTCTTAGTTTTACATGTGGTCTGACAGAACAGAGACAGCTTCTTACTGGGATGCCTTTAGCAGATCTTTCTCCTGACCTCAGCTTCCTGTCATGTCCAACAGGGGCAGTTAATAGTGCCTCGTGTCTTCTCTTTGTTTGTGTCCAGTCTCTCTATGTAATCTACTTAAAAATGTTCAGTGACCATTTCCATGCTAATGATTCATAATTCTACCTTTAATGAATCCCCCATCTCAGCTGCATTTGTTGGCTCTGATCCAGGCAAGTACTTAAGCATGTACTTAGCTTTGAGTTTATTGACATTCCAAACTCAGACTAACATGACACTTTGGAGAGCTGTAAAAATAGCAACTGATTTTATTATTGAAATTGCCATGTTTTGTGCTGTAAGGTTGATACAAAATTTTGATTAGTATTGACCTACTAAATAAGGTATGTTGTAAAGTTGTTCAGGACAGAAGTGATTTCTGAAAAAACTGAAGAAACAGACAACATAAGTAAATTTAAAATAAGTTATATGCATCTAAATGCCGTATTTTAATAATATATACAATACACAAATCTATATTTAGGAGAATATTTTTATAAAAACATATGAACTATATAAGCTAATATTTCATATTCTGTATAGCATGTTAAATATGTATATATGTGTATCTGTCTGTAACTGTATCCATATGAAATGTGTACATCTGCCCAGTTATCTGTGTGTTGTAAACCACTGTATTAAAAATGTAGATGAAATAAATAATGCTTTCTGACACCTCATGTATTTCAACTGGTTGCCTGAAATTCTGAGAATTGTCCATCTGTCTTCACACTGGGAGAATGATAGCAGCTCTTCTCTTGTCTGCTGGTTATTTAGTGATTGTCAGAAGGATAATTGGTCTATAGGCATTGTGCTGCTGCTGGTGATGCCCGTGTGGTGATGTGTGTACCATCAGAAGATGCCAGTGCATACTGGTTGTGTTTATAATGGGGACAGCACTTTCAGAATGAATTTAAGAGTTCCTTAGTGAAAGAAGAAAGGAAGAGTAGAAAATAGCTTCAGATGAAATGTTCCCTAGGCACAGACAGAATCCTTATTTGACCATATAAGGCCAGACCTAAATTTGAACACAGCCTTCATATGAGCCAGGAACAGATTGTCTCCCTGGCAAAAAGTGAGTGCATTGCTTCAGCAGCCTCTCCTTGTTATGTTGTTCCTGATGCCATAAACTTTGTGATAATTGCTGTTTCTGGATTCCTGAGTCCCTCAGCACTGGACCAAGGGTGGAGATCAGCTCAGGCCAAACTGCCCGAGGCTCCTGATCCTTGTGACATTAACAGGTCGAAAGACCTAAACTAGACCACCCTACCTTCTTACCCTCTAATTTAAAGGGTGAATTAAGAGCTAGTGGGAAATTCTAAGCTATGGTGGATAAATCCAAGGCATTTTATATCTATTCCTAGAAACTGACTCTTGAATGACTTAATAAAGTGTTACATGGGCATTTCTGAATTTCGGGTATTTGCAATCAGATACCTGGTGTGAATATGAATCTCATTTTTAACCTCAATTTTCATAATTGTTGGAATGAAAAAGCTCAATTACAGGTGTCTCTGAACATTCAGAGCTTTGTGGATTTCTTCTGCTCAAGCTCTTAATGTCAAGATGAGGAGATATGAGGTTAGAAGGTGAAAGTGGTGACAGTGACAGCTGAGCATAGCATGCCAAACAATTCTGTATTTGGAATGCTGAATCTATGCTGTGATACTAACAAATTTAGCAAAGATGAAAGATCTGCAGAATATAAGCTGAATATAGCCAAATCGAAAGGACACTGAGAATCATTCTCAAGTAACCCTCCTACTGGCTAACAGAAGGAAGCTGGATGGATGTGGCCAACTGCTGGCAGAGCTCTCCACCTGCCCTTGGAGGGTGGATGTGTCCTCTCCTCCTTGGCCTGATGTTTAACAGGACCCAGAGTGGTGCTGCAAACTTTCCTGCACTGGAAGCATACATAGTCCCTCTTTTATCTAACTGGGCATTCTTTGAACATAGAATATGAGAGTTACAACATTATATATCCTGAACAGGGATGGCTGGTAACAGGTGGAAGAAGATCATGGTTTTTATTAGCATAGTAGAGATCTGGGGTGGAGAGCAGATAGGGATAGCATTTCTTTGTAAATGTTGGCCATCTGAAAGCTGTGGTGTGGAGGCCAGCCCTGTTGTCCAGATTGTCCACTTGTCAAAGGAGAGTGAAAGGTACCTACAGCAAATGATGTCCCCAGGACTGCTGGTCATGCACCTGTCTTGACTGAAGAGAAGAGCTTAGACTGAACAGCTGAGCCAGGGAAGGTGAGCCCCATTCCCAGTGCCAGAGGCAAAACTCCTGGAGAAGGCTGTGTCATAGCTAAAAATTGGAAACAGATATTCCAGAATCCTTGTGTGCAATGCTGTTCTTCATGGTTAAAGATGAATGTTTGATGACAAAGAAGGATCAAAGTGGAAGATTTCTGCTGAGGAAAAACTGGGATCATCAGTTAGGTCTGGAGCTTAATCTTGAGAAATCATATCCATTTCAAAGTTTAAAATTAATATGAAGGCTGTATGAAAAGTGAAGAAGTGAAAATATGACTGTGAGGCAGAGAAAGTGGGATTAATTAGCAGACAAGAAGGTTTTGATTGCAGTGGAGAGCTGAATGTGACAAAACAGACAGTCCACCTCATCTTCCAGAGACGTCCTACTGTCCCATATGACAATGACAGAAAATGGACTGTCATTTGAAAAAATATAAATTGAGAGGCAGTCACTTTGTGAGTCTGACTGATGAAGCCACCCAGAAAGTGAGATTTCATCCAAAGAGGATTAGTAATTTAAACATAAGACTTGGTGTCCTCCAAAGGATGGCAAAGGTGAAAGGCTGTCATACCAAAGGAAAAATGGCACTTTGCTACTTAGTCTCTGTTCTCAGGATGAGCTGCAGGCAGGACAAAGGAGAGTGAAGATGTCAAAAAATAAAAATATCAATAAAAGAGTAACAAAAGGAAAATAATTTTAATATCATTTAAAGTTCATCTTTGATAAAATAGAACCTATTTACAGAAATGTCTACAGCAGCCTTTTTTCATCTGAAAAACCATAAATGCCTGCATGAGCCAAGGTTAATGGAATTCATACCCAAGTAAGATTTGATTTTTATATAGGAGCAGTTTCTTTGATATAATTTTATTTGTTTTCTGGCACTGTCTGCCTTGCTGTGTCCTTACATTCAATTTTGTTTTCTGTGGAACAGTTTTTTTCACGTGAGTATTTCCTTTATATCAGTGTCATCACCAGTACCTTGCCCAGCCTTTGTTTCACTTCCCCTGTCTTGTGTCAGAAAATGCTTTGTCTCAAGGATGTCTTAAGGGGTCTAAGGGTGTGATTTGATTCACTGATAATACACACAGCCTCAAATCTCTTCCAGGAGGTGCCAAATGCTCCTCTCTATGTGCCTTTTGTATGCCAGTGGTTGGAAGTCCTCAAATCCAGTAATTCTAAAAGCCAGCTCTGAGAGTCTGATGAGTTTTGAAGTTTCAAACAGGATCTCGGAGTGTAGTTCATATGGTGCTGAACAAAGGACACCGTTTGTGTTTTTTAGCACGTTTCCATTATTTAACTGATACACCTGGCCAAAGCCCACACACCCCTTGCATGTCCTGCCCCTTCTCTCTGCTGGCAGTGTGCTCTCAGTCCTGGTCATGTAGGGGATTCAGTTTCCATTCCCATGCTCCCTGTATTGACTGATCATTTCAGATGAAAGAGACAAAGCAAAGGCAACAGGAATTCAGACAAGCAACTTGGAACAGCAGGAGATACATGTTGCCAAATGCCCAATCTATCACTATCAGTATCACTGAACCCAACATCTTTCTGCACCTTTGAATCATCATGGGCTTTATAAACCACCCCCCTCCCAGTTTCTAAATGTCTTTGTTGTTCTGTATCATTTTTCTTTTTAGTGGATATTATTTTCTTGGGTTTTTCTTTGCTCCCACACATATTTTTATGCAAGTCAGAAAAGATGTTTTGTCACCTGCAGCTAAGCTGCCAGCTGAAACTGGCTGGCATAAGCACATTAGGCCAGGAATCTGCAAGCTTCACTGGCTGCTAATGAAGTGGTAGATTGATGTTAATGTTAAGATTGTCTGACTTTTAAGTTCCTATATATAGGGTCTGCCTTGTTAGCCTTATTAATTATTTATATAGTACTAAATATATACATAACAGTTTAGAACAAATTAGCAGATTAAGGCCCTTCACTGAACCACTTATAGTGGCTGATTTAGTTTGCTGTGATGTATAAAAAAAATCAGTGGACACATGCAGGTGTAGGGGCAAATAACACTGAAGAAGAACTGCATCATGCAAGGTCTCATGGAAGCAGCAAAGATACGGTGCTGTTGGCTTAAAGGATGTCCTTAATGGTGACTGTGGGTACTCTTTGCACTGCAGATTTAACAGCTGAGTCCTCAACAAATCCTCGCTCAAGCATTAACAGTGCATAGTGTGTGCTGCTGTTGTGCTGCAAAACAGGCTTAACAATGTGCTTAGCTTTAACTTTTGGCATCTTCAGTAGACCTGAGCCAGCTTGCATCAGCTGAGGAGCTGTCCCAAAAAATAAGAACCCACAAACTACCTACCTTAGCTGAGTTCTGAAGAGACATCTGCAAACATTTGTGCTGTTTTATCTGGTGTCACTAGGATTTATCTGTAACTTATCTGGCAGAAGAAGGTGAAATATGCCTTGCATACCATTTCCAGGGCTGGTACATCAGAGACTAAATCACTGTTAACATACTTTGTTTTCTTCAGTCTTAATGTGCATTTTCTGCTGCTATTGTACAAGACATATAAACTATTTAAAATCTTTATTTTTCTCTTTCTTTACTTGTTGACGAAGCAATGAGCCGGTTCTAACACTGATCTCTAAGGTATGCAGGCATTCCTTTCAGCAGGCAAAGGGTTTGTTTATGACAACCTGTTATTCTTATCCCATTGTTCCACTTTCTGCCTTATCTGTTGATGCTTCTTTCTTCACATTAGACATTTGTCGCTGGTGGGCTGTGTTATCAAGTGCACTAGGACATCTTAGCTAAGGGCTGCATCTCTCATGAGCAGCATGTCAGAGGGATCTTCAAAGAAGCCTTAACAAAGGATGCATTTGAAGCAAGAGAAGTCTGGCTATTATAACTATTTTTTTCTTTTGATCTCGGAAAGTAGATTGTGAATGTGACTGCTCTGTATTTTCCTGCCGGGTCCCTTGACTCTTTTTCTAAAAGGTTATGTTAGTTACTTTCTACTCCAAAGGGACTCTTTCCTGTACTAAATGCATTTCTGAAAATGTCAGCCAAAATTCCTCCACCTTCTATCCTTGTTTGTTTTTAATATTTTCAGTTTCCTATAGGCTGAATCTCAGAGCACCATCAATTTTCAGATCTTTCAAACTTTTCAGAGAAGTTTGGTGCTACTGAATGTCTTGTTTGTCCTTATCACTTTGCTGACTGCCAACAAAAGTGATTCACCTTTTGCATTTTAGAATGTGGCTTATCACTTCATTGCTACTGTTGCTTCTCCTCCTCCTCTGCAGCTTCTCCTGCCCTTGTGCAAAAAACAGGTTTGAAAATCTGTCAGGCCTCAGTTCTCTTACTAATTATTTTCTTAAATTTTCACTGCTTTCATTTAAAAGCGATAACAACCTATCACTGTTTCAAGGTGAACTGAAATATAACTTATTGTTTAAGACTAAAAAGCAAAATTGTTTTCCTTTCAGTTTTAGTGGGTTTTGTCTATAAATTTCCTGATGTTATTGAATTAGGATGGGTAGAGCTGTACAGGAATTGATTTACCAGGTAGTTTATTTTTTCATTCAGAATCAGGATAAAAATGGCAAATTAAAAAAGTTCCCATTAATAAAAATATTTTATTCTAGTCCATTAACACATTTCTTTTCAGTGAAATCAGAAAATTGATGTCAGTTTTGACAATCTTAGTTTTCCAGAATTTGTTTAAAGATCAATGTGATTTGAAAAGTAAAACTAACATATTTATTGCCCCAAATGAGAAATGTTCAATTTTTACATTTTACCCAGGCTTCTTTTTTCTTAATTGCACCATCTGGTCTAATAAAGTTTGTTACTTCTCCTTGCAAACTGATTCTATGATGGATATGAGTAACTTTTACTTATTTTAAAATCTTAACTGGTGTGCTGTTGTCGTATTTTAAGCCCAGATGGAAATGAAACACCACGCAGCCACTTGTTCAACTCCCTCCCCTCTCCTCCCCCACCCTCGTGGAAAGGAGAGGAGAATTGAAGTAAGACCTGTATGTTAAGAGCAGTTTAATAATTGAAAATTAAGTAAAATTCAATAATGATGTTAAATAATGATTAGGAAATAATCAAGTGAAGCACAATGCAGTTGCTCACCACCCACCTGACCCCCCTTCCCCAGCCCAGATCAGCCACACTTCTGGGTAAGTGCCCCAGTTTATATCCCAGGCATGATGTTCTGTGGTGTGCAATATCCCCTGGGTCAGTTCAGATCACCTGTCCTGCCTGTGCTCCCTCCCAGTTTCTCTTGCAAACCTCCCCACTGGCAGAGCATGAGACAAGGGGGAAAAAGAGTCCTTGACTTAGCATAAACATGATTTGGGAAAACCCAAAGCATCAGTGCGTTATCAACACCATTCTCATTCCCAAAGCAAAACACAGCACTGTAACAGCTGCTGGGAATAAATTAACTCCATCCTACCTAAAACCAGGACAATATCCACCCTTTACTCCATACCATTTATGTCATGCCAAGTTTCACATTCCTCAGTACCCCATCACCTTTTCTATTTATCTGTTTTAATAGATACACTAACACCATTCTCTTAGTCTGTGGAAGGTCTCTGTCAAATGCTCATAAAATGTTCACACACACCAAAAAAAATGTTTAATTCATTTAGTCTATGACTTTTGACCTTTATCCTTGGTAACTGTCTTTCAAACAGGAAAGATGATATAAGGTGTTGGATTGTGACATGCTGCACATTTGCCTCAGTAGTGATTCCAGTGCAGCTGTGCTTGTTCAGTTTTATCAAAGCTCATTTTTCACTGGTGTGGGTCTTTATTTTAGAGGAAGTCAGGCTGGGGTCCCCAGAATGGCTGTGGTTACGATCAATGCTGTGAGGTGCTCAGGGAGGTGATGCACATGTAGCCACCACTGAAGTGGTAATACACAGTGTTGGATAATTATTAACTTAATACAATTTAATTAATTTGTGATTTTCACCCAAAATCAAATTCCCTTGAGGCACACACCAGACTTCTCCATCCTCTTGTGTTATCCACCAAATGGATCCAGGTTTGTGAGCAAAAGCAGTCCCACAGATTGCCTTTGCCTGAGCCAGGAATAATCCAGACTGTTTTTCCCAGTATGTTTTTAATGTGCACCAAGGAGTTTTATCTTCTCCTACAGTACATAAAAATTTACATACTTGCTATAGTTTTATCTGTGTGATCACTGCAATGACTAGTGTTAAGAAAGGTGAGAAAGTGAGATAGTTTTCTTAAAAGATACAAGAATTTTAGTGAGGGAGGGTGCACCAGCATGTGGGGACTTTGGAATTAAGACTGAAATGGCTGTAGGCATACTGGCAAATGTGCTTGCTTCTCTGAAATCTAACTACTAATGTGGATTTCTTGTCAAATCCTTTTATTAACCATTTTCAAGGTGGCTGGTTACTATATCTGATGGGAAAATCTCTTGACGGCTGTAATCCGCCACTTTACTGTAGTCAAGTGCTTCCCTGGGACTGCTCAATTCCATTTCTTCCTGCTTCAGACTTCAGAGACAACACATCAGCAAACTACATGGGTGACATGGTTAATCCATCCAGAAGGGAACTGAGAGATGGGAGGAATTTTAATGAAAGATTTATTATTCATAATAAAAGTAAATGCTTTTAATAATTTTATTTTATTGCAGCTTTCCAGTCAATCTGGAGCTGATTCCTAGCCTAGTAAGGCATAGTGGTGATCAGTTTACTCAGGGGAAATTGGAAGGACACACAAGAAAACCAATGTGTAGAACTGAAACATAGTATGAGGCTTAGCATCTTTAATAGGAGGAAGTTTTACCTTGTGCTTCCTTGCATGCATATGCTTGTAGGAAAAGAAATCCTGAAGAGGAACAGAGATATTTCCACTTTGTCGTGGGGAGTTTGACATACATCCAAAATGACAACAGAAATGAAAGATGGACAGATCCAGATGTAATTTCTAGTACTCATTGTATCTCCAAATAGTGCAAGCAGAGCACACAGCACCTGTAGTGACTGTTTTACTCCAGGTAGCCTGGAGCTTACAACTTGTAATTCAGTCTCTACCTGTGTCATATACTTTGCTGTGGATTAGTTAATATCTTGAATGCATTTGGAAGTACCAGAATTCCCAACACCTTAAACTAGACACCATTTTGCTATTTGCAGCTTCACATTATATCATTTTGTCTCACTCCTATTCTTTCATTTTTAAGGAGAAGACAGTCACAAACAGGAATATTTAACATGGGGTACCACAGTGCAGCTCTCACAGAAGAAGGGGCATCACAGGGCTGGGAGTTTCTGCATGAGGAAAGACACACATGCTGGAAAGTCACTGTGCTAAAAGAGAAGACTCTCCACTGAAGGCAAATTCAGACTCTCATTTAAAAGAAGTCTTTAACAGTGTGGATAAGCTAGCAAGGATCTCAATTTAGAAGGCTCTACCAAGTTTTAAGAGGATGTACACCTCCTCCCACCCTTTTAAATAATGCCAAAAAACTATCAGTTAATCTTGAATTTCTATCCAATCCAGAAACATTACATTCATGTAGTAAAATGAAGATATTTTTACCTCCTTAATATCAGAAAATTATCCTAGTATTTCTAAATTTCTCAAGATATAGAAGATGTCCACATATGTGGTATTTAGGAATGTTAGAATATATTGTTCATGAAACATGATTATTTTCTTTTTCATTTACAACTAAGTCTTTTTCCAAGCTTGAAAGGCTTGAAGAAACAACCAAAGCCAATCAGGCAAGCGTGAGTTTTCAAAGATGATCTTAAAAAGAAACATCTCCAAAAGGAAAGAGTTTCTACACTCTTTACAAGAGGAAAGAGATGCTTCTTTAGCCTTGATCTCTCTTTTGAATGTCAAATCTAAGGGTGAGAACAGGATGCAATTGAAAGGGATGATTGCCGTTAGTATTGATATACAAGAGTTAGCTTTCCAATCAGTGCCTTTGGATCTGAGGAGAGTTTGTGAAAATTTTATCAGACTTCATGCAACCTGTACCATTGGGCAAGATGCTGTTTGAATACCTGAGTATAATTTTTATCTCATCTAATTGTAGAAAACACCATTAGAAGGGACCCTGACAAGTCCTCCAGTCTTTCCTTCACTGCTCTTCATCCTAAACCAGTCTCACTTGTTCCTGAAAAGCAGTGGGATGACTCTCCAGACATCAATAATTTCAGTGCTTTAATCTCTTTGTTACAGCATTTTCTTTATTGTCTAACCTAAATATCCCTTTATGTTACTTTTTGTCCTACTCACAGTGAATGCAAAAGGCAGTCTGTCCCTACAGTGCTTTGTGAGAATTTCTTATGTACCTTAAAACTGTTAATGTGTCTCTTTTCTCTCTTCTTTAGGGAAGAACCTCTAACAGTAGCGAGAAATAATAACAACAAAAATAACTATGAGGCCCTATTCACTGCTATGTCCTGGCTAGTTACCTACATTGTGTATTTTACGCCCTCACCCTGCGATAAACATAGAACAGCAATCAGAAACAGAGTACAGGGGTCTGTGTGATGCCCTTGCCAGAACCGAGGCGCTGCTGGGCCCCGGGCAGAGCCCCCGCTCCGGGCGGAGCCGCAGCCCCGGGGCTGGAGCAGCGCTTCGGGCGGAACCGCGGGCCGCTGGTGCCACCTGGTGCCAGCCCTGCCCGCACCGGGACGGGCTTGGATGCCTCGGGAGACCCAGGGGATGGCGGCGGGCACGTCACCGAGCAGCCTGATGAAAATAAATCCACTGAAACAGCAGGTAGGAAAAAACTCATTGCTGTCCAGAAGTCCAAGCCCTCCGAGTTTAATTTTTTTTTGTTCGGTAACAGCAGCTGCTTCCTCCTGACCCGAGCTGTGAAAAGATTTTAAGAACTGAACGTTTTCCTAACTCATTTGAAGTCAGAATGAGACAGTGGCACACAAACCTCAAAACAAGGAAAATCTCCAGGTGTAATCTCTGCCTCCCACACTCTGATGTCAATATCTTATCTTAAACAAAGTTGGCTTGACACCAATTAGCAAACTAACAGCTGAGGAAAATAAGAATAAGTTCTGAACTTTGTGATCTTCCTCAAGTGCAGCAGAAAACTTCTGAAAGAGGTTTGATTTGGCCTGGGGAATTACGGAACCTCCGTGTTTTCCAGCTTGTGCTGGTTGGGTCATGGTGTTAGCCAGGCTTCACACCTGGTGTTCAGGTTCTGGTGCAGTCTCTAAAAGAGAATAAATTACTGTTGCTATTGACGACACTCCAACAGGGTAATATTAAACATAACTAAATGTGGCCAATAGTTTCTATTAGAAAGTGCTAATTTTAGGAAATAAAGATGCTAATTAGATGTATTGGTTGCTCAGATTTTTTAATGAAAAAATATTGAAACATCATGTTCTGGCAGAGTAAAGTTACTTTACATTAAGCTCACCAGAATGTGTATTTTCTATAAGGCTACATATTAGAAAAGGTTAAGGAAAAGGAGCAAAAACCTCAACAATATTGATTTAAGTGACTGAAAAATCTTAGTAATTTTCTTTCTACATTTCTAAAACTTACATGGCACAATGAGATCAAGAAATGTGTTCCAAGTTTTTTTAAGTCTGTATCTGGGGAAAATTCATATTCTCTATGGCAGAAAACTGGGGAAGTGGGAATGGAAGTTGTTGAAATTACATGGAAAACTCTAAGTTTAATGGCATAAAGCAGTAAGACAGAAGGGGAGACCACAAGAAATTAAAATGATGGGTCAGAGAGATAAATAATAGAATTAGCAAAGGAGTGAAGAAGGAGCAAGATCATCTTTGAAAGTTTATGGACATTAGTGTTGTACAATGAAGTAACTCAAATATGTTCTTGCATTACAGTATATGAATTTTACATTAAATTTACGCAATTACTGCTCTTTCTTATTTTTTTTATTTTTTTTCTTTATTTTTCTTTTTTTCTTTTTTTTCCTTTTTTTTAAAAATTATTATTTAACAGACTCATCCTGCACAGCAGCAATCAATTGCATTTCTGGTATGTACATGTATTTTTGCAGGGTGTATTGAGCAGCAGTCTGGGAGGGGATGTGGGATTTAAAGATTTCACATCCAGCTGTTCCTGTATGTGCACATATGCCATAGAAACTGCACAGTGCCCCTTGTCTTAGCACTCTCTGACCATCTAGAGCACCCCTGACACAATGAGGTTATCATACAAAACTCTAGGGAGCAACAGACTTTTAGTCACAAGGAAGAAAATACCAAATTAGCTACAACAAAAAAATTACCTGGAACGTCTGCTTCAACTTGATGTACCAAATCATTGTGGCTGCTGTGCTTGCCATTTACTTTAGCAGCTATGAAGAATGAGCAACATGAGCTGGATTTGGCTTCAGTGTTGTGCATTCTGCTGTCAGCAATTAAAGAAGATTCATCAGTAGATGCTGACATGGAAAGTGATTTTTGTTATGAAGCGTGTGGAGATGCAGCTGTATGAAGGGGGTTTCGTAAAGATAAATGGAAGTAGTAGGTGCTGGATGGGCTTTGGGTAAGATAAATGTTTGTCATTTATTGAAATAACTTGTGACTTTTTATAAGTATCAGAAAGTAAATTGTCTGAAGATAAAGCTATGAAGTAACCCGTGAGTGTGAGACATGGATATTTGAGAGCTGATGATCCATTGCTGTCATCTGGAACAGCACCCATTATGCAGATTGTCTGACTTGGGGGAGGTGCTGTAGGTAGCAGTTGGTCTCTATCTCTTCCACCCATGATTCTTCTGGAATCACAGCATATCTCAAATTGGAAGGGATGAATATGTATCATCAAGTCCAACACCTTATTCCTCACAGTACTTCCTAAAACTAAACCATACAACTAAAAGCATTGTCCAGGCACCCCTTGAACTCTGACAGGCTTAGTGCAGCAACCACATTCCTGAGGAGCCTGTTAGTGTGACTGATCATCCTCCCAGTGAAATTTCTCCTAATGCCCAGTCTGGACTTTGCCTGATGCAACTTCATTCCATTTCCTTGGGTCCTTTGACTGGTCACCAGAAACACACCATCACTCCAAGGGCACCCATTCCTACCCAAGGATACATGGAATGAAGCACTTTTAGCCCTGTGTGTTGGCTTTCCTCATTTCTAACTGCACTGTGCCATCGCTGGGAATGTTGCTGGTTATTTTAGTTAGGAAGATGAATATTTAAGTGCTTTACTTGTGTGAATAATTGCAGCAAGCAGGTTTCTTTTGCTTCCTCCTTCTCTTGCCTTCCTCTTGTTGTAGGTATCCCATTCAGAATTTGGCTCTGTGTGTTTGGCAGCTGGCACCTCCTGGCCTCTGGTGGCTGAGACAATGAAACTTGCAGGACTGGAATGAAGATGTTGTGCTTTTAATTGGTCCCTGAAGCAAGGAATCCAGAATAGAATATTACAGTGACTATGTAGCTTAAATATTTGACACCCAGGGTAGATTTTGGAGGTCTGTTTGGTTTTGTTTGTTTTAAATTATAAGCAGACAAGTCTCCAAAGTGAAGTTTGGCTCTGAGGGGTGACTCTGAGCTGTTATTCCATATGCCACATTTTTGTATCTCTTGAGTTTCCTTATTGAGTTTTCACCTGCTTGGAAGTGTTTCTTTCACCTTCAGTGTTACATCTGATATCTGGGTATTTGTGTCCTTTCTTCTTCCTCAGCAATGAAGTTTATGGGATTCAATAATTTATAACTTGGTTTCTGTTCACTGGGCATGCAAGTATGAAGCAGATACATCACAGATAGCTTAGTCCCATACTGAAGGGTTAATAGTGGCCATCACCTGGAAAATCTTCTCCTTTCTTAGATAAGCCCTAAAGTACACACCAGGGCTGATTTCTGAACAAATGTGCTTGCCCAGGTTATAAATTTTGTGCCTAATTTTTATGGGTCTTTTTTTTTTCTTGCACTCCTGGTTTTACTACATTAACTTTGAAAGTGTTTTTCTTGATGTGAGAAGGGTCAACATGTGAATTTCTAATGACCTTAATATTAAAGAAAAGACACCACTGAGTCTGTGACATAAAGATGTCAAATAGGTGTTATATCTAGTCATAATAAGTAACATTTTATTGTCTGCATTATTCAACAAGAACATAAAATTACTTGCTGCTTAGTTATTAGACAAAATACTTGAATAAGCAACCAGGTCTTTAAAATGCCCTGACAGATCACATGCGAGTTCAAAAATCAAAAAAGCAAAAAATATGATTGTAATAAATCTTAGGCAATGCACTCAAAAGTAAGATTGAGAAGTCCTGGAAATATTTAAGACTAAATAATATATTTTCTGAAATGACAGATTATATTTATCCCCCACACATAATATCTTGTGTTGTTTTAAAACAAATTATTCTTTGAAAGAGGGAAAAAAAATAAATTATTCAATATTTTTCAATTTTACCTTTCCTGTTTTCCACATACCTTTCTGCTCTCTTGGAGTCTCTGATATAACAGTTTGCAGAATGCCATGAAGATTAACAGGAGCAACAAGATTGTACTAACAACAATCTAAGGACTTGGCGTCCCTGAAATATTAGTAATGAATTAGGAATTGTCACAATAAAAGAGAAATATTTTTGAAATCTGAAAATTCTTTACATTATTTTTGATAAAATAGAAATTTCCATTTCATATTGAAAGAAAGAGACAAGAATATTTAAATTTGCCTTCCAGTTTCTGAATCCAATGGGATAGAAGGAATCCAGGACCCAAATTTATTCTTATCTCTTTCTTTCAATATGAAGTGGGAATTTCTATTTTATCAAAAATAATGTAAAGAATTTTCGGATTTCAAAAATATTTTATAATATTTTTCATTGCAATTTATAATCCAATATTAATTTATTTTGCTTTATATTTCCATGCAAATGTTGTCTCAAATAAAAGATGCTGCAGAAAATAGATATTTATTAAATGCAAATAGAGACTTCTATGTGACACTATATTACATAACAAACTATATCAAAATCTATGAATTGCAGGTATATAAGTATATGTTTTTTTCATTTTTGCAGCAATCTTCCTGAGCAAACAAACAAACAAACAAACAGAGAATGTTCCAACAGCAGTGCAGACAGGTCCCATGAAAGTCCCTTGAATGCAAACGGAGCCCTGTGGTGGAGCTGAGCCTTCTCTGGGTAAAGCCTTTGCTGCCTGCCCTCACCTTCTCCTCTTCTCTAACTCTGTTTGCAGATGCAGTGCTGTGAATTGGGGCATCCTGAGGACTGCAGTTTCTATGGCAATGGATTTGAGGCAGGCAGAGCAATGGCTGCTGCTCAGGGCTTGTGATTTCCCGTGTTGGACTCAGGAGAGCAATCCACAGCGCGGGAGTTACCCCAGCCGCCTCCCCCGAGGGTGTGCCAGGGCTGCAGAGCTATGATCCCTCCCCAGACACTGCCCCACCATCACAGGGATCCCATGACCTTCAAAATCTTGCCCTGGGCATTTGACAAGGCATCTGAAGGCTTTAGGTCCACGCAGGACCCATTCATTTGCCATCCAGCAAGGGCTCTGGGCTCCTTGTCCACCACGACAGCTCCTGAAGGGTTAACTCCACAACAGAGTATAGAAATAGTAATTCCAATTAAGGTAATCACCAGGGAGCAATTGAAGGAGAAATAAAAATGTGGTGTTCTCATTTCCATAAGCAAATGAAAACAATTTAGATGACTTTTATTTAGATGAAGGAAAACGCCTATGTAAAAACTAATTACCCTCTGTGCTAATTATGACAAAGAGGATAAAGGACAAACCTTTTGCAAAATATCCAAGGATATTAAATGGAGTTTTATTAATAGATGAAATAAGCTGAAAATGGGAGTTCTGATATATTGTGTTTGGCCCTAGATTCAATAAAAATGCTCTCTGGCTTCCACTTCACAGCAGCCCCATAAAATCAATTTATTATATGAAGCCAGATGGGTCTTTTATTGAACCTGGACCTTATTCATTAAATAAAAGTAATTATCATCAGAGTTAAAAGAAACAATACCTACTGCTTCATGAATCAGTTACTATCCCATATATTTAAGTGACAATAAGAAAGAAAAAAATATTTTTAAATCAATAGACATACAGTTCATCAAGTGTAAGAGCAAGACCCATAATGTATTTTCTGGTGTAATTTGTTCCTCATCACAAGGTTCATTTAGATCATAATTTCTGGTTTGGCTGTTGAATATGGATCAACCAATGGCACCAGCCATGTGGAGAGTGGTGCTCTTGGCCTTATCCCCAGACCTCCAATTTCAGACATGGGAGTAAGAACTGGTTCTGAGATGAGGAATGTAAAAACCAGCAGTGGTACTGAACAAAACTCACCATTGTTTGCACCACTCTGTTTGATAGGAACTTTGTTCTACCTCCTGTGCTGACAGTGCTTTACCCCAAAGACCAACTGCCCCTGGATGTTCAAATCCTCTCTGTACCTCCAACACTGCTCTAGGAAGGACCTGGCATGGAACACAAAGATACTGAATTGGGCTTGTGTGACAAAGTTTTGGTAGCAGGTGGGTACTATTGGGATGGCTTCTATGAGAAGCTGCTGGAAGCTTCCCCCACGTCCAACAGAGCCAATGCCAGCTGGCTCAGAGGCAGACCAGCCTCCAGCCAAGGCTGAGCCATCAGTGACAGTGATAGTGCCTCTGGGATAATGTATTCAAGAGAGGGAAAAAACACGAGTAGAGAGAGGAGTGAGAATATGTGAGAGCAACAGCCCTGCAGACACCGGTGTCAGTGAGGAATGAGGGGCAGGAGGTGCTCCAGGTGCTGGAAAGAGATTCCCCCACAGCCCATGTAGAGACCATGCTCAGGCAGCTGTGCCCCTGAGCCCACAGAGGTCCATGGTGGAGCAGAGATCCACCTGCAGCTCCTGGAGGACCCCACACTGGGACAGAGGGATACTGAAAGGAGGCTGTGAGTCCCTGGGAAGTCCATGCTGGAGCAGGTTCCTGGTGGGACTTGTGACCCTTTGGAGAACCCTGTCCTTATCTGGACCCAAAAGACTTTAGTTACATTTTCTCTCCCCTGCCCAGCTGAGGAGGGGCATGATAGAATGGCTTTGGTGCCACCCAGCATCTGCTTTACCTTAGATATGACCTCAGATGGGACATCAGTAGATGTCAAGACTTAATGTCAGAAAGGTTGTGGGATGTAGGTATAGACATCTCACACTGCCTGACCTAAGCTACCATCATGACAGTGCATGAGAAATGGCCCCACATGGTAGAATTTTTGCTTCATACAACTAAAAATGGTACAGTATGGAGGAAATAGGAGGAAGGCACCAGGAGGTGCAACCCATCCTAGGGGTCTGACCAGACACATGGTGCTTCTACAGGACTGAAATTCACAAGGTAGTGTGGTTTAACTCAAGCCAGCAGCCGAGCTCCAGGCAGGCAGTCACTCACTCCCCCACCAGTGGGATCGGGGTGAGAATTGGAAGGGTAGAAACCAGAAAATTCGTGGGTTGAGATAAAAACAGTTTAATATGGAAAGCAAAAGCTGAGCACACAAGCAAAGCAAAACGAGGGATCAATTCACAGCTTCCCATGGGCAAGCAGCTGTTCAGCCATCTCCAGGAGAGCAGGGCCCCATTACCTGTGATGGTGACTTGGGAAGACAGGCACCATCACTCCAAATGTCCCCTTCTTCCTCCTTCTTTCCCCCACTTTATATCCTGATCATGATGTCATATTGTCTGTAATATCCCTCTGGTCAGTTTGGCTCACCTGTCCACAAATCCAAAACATAGGTCCATACTAGCCAGTGTTAAGAAAATTAACTCTACTCCAGCTGAAACCAGCACACAGGGAGAGAAATTAAAACTCGACTGAACTCAGACAAGAAGGGACCTTCCAGCAGGGTTTTGTCATTGTTGCTTGCACAGATGATAGGCAGAGTTTATATGTATAACTAAAAGAAGTCCATAGACTTAAATTTCACTATTTTTAAATATTTGATATTTTTAATATTGTCATATTGAATTATTTCATTGTCACCAATCAATCACAGTCAGGAAATCAGTAATTTCAAATCAATACTTGTGATAATAGTGTAATTCCATAAATCAGTGCTTAAAATCCCAGAATATAGGTCTTGAAATTTAATGCATTGTCTTCAGCTGCTGTTTCTAGCACAGTGCCTTTCTCCTGCTTCCCTGGAGAAGTTTGTATTTGAGTTATATCTATTTAGCCACATAGTGCTCTGTGTTTTATAACACACAGAGGACAAAAACTTCCCACAGTTAAATCACAACTCACTTGAGCACAGCCTCTAGTTTAAAAGCTGACCTGGAAAGTGTGCTTCTCTTTTCAATTTTGTTCCTTTAGGTATTTTTCCCTCCATCTTTCAGGATGATAATAATGATGATTTGTGTTGCTGCTGTCCCACTGCGTTAGCCACTCTGTGAGCACTGAACAAAAAGGTTACTCTGCAGGATGTTTCTACTGCTTGTTTATGGCCTTTATTCCTGGGACACCAATAGTGGGATTCCTGTTTGGCAGAAGAAGTGAAGTGCTTAACTGGTTGAGGTGCAAGTTAATTTTTCCTAAAACTTTAAAGCACTTGGTGGGGTCACACCTGATCACTGGGAGGCAGCCCCATGCCCCAGCAAATCCTTTAAAAGCTGATGAAGTAGACGAGCTTAACCACTCACTGGAGAAGTCCCTGCTGTCTTCAAAAGAGACAAATATGAGGGACTCCATTCCTTGTGCCTGCTGGAACAGATGCACTTTGTGCTATAAGCCTTTCCTGGCCTCCACTATCACAGAAAAACCAGCGAGGTCTTTCTCAGGCACCTGTGCTTCTTCACAAATGTGAGCTGGCTTGGGACTGGCATACGATGAAAGCAGAGGCTTAAAAGCATCCCAGTAATTCAGATTCTGACACCCTCGTGCTCCTTTTCTCTCTCCCATGTTTGCTTTTGAGCTCTTTCCAGCATCAGGGCACTGCTTATGCCTGATGACTGTATCTGGTTTTTGGGCAGCAGAAATAGGCAAAAGGCTCAGAGTACTCCTTCTGGTCACCACAGGCTTCATTTAGATCAGCACGTCCTGAATAGCAAGTGATTATTTGGGATATTTCAGAGTTGAAGCCAATGTTCAGTTTAAGGTATATAAATCCTGTACAGTTATTGAAAATTTATTGAAAGGGACATCTGCAGAGGAGGGAGGAATCCAGAACAAGCTGGCAGGAATCTGTAACACAGGCATGTTTCTGAAATCTGCCCCCTCAAACCCATGTGAAGAGGCACACTGGTGTCCAGGACTCAGAATTTGCTCCTGAGAGCAAACACAGGTTTTTGTTCTTTCAAAAGCAGAACAGAGCTCACTTTCAAAATGCAGGTGCTGAGAGGCTTTGTTCTTCAGCACTCAGAGCATGTCCCCAGGAAGGTGTGCAATGAGTTGACATTGTGTGCCAAGCCTCCACCTCACACCATGGAGTTTACATTAAACCGACACTACATTGAAAACTCTGTATCCTCCATCCCTTCTATCAAGAAAAAATATCTGCAGCCATACGTTGTTTGCAGGCTGATCCTGTTGTTGTGTGTTAGATATTTGTCAAACATAGCTATCGGCTGTGAGTGCTGAGAGCACTTGGACCCTGCTCCACACCAGCTTTGATGTTCAAGCAGGGCTTCAAGGAGGAGCACAAGGTTTCCAGACACTGCAGGCAGATCCAGATCTTTCTGGTGACCTTTCAGGCAGCTCTTGAACGTGAATTTCAGGGTTTTATTTTCGGCTGAGACTGCTGACATTTGAGTGAGTACACTGCATTGCAGTTGATGGGGAGATGGATTTGAAGGATGCACAAGAGCAATTAGGATCATTCTGGCTCCTGGTCCACTTGCCTTCTGACTACCTCGTGCATAGGCTGAACACAAGCTCTCTGGACACCTGACAACATGCTGCCAGATGTACTTGGCTCCAAGTACAAACATCATCCAGGAGAGCCCTCAGCTGCCCCTGGGGCTCAGCTTTCCCCTTTGCCATTAAAGCAGAGTGGTGTTAGGGGCAGCCTCGAGACAGAGTGAACAGGTATCCTAAATCCTGATTTGCATCCTGCCTTGGGGCTTGCACCCTGCCACACTTGCCTCTCCCATTCTGTTTTCTCCTGTGTATTCTCTCTCCTAATGGAGCAGTGGGTAGTTCCTTAATGAGACAGGAAGAAAAGATTCTGGCTTTTAAATAGGAGAGGTGTGTGTAACAGAGGTTCTCAAAGCTTACAGGACAGTAGGTAGCTGAGCTAGTGGGATGAGCTTGCATCAATAGCTGGGGATTTAACAGATGTTCTAAGTAAGCCTTGGGGGTCTGATTTAACCATGTGGGGTGCGTTGTTGTGTGATGGGATGAGTGGAAGGATTTGTTATGTAAATCCCCTTACTTTTATGTGCTTAGGGATGTTTAACTGCAGTATCTCAGCAATGGAGTTTGTAAAAGATTCATATTAATCTTAGATCTTAGATAACCTTCATTATAAGTTGAATTATTTTGTAGGTGATAAACATAAAGCTTTTCCAGACTCAGAGACTGTAAAAAATATCAGTGTCTTGCACTGGAGTTTTTGGAATGGTTTATCTTAGATTTTGATTTAGATCTTCTGTATTATCCCCTCTGCTTCAAAATGGTTTATTTCAGAGGGACTATTATGAAATATAAATATGCGTTAAAATCTGCAGTCCACCAAAGCTGTGATTCAAAAGAAACCTCTTCCATATTTCCAACCTATTCTTAATTCTAGTTTAGTCATTTATGATATCAGTCTTAGCCTTGCAATCCTTTAATCAGAGGTTTGATACCCGATTAGAAATGTTCGGGATACAGAAGGGAAAAAAATCCCTCCTGGAAGAGATTTCCAGAAGGGCAGGAAAGCCTCTAGATGGCAGAAGTGCACTGCAGAAAACTCCAAACCTTAATTAAGCAACAAGCTGCAGAGGGGTTGTGTGCCAGCTGTGGGGAAAAGGTGCTCTGATTATTGACTGGTCCACTGACCTCTTCCTCCTCCTCCAACTTTAATTGCTGCTCCAGATGATCTGTGCTTTACAGCCACACAGATATGATGGCAAACTGAGTCTGAACAAGTTTCCTCATGGATGTAGTTTTTCTCTTTCTGCAAAATGACACTGCAGCTGTTTTTTTAAAGGTGAAGTGAAAGGCTCTGGCAGCTGGCAATATATGGAGTTTGGGATGACTTCTGTTAGCAGTTAATGCCACCCCTGAAACTTCACAAGGAATTGCATCCTTTATGAGGCTGTTTGACTACCCCTTGGGAGGTAATTGTCAGTCTGCAGTCCTTTAAAAAAGAAAATCTCACCTTCTATGCAGGTGGGCAGTACATATCTTAAGGTATTTTTGACTCAGAAATAGTGCAGAAAAGTTTCAAGTGTCCTTATCTGTCTGATAGAACTGTCAGCAACTCCTATTGTAATCAGTTACACAAGAATCCAGTAAATTCTGGCATTGAAGCACATGGAGGAAAATCATTCTGCAAATCTGAGGTTTAAGCAGTATTAGTGGCTGACACATAGCTGACTCCTGTGCCAGTGAATACTGTTACAGCTTCATCATGATCCCTCTGCACAGTCACCTTGAGAGAAAACCTGACTGCTTAGACTTGCATGGAGCCAGATAAGTGAATTTAGATAAAAGTCCAATTTCTAGCTCTCCAGTCTTACACCTCAGTCTGGGTAGAAAATTATTTGAGATTTCAGAGTATTCAGTTTCAAAGGAAGGCCTTTTGATGCTGGCTTTTGGTTGCTGATTCAAAGTAATTAAATGGTGCTCAAAATACTTGGATGGGTCTTCAGTCCACCATATGGCAGGCGTGTGCTAACCTTGAGGCAGCTGCAGGGATAAAACACAGTCTTTCTTGGGATTCTGCTTAGTATTAGGTACATAAACCAAGGACTTGAACCTTGAAATGAGTCCCCAGGGCTGCAGGAGCCCCACAGCCTTGACATGTGCCTCCAGACATGTGTGATGGCCATGAGTCATCTGGGCTTCGGGTTATCTGCAACGGGGTGGCAAGAAAGCAAAAATAGGAAAATCTTTGCTGCTTCCAGATCAATTGTTTTTGGCAATACTTACAAAAGATAGGCTTTTTATTACAGCATTTTCCCACCAGGTCTTTCTTCCTTCCATGGGCCCTAGGCATGGGTAAGAAACCAGGCAACAGTCAATAATATTGATTGTAGATCACAGCCTTGGTGGTGTCTCAGTGGAAATCCTGTAGTGAACTGCCTAGTGCTGTTTAGCTGTGTAAAAAGCAGCATAATTTGTCCCAGGAAATTCCAAAGTTTTGTTTTCTGTTGTAGCAAAACCAAGTGAGCAATTTCACAGCGACGAGCCAGCTCTGGCTCAGGTGGCTCTTGGGCAGCCTCATGTGGGACTGGAGCCACTGGGGCCTCCTGTGCACCACTGTCACAGCCATGTGGTAACCTGTTAGGGATTTGTCTCTGCTTTTTCCAGGAATGCTGACTGATTGCTTACTTGGCCTTCTCTTTCTAAGGTGTCATTTGTATTTCAAGCAGCAGATTTCACATTTTAAGCAAAAGACCTCAGTACTTGGCTTGGAGACTCCCCAAAGCATTGTAATAAGATGTGTGACTACAGTAAAGACAGATATACCCAACAGAGCTGGTGAGGCAGCAGTGAAGATGTGGCAGCACAATTTTCAAGGTAGCCTAGCTACTCAAGTAGCTGTTATTAGCATTACTGTCTAGATAGAAGCTTCTGTCACTATTTCTGCCTGCTTCTGCAGCTTTTACAGCATTTGTCCTTGCTCTCAAGATACCAATGCTAATGACAGGAGACAGAATTGTTTATCTATTGCATCTCACATTTTTTCAGCCACACTAAGCACTAAATCAATGCATCATCACAAGGTTTGAGGGCTGCTAGCCAATTCTTCAAGTAAGAAATAGAATCAATAACTTTGCTGTATTTTATCAAAACCAAAAATCCTTGCATATTTTTTAACTGATCCAGACTTTAGACCCGATTAAGATAGAAATTGGGTAATCATAAGGTATCTACCCAGTTTCAGACAGACTTGTCTTCATGGTTGTGTATCCATGATATTTTCTCCAGTCATTTCAGGAATGACTGCATTTCAGGGAAAAGTGAGTGCTTTTTTTTCCAGGTAGTTTGTGTGGTGCACAAATATTTTCGTTTATTCAGTAGATTCTCCATGTTTTATTCAGATTCTCATAAAGCTACAGGTAGACCAAGAAATTTGTACTTTGTTTCTGCTGGGGAAAGTTTTGCATTGCAGACAGCTTGGCCAATGTTTAATAAAGTGCCTAGTGCTCTGTGGTGATAAAAATAAAATCCTCAATCCCATTCACATTTAGAGGACACTTGAATAGCTGTTACTTGAGGCATGAATTAGCCTGAGAGTTTGTGAAAAGAAACACATACTGTATTTTTTGGAAGCATTTGATAGTTTTAGAATACTCTTCCCTCTGAGAAACTGTCAAAGCACATCACATCCTGAGTGAGCACAGCCCTTGCAGGGCTGCAGGGCACGTTACCTCTCAGCAGTGGCTGTGAAAGGGAGCCCTGGTGCTCACAGGGAGAGCCAGGCTGGCAAACAGACAGGATGGCCCCTTTGATCTGCTGCTCTGCTTGAGGGCACCCTGCACCTGCTGCCTTTCAGAAGGTTGTTAGGATCTGTGGGTTCTGGTTGGGTATTTAGCTTCTGTGACTCCTCAAGCTCAGTCCTGCTCAGATTACAGATTTCTAATTTCACACTTAAATACCTCTGTTGCCTTGTTCTTACACTTTGTTTGCAAACTTAAGCAACTCTTCCCTGGCTGAGCCTCCCAAGGTTTCATTTTCTGGTTTGAACAAACATCCATTATGGTAATTTCCACAGAACCAACCGTCCTTCTGAATCAGCTCATTGCAGTGTGTTAAGGGTCGGAGGGAGGGAGTCTGAGGCTGGAGATAGCCACAAAAGTCTTTGGAAGCTGCAGTCAGGTTCTGCATTTTCTGATGGGTGTCCTGGGGCTTGAGTGCAGCCACACAGAATGGTGGGTTTGCTGGTTTGATGCCCTCTACAGAAACCTGACCCCAGGAAAAAAATCAACCTGAATAGAGCTGTACTGTGCTTTCAGAATTTCTTTTCAGAGTCCAGAGACCAGTCTGAGTCTCCTATTTTCTGACTGACATCCTGCTGAGGAATTAGCTCTGGGTATTGACAGGCTGTTTCTGAGAACACGACCCACAGAGCTGCTGTGAGCCGTAGCAGCAGCAGGGCAAGAGCTTTCCTGGAGTGAGAGCAGCACTGTCATGCTGAGCCCTAAAGTACATGAACATGCAGAGGTAGAGGCATTTCCTCATCTCCCACAAATCCAGCCCCACAAATGGGTGTATCAATGAGACAATTTATTTTTATGTGGAGGGATTAATATTTTCTACTGTCTTAAATTTAAACCCTTTGTTAATTCACAGGTAAGCAAACCTCAGGAGCAATGTCACAACAAACATGACAATGACTCTCCATGCCAACCTGAGAGGCAGCACAATGTTTTTTCTTCATGGTGTGCAACAGCATGGTGTTCTGAGCAGAGCTACTCATTTGCCAACAACTCTGTTGCAGAGAGTCTTTTGAACTTTTTAATTCATTTCTGATCTACACTGAATGGGAAACTCTGAACTTTATGGCAAAATTGGAGCAAAAAAATACTCATTGGCCAGACCACAAGTTGGGTATGTTGGAGACTCTGGGTAGATCAAAATTAATGTTTCAATTTTGATCAGAGATAAATTGAAGTGACTATCATCCTCATTGAACGAATTAATTTTGAGTGAAACTTAGCTAAAGATGTGCTTTGGAAGACACTTGATGCTTTCCAACCTGCTGAATGATAGACATTCAGCCAGCAAACCAGACTGGCATTAACCCTGGAAAAACCTTTAATTTGGGCCTTGGTCCCTCAGTTCTAGCTGTTCTGCTCTACAGATTCATCCTGTGCCAGTGCTGGCAGAGCCTCAGGCGGGTGGCCCTGCCCAGCCTCCTGCTTCAAAGCCAAGCTTGTCATGTGTGTATGATTGCCCTGAGCCTGGCAGAGTGGGGCCTTGACCCTCCTGCTGCTGTGCTGGGCTTGTGCCCTTACCTACAGGTTCTGTTTTACCTCAAAATAAAGATCATTAAAGCTACCTGTGCATTATTTTGACTTGGGTGAAGTGTCATCATGCCAAAACATTTTGAGCACCTCTTATTAATTTGCTCTGATCAGAGCTGTGGCTGATTTCAGCTGACACAGCAAGTCCACAGATCAGTGCCCCAGTGCTGCACGCTAACCCAGCCAGAAAATGAAGAACAGACCATTAGTGGCTCTGAAATGTCTGGTCTGGGCAGTCTTTGCTTAGTGGGCAGCTGGAGAGCTGTGGCTGTGCCACCTGCTGATCTGGCTGCTCAGGGTGACAGTGCTGGAACTGTGAGTCCATCTCCTTGTGTTCAGTGCACTTTGCAGATGTTCAGATGCAAATGTTGCACATTTGCAGATGTTGGGAGGTATTGGCGTGACAAATAACAGCTCCTACCACTGCACAGCTTTGATCTGTGGCCAGAATACATCCAGCCTGCACACTCAATATCTGGGTTCAGCAGTCTGTGTCCTTAGGTTGAAGACTGACTGTATCCAAGCCTTCTTGGCAATTATATTAAAAAAAATTAATGCAACCTCCTTCCTGACCATGCAAAAATTATAACTTCTCAAAGTCTTATGCTTCTTTTTGAGTAAATATTTCCTAAGACAGGAAAAAGCAACAGCCTGGATTACTACCTCCAGTCAGTTCTCTCCCTCTCCCCTTTTTTTCCCTTATCCTTCCTCCTGGGTATGGATGTCCAGAGGCTTTCAAAGAGAAAGTTAACAGATCTTTTATTTTTGTTTATGCACAAGAGTATGTCTTTCTTCCACTTAGTGTTCAAAAGTATTGTCACTGTTTCAGCTCATATTTACTAAGCTATAAACTGAGGTGTGCTTAAAAACAATGACAATTGAACAACATTATAAGAGTCTTCCAGGAAAACAAAAAGGAAATCAATCTTGGGAAATGTGGGGAGACTGTCTATCGAGAATATTGGGACACTGCACTGTTTTCCCATTTATACAGGAATGTGTATTTTAGGGAGCTGATCCACAGTGAGTGGAAAGCTGTGGGCTCTTACAGAAGGCAAAGATACTCTTTGGAGCAGATGTGGACTGAGAAACTCTAAGTTAAGCTGTGGAGGGTTTTTTTTTTTATTTCTCATGCTCCTCTTTCTTTAAGAAATTCAGTTCATACACCTAAATTAGGAGTTACCTTGGGCTTTTCTTACACTCGGAAGAGTGGAGGCACTTGCTGAGGGAATTCAGACAAACTGAGCATTTTATCCCTGGTGGAACAGAGTGTTGAAAATTACCTGGATGGTTTTATGTTGCTGGCTTCAGTCCTGCTAATTGAATTCACACAATGAGTTTTGTAATATGCTAGGACAGTGGTACGTTGAAAAAAAGTATTTTAAAGTAAATTTTCATTCCTATGATTTTTTTTTCCTTTTCTATCAGTTATAATAGGAATAAGCAGAGGAATTAAAGCACACTTGTGCATCAATCTTTATGGTGGAACATGGGGAAAATCCAATTTAAAGGGCACTTTTATTTAAAATCACATTTTAGCCTTTAATAGACGGAATCTCTGGTACAACTTGTGAAACCCAGGAGCACTAAATCACAAGGACTGACTGATACTCATCCAAGGATTTGAAAATAAACAAAGCATTAAAGAGGAGCAACATTGACAAGGATATATTACAGTCTTTACAGCAAGGGAGCCTGAAAACTTAAAACTCATTAACATGATGCTTATCTTCAAAATGAGGCTCTGGGCATCTGAGGCTTTACAGATCAGTAAACTTTATTATGATAGCAGGGAACCCAATTGAGGGTTCAGTTAGGGAAAGAATTGCACAATGCTTGGACAAGTATAACTTCTCAGGATCAAAGCAGCACTGCTTCTCTAATAAAAAAAATGAGTTTCTCGACCTTGTTTGAACTCTTTTCCGTGTTAATGCAGGGGACCTGCTGGAAACAGCATACTTGCATTTTCAAAAGACTTTTTGATAAGAGCCCTCATAAGGGACTATTAAAGTGTAATTGGGCACCATCAGATAATGCACATTAGTAAAAATAGGCTAAGCTTCTGGTATGCTGATGGACCCAGAATTTTCAAGGCCTTTCTGAGGAGAGAGACATGAAAGTTGTCATGCAAAGCTCTGAGCAGAGGTGCACAGCAACAGCTGAAAGATAAAGAGGGGGCTGGAGTTGTGATAAGGAAAATTATACAAGGATGGGCTGCACTTTTAAAACTGACACTGAATTCAGGTGGGCTAAACTGCTCCATGGCCTCTTTCCTAGAACAAATAAATGTGAGCCAACTCATAAAAAATGTTTTTCCCTCCTGCCAGCTTCTTGAAGATGTGAATTTATGGGTCAAAAGGTGGATATGCACAGGAAAAATGGGAGGAACAACCAGGGAGCAGCTTCTGGGCTTGCTTCAAGCAGGGATGCTGGCCATACCAAATTTCGAGCAGCTCCAAGCAGAATTATACCCCAGCAAATTGTAATTAGTGATAGGCAATATCATTCCTAGGAGCCTGTGGGCAGAAATGCTTCAAGATGGGCTTGCTGAGTAGGTCAGAGTAGTTTTTGGCATATTTGTCACTCATGATGGTCAATTTCATATTTTCAGGAGCATTAGATTTTGTGCAGTTTAAGCACAGACTTCCATCAGTGTGTTTTTTAACATGGCTTGTATTTATTGTGGAATGACCATATTAAAAAAACAAAATAAGGATATATTATTTATGCATGATATTATTAAGTAATTCTGCAGAGGCCTAATGTAATAAGCAGGAAATCCATGTGGGGAGGTTGGGGAAATTCACATTAATTCAATGTCTTATTAATTTTCATTATTTTAAACAACAGCAACCCCAAATATCTTTGTTTCTTAATCAGTGTAACCCCAGTAGATCTTAAAATGTTTTATAGAGGAGGAAGAGCTCATTATCCTGTCTTACTGGTGGGAAAACAGAGGCACAAAGTAGCAATTCCTACAACTAGAAATCAGGCCTTTGTGTTTTGGATCCCAGGGCTGGGAGCTACCTGATAAGCTGTATCTCAGAGACACTTTTCCCCTAAAATGTCTGTGGATGTAAGATATATTGTTAATATAGTTCTTATACAGATGTGTTAATTTAGATTCAGTGATGTTTTATTTTTCCTAGATTAATGCTGAGTTTTACAGTCAGACAAAAATCCCAGCATCAATGGGAACTAAATGCAGTTTCTTGGTCCTGATTTCTGGACAGGGTCTCTGTTCAGTGCATTGCAAAGTGAAGTATTAGTGCCTTTCAGAAAGCTGTGTTTCTGCATTATAAGAAATCTTGTTTTTGAAAGACTGAATTTGAAAAGAGACAAAAAATTCCTGAGATTTCTGTGGAAGGTGCCTTGCCAGACCTTGTAGGTCTGTGTCTAGTGAAGTTGGTGTTTTGCTTGATTTCAGCAGACAGTAACTCTAATGAAAATGTCAAGATTGTTAGTTTCATTGAGGATACTCATACCAGTGATGCTGCAGCTTCTAAGATATCAAACTTGAGGACAGACAGCAGGAATTAATTTGCTGAAAGTCTGTAAAACCTGAAATGTCAATTAATCCTTCCCACTCTGTAAACGTGCATC
This sequence comes from Drymodes brunneopygia, assembly GCA_013400955.1. NCBI lineage: Eukaryota > Metazoa > Chordata > Aves > Passeriformes > Petroicidae > Drymodes > Drymodes brunneopygia. The sequence goes on from VZTZ01044176.1 coordinate 963,552, forward strand.
TTCTGATGAAAAGCTGCATTGTTACATAATTCGTGTTCATCTTTAAACATTCTGGTGTCCTTTATGGAGCCAGGTCCCTACAGAGACTGTGGTAAGAGACTGTTCAGGATGAAAAACCTTTTATGTCTGTGTTTATTGTAAAGTTTCTTCAATAATCTGGTGGTTTTTTCCTACAAGTTGGTTGAACTATAATAAATTAAGCATGGTTCTGTTGCACAGTCCAAATATGATGGGTTGAAAAAACATCTTTTCTGCATGAGCCAAAATTCAGTCCATATTTATATACGTGTCTGAGCATAACTCAGGATGCTATAAAGACTCAAGATATCAATTAGATGTGGGATAAAGATCTTAAGGTGCTACTTCTAAAGGTTATGCAGGAAAAGATTGCCCTGAAGCCTAATTAGGATGACTGTGATAGTCAAATAAATGGATGTATCTTAAAATTCTTTGGATGTTTTTCATCACAAAAATGGGAAAGAAAAGGGCTATAACTGGCATAATCTGGAAGTCTTACACAACTTTAGTTCCTTATTATCTCCCAGTGGCTGACGACAATGATAAATTTTTCATTGTTATAGGATGGGGTGGTCTCCTGACCTAATACTTCTTATTCTGCCTGATAACCCTCTCTCTTGTGTCAAAATTCATTATTACCTACCCTGGGTAGCAATCTGTGATTCCTGCATTCTTAGGCAGGCTACTGGATCCTCAGAGTCATTTGCATGTCTCTGAGTTTCAGAGGTTTTTCACCTAGGGATGCTGCAGGCAGTCGTACACAGCATGCAAACAGCCTCCTGCAAAACAAACTAGTACTTATAGTGCCACATAAGCAGAATTTATTAAAAGAAAATAGTTTTAAAACTAGAAAACTTTTGCAGTTTCCACTGTGCTTGCAACCCTACAGTACCCTGAGGTGAGTCATAAATAGACTGAATTAGAGGCCTGTTTCCAAAATGCTGCTTGAGTGTGTTGTTCTGTTTTCCTGGGATCTGACCAGTCTGGAATGCTCAGCAGCAGAGTAAGCTGGTGTATCAGCATTCTCAACAGCTCTGAGATGTTTGGCAAGAGACAGCTTTTCTCAGGGCAGCTGAGGCTGGATGGCAGCTCTGGAGATCACGGAGTCCAATCTCCCTGCTCAAAGCAGGGCCAGCTACAATGGGTTTGTCAGGGTCATGTCCAGTCAAGTCTCCAGGGATGGAGTCTCCCCAACCTCTCTGGGCCACTTGCTCCAGTGCTCAGTCATTCTCACAGTAGAATACTTTTCCTTACTTTAAGTGAAATTTTCTGTGTTTCAGTTTTTGCCCTTTGCCTCTTTTCCTCTCACTGAACACCACCAAGTTTAACTTGACTTTATCTCCTCTACCCTCCCCATCAGGCATTTGGGTAAGACTTGTCCCGTGAGCATTCTCTTCTCCAGGCTGAACAGCTGTGCCTCTCAGTCTCACATCATGTGGCAGATGCCCCACTCTCCCTTAGTGACCATCATGGGGCTGTGTGGCACTCACTCCAGTTTATCACATCCCTTCTGTACTGGGGAGCCCAGTGTGGGACAGAGCACACAGATGTTTCTCACTCCTCACTGTTGAGCAGAGAGAAGTGATCACCTCCCATGGGTGGCTCCCAATGTTCTGTCAGCCCATTTTTTCAGTGTGTTGGGGTCCCAATGTCATGGTGCTCAAGATAGAACTTTCCAGCCTTTGTCATTGTGAGAGTCTCCATTTCTCAACCAGACAAGCTCAGACTGTCGCCGTGTCTCCTCCAGTACAGCTGAATGTTCAGGCTTTTGTACCTGCAAAGTCTTGGAGGAGATCTGGACAACTTCTTTTCATCATCTCTGCCACTCCCCAGTCTGCAGATCTGCTCCCACAGCTCTCCTCTTGGCGAGAAGAAAGGCTCTCCACCAGCACACAATTCCTGCAAGCAATGAGCCCACCTCTCATCCAGCCCCAGCGAGAGGCCCCAGGCACCCCTGCAGGGCTGTGTCTTCCACGGGGAGCTTCACCTGTGCCAAGACCCTGCCCAGCTGCTCTGGCAGCTGCTGGGACCATCCCTGGTGATGCAGCACCACCACCCAGCCCATGTAGGCTGCCCTCAGCAGAGCTCCTGGCTCCCTTCTGCTGCCTCTGACCACAGCACATTTTTAGGTAGTTCCACATGTCTTTCCTTCACACAGCAGCCCAGACTTGCCTCTGTTCTATCAGGGCTCTGCAGCCCTCTCACAAACACCTCAGAGGGCTAATGAGCTCTATTAATAACTGACTGCAGAACAGCCCCGCATTTATAGTAGTGAATGACTCAGTGACACCCCACTGGGACTGCAGGAAAGGATTAATCCAGACAAATTACAGTCTCATCTGCCCAGTTTGGGGCTGTAAAATAAGGAATATGTTTTTCAGAAAGAAAAAAGGAAATCACAATAAAAGAGCAAAATGCGTTAGGAGTGAACATTATTCATTCTGATTTTAAGTGGACTAACAAAGGCCAAAGAAAACTTCTGTCTTTATCAGATAAAACTTTGAAACTTTTTAAACATGAACAAAGGAAAATGATGCAAACTAAAGTAGCACATTCTATTACCTGTTAATACAGGTCCTAGTTCCTAGAGACTGAAAAACCTTGAGAAACCACAGCAAAGTGGAACAGAATGTGATTTATGGGGGGGTTACATGGAATTCGCTTGAAAATACCTGACACAGGTGCCAAGGAAGTTTTGAATCATAGTTGAAATACTCATGGGAAGTGGTATAAGTGACATCTTTCCAACATGGAGTCAGAACAGCAATGACAGAGAAGGGAAAACCTGTTGTTCATGTAATACACAAAACTGGCAGTCATACCCAACCAAAGCTCCTGACAAAACTTTTAGACGTTGCCTGTATTAATATTTGGCTATGGCATTCAGTTTTGGACTATATTTTAGGGTAACAAACTCCCACCTATGGAAGTAGACACAAGGGAGTGAAATACAGCAGACAATTTAGAGAGAAAGAAGTAGGAAACAGGGATTGCTTAAAACCCTAAGACATACAGGGGCAACAGTTTGAGCAAAACTCTTCATGCTGCAAATTCATTTAGCTTTCAGAGCTAAAACGAAACCTGATTGAAGCACTGGGGCGTCATTGTTTTCTTCTCATTTTACCTGCTCTCTGCTCTCAGAGGAGGTTAGTTTTAAATGGCCTTGTCGAAACCTAATTGCAGTTTTGTAATGTCTAATTCCCAGGCTATTTAGGCACTGAAGAATCAATTCTGAGACATGTCTAAGAGGGGTTTGTTAAGGGATGGAGAATGCTGCTGAGATCAATCAGTATCCTAGTTTTTAAATCACAGAGGAAATTCAGGTTAAAATTTCTGTTCTGGTTGATTGATCCTATGTCACAGAGAAATGCCCTCACTAACCACCTTTATTCTTGCAAATGTGCAAATCTGTAAATTAATTAAATGTTCACTGGGTGAGAAAGAAGATTCATGTTGAAACCCTGGCTCACATTAGTCTGTGGTGTGGGAACTAGAATAAGGACTTCTACCCTCATCTTCTACGTCTCAAATGAGGGCTCCAGCCACAGGCAGGTCCAGGTAGGACACACAGAACTTTCTGCTGATCATTTCAGGCACTCCTATCCCATACATATAATAACAGGATCATGCCTATCTGTGAGAAAACTCCTAGTTTGATAATTTGGCTTGGAGGTGAATGCCCTGAAGGCATAGCTGGTGTGTGGGGAAGCCATTAGATTTTCCACATCACCAAAAACCTCTCCAGCCTGGTGGACATGCAGAGACAGCAGGTGCACCATTGGTGGCCAGAACAGAGGGGACCTGTGGGGGTCCAGGACATGAGAACATGTCCTTTGCACCAGAATGAAATTGCCTTGGCTGACAGCATGAAGAAGAGGCTGTGAGTGCTCCTGCAACTGAGCCAACTTCTTTTGCATCTTGCATTAACCTCACAAAATTTCATTTATTTTATATGCTTCAAAAATCAATGAGCAGAGGTTTGGGAGCAAGGAAAGAAAGGCTCAAGCTGAGTAATATTTAAGTTTGGCTATTTAAAGGTCATGCTATTTGTTAGCATGTGTAATTATTGGATCTGGAGCAGAGGAATGGAAAATAGTTCCAAATTGGATTCAAGATTCCTGATGACTGACCTGCTGAAATTGATGACTGATTTCCTTCAGTTAGAGTGCCTATGTCAATGCTGAGTTTTAAAGTGATGGGGAATGCTTTGCACATGCAAGAGCAGAGCTAGAGAATGGAAATTCTTTGCTAGATTATCCTGAAGTAGCCCAGTCACAGGAAGCTTCAGGACTGGTTAATGTTTAGCCTGTGCTCAACAGATTTTAGGAGGACAGGAAAAGAAAATTGAAACAGGGAAAATTCAAGTAATCTGTCAATAATATGGGATATTTTGATAATATCATAATACTACCCTTGGGAACCATTTCTTTGCCAAAAGAGTGGTCAAACACTTCAGGCTTCCTTTCCTGGAGAGGTGGTTGATGCCTCAAAGCTGTCAATATTAAAGAGACATTTGGCCACGGCCCTTAATAACCGGTTTTAATTTGGTGAGCCCTGAATTGGTCAGGCAGCTGTACTAGAGGATCCTTCTTGGTCCTTTTCAATTGAAATATTCTATCCTATTGTATTCTGAAATGTTGGCACGTTGCTCACTGCATGGTCAATGTTTTCCTGTTTACAAACATGCTGAGTACAGCTGCAGATTCCTGCTGTAGGTCAGGTGCATGCTGAGGTGGCTCAATGAGGTATTCAACACTTGAATCAAAGTCACCCAGCAGAAATACTGCCCTTAAATCCAGTGACAACTGGAGCAGGGCCTGTCTAGACCTAATCAAATGTTGCTAGTCCATCACCTATTTGTATTCTTTATGCAGTTGAAATAGTTGATTGTACTGTGAGAAATAAGGAGAAATATTTTTACTTTAAATAATCTCTTTTCTTTTTACCAGTATTATTTTCCAATAATTTTCCTTGATTTCCCCTTTTGAAATCCAGAGGAATGAAGTCATGAGTGGATTTCCATCTGTCCATCACTCTAACTGCATGATACAAAATAACTTAGCGACACATGTCTGCAGGGAATGGGTATCCACCAATACCATTTCCACTTACTGCTGTTCAGGTTTTCTTTTTTTTTCTTTTTTTTTCTTTTTTTTTTTTTTTTAGAAGGAGAAGGCAACTCACTTGTAACTGCACACATTAAAGCAAAGTAGTAAAATTTCATCAGGCTTGCACTGCAGAGCTTCAGGTCAAAAGAATTCAACCTTGTCTTGTAAATCAACACATCAGGAAATCCAAGTCCCACCAGAGTGTGGTTGGATTAAGCCCCAATCCCTGTCCCAAAGAGAGGCTCTTTCATCTCTTGTCAAAAATAATTATCCCTTTAAATATGGCTGTAGACATTCTCATTAGCAATACATATATATATCTAATTCAGTGTTCTTCTGGTGAGATAGAAGAGAAAAAGAGAGTAAGGAAATCACAAAGCCCAGTTTTTAATCACTCTTACCTCTTTCTGCCAAGAGTGATTTCAAAGTCCACTACACCATGGTAGCATATTCTGGTTGTCCTTCTAGCCCTGCCTGGATAATTTCTAAGGTACCTCTTGACATAAATTGGGCTGTACAGCATAGAGAGTTTTGAAGGGTGGGGGATAAAGAATGAAGACTTTAGTCTTTTAAAATAAATTTGGGAGTGACAAAAATGTATCAGCAGTTTCTTAACAGAAAATTGTCTCATGCTTTCATGCTTTCCATGAAGAGCAATTAGCACTGTATGGAAGCCCAGGTGAATGGCTTCCATTTTAAAATGACTGGCTCACTCATTGATGCATAGGCAATATTCCTTCACCTCTAGAAAAAGTAACAGGACCAAAAATCATGGGACTTGAATATAGTTGCAGGTGTCCTATTTGGTCAAGACTTAGTTAACCATTGCTTGCTTGTTCAAGAAATAGAACAAGTAAGAAGCCATGAAACCATAACATATGAGATTTTTGTATTATTTGTTTGTGGAATAAATTGGTGAATTCTAATTTGAAGGAAGTATCACATAGAAAACTAAAAAGCTAGTAAGCACTTTTCTTATTCCCCCTCCTCAAGGGGGAAAATCCCACAACCCATAGTTTTATTTAATACTGTTTGCACACTTGTACTCCAGCTAAGTCAGGTGTTCAGTTGTACTGGGGGAGCAGCTGGTTCATACCAACACCTGGAGCTCTGGGAGTGCTGTTCATTTCATTATGTGCTTCATGCCATGTCTCACGTGTCAGAAGTTCTGTTACAGATCAGCATTTTCTTATATCTGTGTTCATATTTTCAGTATGCAATGGACTGCAAGCACCCCTTTACACCTATAATGACTTGCCATCTCTCTCTGAGAATAAAAGCAATGTGCAGAGTATTCCTTCAGCCACTTCACAGAGTCACAGCATCACAGAATGGCAAAGGAGCCACAATGGGTCATCAGGTCCAACCTCCCTGCTCAAGCAGGATCATCCTAGGGCACTTTGCACAGGATTGTGTCCAGACAGTTCTTGAATATCTCCATCCTCCTCACACCCTCTGTTCAAATACTTAAATACATTGATGAGCTCCCCTCTCAGTTTCCTCTTCTCAAGGGAGAACAGGCTCAACTCTCTCAACCTGTCCTTGTGAGAGAGATGCTAATATTTCTGTGGAAGAGGAGTGATAATTAAATTTCCTTTCTGTCATCATATGGATGTTGAAAGACATTCTTTTACTTGTAGTTTGTCCCAGAACAAACCAGCAACTGAATGTTAAGCTTTTTTCCTCATGTCCCTAACATCTAGTAATGGGGTGGTTGTTACTATAAGGTTGTTTATTAAGCAGCTGCTTGCCACCAGTAGCAGTGCTTGTGAAAAGCAGATTTGTTAGTATTTGTCAAATGGTTGTGTAAACTGCTTATTGAAGTGAATTATTTTCCAGCCATGGAATCAGCTCTCTATTTTTGGTCTGGCCTGTGTGACAGCATGTAGCATTGCTCAGGACATATTTGATTGCTTTCAGAATGATATATTCAGGAAGTTTGCAAATGAAGCTACCTGCGCTGTAACTGATGAGAATGCAGTGGCTGAAGATAATTTTATCCTATTTATTATTCGATACACTTAATTTTTAGTCGTATTTCCAGAAATCCATACTGACAGATTATTTGGATAAACTAAGTGTTTAAAAAACTTCAAATCATGAAGCTATTTTTCTTCTTTGTAGAAGTATTTGCTCCAAAGGCTACTGAATAACATTTAATTTTCTCTGCGTCTGTGTTACAAATGCTGATTTTCCCCTCCAGTCTAAAACCCAGTCTCCCATCCTAAAACTGAGCTGAGCTCTTGTTCAGATTTGCAATATCATCAATAACCCCCATCCTGCCAATTTGGTTTCCCGATACGGCACCAGACTGTGCATGTTAATGTGGTCACGGTTTCTGTGACTCTAAAATTCCAGCCTGACCCTCAGGAATTAAGGGCACGTTTCATAAACTGACAGTTAGGAAAACACTTCACCTTGGAACTTGCATAATGTGATTCTTGAAGACAGCATAAACCCAGGAGGACACAATGGCATCATTTTGCAGTCATATGGACTATCTCAAATCAGTAAACAGTCCAGTTTGATTGTGGTATACTAAGAAAAAAGCTGTTTCACTATAGGAATAGTTAAATGCTGGAGCAGCCTCACTTACTGGAAGAATTGTGAAATCCCATTTACTGGAGATCTTTTAGAGCAGCTAAAACAAATATCTTTCAGGCATGTATGTCTCAGAGTGAGACACAAAATGATTGCCTCAAGGTCTCTCTCAGCCCTATGTATATAGAATTCCAAAATGGGCTGTTATTCATTAAAAGAGGAAGTTTATTTATAATGTAAGTCTGTCATTTCCGTAGACCAGTGGCAGTGACAAGTTTTGGAGGTCAGCTATACCAGTGAGAGGTTTATAATGATGCCATGCCTGTAGAGCTGACACCCTGCTGAAATGCATGTGTGCAATAATTATTGTAGCAGCAGACAAGTGTTCTCTCCAGCCTGCTCATGCAGCTTCAATTTATGATCAGCTGAATTGTCTTAGTGATAGATATTTTGAATACACTTGCAGTTCTAATATTATTTGCCAAATACAACAGTTGCAGTTCAATGTTCTTCTGACTATGACAAAGAAAAGACTGATGAGGGGATTTTCAGGAAGTATTTCATGCAGTTTAGCCTCTGGCACTTTATGGATAGAAAAGGTTTAATGGGAAACCTGTATTGCTTTTTTTATATGTTGTGCCTTCCTGATACATATTTCAGAGCTTTGTGAAGTAACTCTGGCAAGTTATTTAGTTTTCAAAGTGACCACGGCACAACTCTGCTATCTTATTTCTACTGCTGTGCAAGTGAATCATTATGCTGGCAATTATTGTTATTCGAATTCTTTGCAAGATCTACAGTGTTTATTCCAGGGAATGATAAGATTTTGGGCTGAGCACTTCTTCAGGCTTCTGTATTGCTGACAGTAAGAGTCACTTGTTCTGATTTCTTACACCCTCGTATTTTAAACCATGGGGAACTATAGATTAATGAAGCTAGTGCAGTCAAGTAATGAATTCTGGAATAGCTGTGTGTATCTGTGATTGATACAGTGCTATTTACGTGGCCGTAGCCAATTACCTGGAAGTAACCTGATGTTTTTCTCTTTGTTTCAGTAGTCTCCAAGATGTCCTAATTTTTAGTCTCTTGGCAAGCTACCAGAGAAGTTCAACCTCCTGAAATAGGCTTCTCGTTTTAACATGGACCTCTTAGTTTCCAGCTATCAGGAGGTCCTTCCCCACTTCTTTATCTGCTCACTTTAGACAGCTGGCCCCCTTTCACATCTCTGATGGTAAGGCATGGAAAGGAATCCATTTTCACAGGAGCTGCAGTTTTCCCAGGCTAGCAACATTAATATTTTTCTCTTCTAGCACTGTTATTCATAATACAGATAGAGGAAGACCAGCACATGGCTGTCACAGTCTGTCTTAGAGGCTGAGTACAGATAAGAGTTTGTCTATGCAATAAGGCTCACAGTCATCCCACTTAACTTTGCTTCCTGGCCAGGACAGTTTCTGACACATCTTCACTTTGCAGAGCTGGTGCTGATTTTATAGTTGTGTAGCATTAATTACTCTAGATTCTGGGGAGAATGCACATGTTCATGGAAGAGAAACAGACCAAATACAAACCCGTGTTTGGATTAGGATGTCCTATGCTGACAATGTCTGCAGTCTGACAGAATAACAGCAGGAAATACCTTACATGCTTGTTGTGGTCTCACTTTCCCCCAAGTGTCTGTTTATGTCTGCTGTTAAAAAGAAGATATTGGGCTAGGAAGACCTTTGGTCCAACCAAATGCTGCTCTTCTGTGTTTAGCAGTCATGTCACAGAAGTCATTACCAGCATATATGCCCTGCAACATAAGAAGAATTTTCAGCATTTTTTAGCAAAGTGAGAGCAGCCTCTGCAAAAGATTATGGCCTCAAATCTCTGAAGAAGCTCTTTGTATTCTGTCTTTGAAACATTTATATAAAGTGTGGATGCCCTTCACAAACCATCCAGGTGGACAAAGCAGGATCTACGTTTGGGTGTTTCATGTAAACTGTGGAGAAGCTTTTTGCTTTTCACAATCTGGAGGGAATGCATAGGGCCTAATGGGGGCTGAGAATTACACATGTGAATGTCCTCCTGAGGGCCAGATTCGACTTCCATGTGTGATGAGACACTGAGACTTGTCTGCCAGGAGCAGAGCCAAAGGGGCCTGGCTGGCTCCCTGGCTTGTGGGTGGAGAAGTAATGCAAAGTTAATGCTCAGGGCCATGAGTCAAGGCACTTAGAAATTTCTTTATGTTTTATTTTACTTCTTTTTATAGCACCTTCTATTCACATTCCTCTGCACAGAACTGACCCCAGGGTTCAATCCTGTAGCCCTGAAATTAATATCAGGGCTTTAGTCAACTTCAGGGAATATCATGACCAATGTTCATTCAAGTCTACAGGAGCTTGAATATCCATCCTGCTCAGAGAGATAATGTATCATCGCCATCCAATTTCCCACACCAGTTGCAGGGACTCTGTCCTGACTCTCCTATCTGTTCCTCTCATCTCTCTTTTCTTGCCACTGTTGTGTTCCTTTCCCAGAGCACCACTCCCAGCACAGCAGCAATGCCTTTGGCAATGCTAATCCCACCCCTGCCATGTAGTAAAGGAGCATTGTAACTCTAAGTGATAGAGTTCAGTGTGTGTCTGCTCAGGTTTTGTGTATAGTTTATCCAGTCTTCTTCTTTACCATAATGATTCACCTTTGTGTCAATCCAATGCATTTAAAATCTGCCTCCAGCTAATGGGTTCATGGTACCAGGTCATTATCTGACCTCAGAAAGCCCTGATACTTCATATTCTAAGTGGAAAGTCTGTGTCATCTAACAAAACAATCAAGTCAGCCTCTTAAAAATGTGTTTTTCATCCCCTTCTGGTTCCCTCCCAGCCCCCATCCCTCTAGTTGTTGGTTTTAGCACACAACGTGTGGAGAATGGTCTTGCTAAATCCCTGACATTATATCCTGTTCTCAAACAATTCCTTGGATATCTGTTAGCTAATAGATTCTACAGCCATAATAAAAAATAAAATTATCTGTGGTCACAGAAGTCCAAAGGGTTACATGAATTCGCTAAAAACAGAACAGATTTCTTGGAAAAGTTCATTGCAGTCTACATCTTTCAACCTAAATTTATTGAAGCTTGCACTAATCAAGACTGACCCTTTTCTTACTAGAAATTGTGAGAATCACAGTTTACATTGCTTTGTCAGGGCAGTCCTGAGAATCAAGGACCCTGTTCAAACACCAGGCACTGAGGGCAGCTCCAGGCAGGATGCTTGGGGCATCTCATGTACCCCAGAAGCCCCTCATCCCAAGACTTGGTTTTCCATCTTGAACTTTGTGGCCTCATGTTACAGTGTGCCACAGGGGAATAACCTCACCTTTAAGAGCCTTAAACAAGAAGGAGTGAACAGCCCTTTATTCCTGTCAAGAACCTAAATATGTTGTTGTGTGAGGTGAATCATACTGGCCATGGGCAAGCAACAGACCCCATAGTCCCAAAGGAACAGCACTTGCATGACCATAAAAGTACCCAAAATCCACGGGAGATGGGACTGTGTTTTTTAGGAAGGGTGAGGAGGAGTATGTACAGCTGGGCACTGGAAGGAAGGAACCAAGTTAGGGCTCAGACAGCTGGGGTTTGCTTGCCTCCACATGTTCAGCTTTGCAATATTTCAGCACGTTTCAGGGGATATTGTCATGAGAATACCTGTACCTGAGGCTGTGCAGAAACTCCTGATGGAGGAGCTCTGTCATGCAGGCATGTGGAGAAGACAATGCCAGACATCTCATCAGGACACCTGCACTGCAAGGCTGTGCCTCCCCAGCAAGTCTTTTTCAGGAGCAGGTCCCTGTGCAGGGAGCCGCTGTGGGTGCCAGCAGGGGAGGGCTCTGGGGGTGCAGCAGAGGGGAAGGCAGCACAAAGCGGGTGGCAAGAGCAGCCTCAACCAGACAATGAGCTGGCTCAGGAGTGGGGCAGCTCCGTGGGGGTCCTGGCTCTTTTCCCTTTAGCCTGGCACTGTAGCATGTGGGAAGGAAAGGTCAAGCTGTTGGCAGCAACAGAGACGGAAAGCCTGAGGCGTCACGGATGTTGGGCTCTGAAAGGACAATGTTTTCTCTCCCACTGAAGACAGATCCTGTTTGAAATATTTGTATTCATGAATTTCAGTATTATCTTTGTACCACATAACGACAAAAAGGCCATATAAGGTCTACTCCACCTGGTTCCTGCATTCTGGTGGCAAAGGACCTTGGGCAGGGGGGAGGTTTTATCTTGGAGTCAGGCTATGTACATTGCCCAACAATGAAGGCAACCTGGTGTAGAATTCTTCCAGGCAGTGAAGGAGCTGCCATCTGGGAGGGATGGAGGGAGGGCTGCCTGTGTGCTGGTGCAGCCAGGCCAATATGAGAGATGACTGGGCAGCCTGCATGGACTGTGTGGCTTTACAGAGAACATCCACACACAGTTGGCAGGGTGGGATGTGACACTGTGTACATGCAGAAAATTTGATGTTGCAGATACAGCTGCAGAGCAGCCTAGATGTACTATGAGTCAAGGAGTCCAGGGAACGAGACCACGCTCCTTGCTAAAGTGTTTGAACCTGTGCAGCCCATGGCACCCGTGAAAATCAAAACGTGGGAGCAAAGGGGAGATACCCTGGAGAGAAGATAGCTGTGAGCCCATGAGAGGAAGAGCATCAGTAGTAGGCAAAGCACCAGCCTACTTCTGTGTCTGGTGCTAATCTTGTCAGCAGGACTTGCTAGCTTGGGCACAGTGCCACAGTAACGCTGCTTTTGGACCCAAGCTAGATTACATCTGGACATTTCAGAGTGTTTGCAGAGGGAGTATGGTTCAGTTTGCTCCTTCCTGCATAGACATGTCCTAAGGGTGTAGGAATAGAGTCACTCCTCATGGTGGAATTTGCTCAGGAGACTGTTAAACTTTAATCACAGAAATCTACCAAATTATATTGACTAATGAGTGGTGCAGCTCACTTCTGGCTGATAGTTAATAGGGCCAGTCTCTTTAGCAAGTCCAAGCACACTCCAATTATTTTCAATCGAGCAAAAATTTCATTAATTTACTGAGAATCACACATGTATGTGATTTACAGTGTGGTAGATTAAGCTTCAATACCAAATGCTCTAGGCACATGCTGAATGCTGCACTGAACCTTAAAATGGATTGGCATAAACCAGAACTAAGGTCAAGTAGTTATATAATATTGCTCCCTAAGAACAGTGCAGCTCACCAAGAATTCTAGTTATTTTTAATCTTTAGTCATCTGTTGTTTAATAGTTCTAAAAAAAAAAAAAATTTAATCTGCTAGCAATTCTCCAAAGAATAAAAATGCATTTTTCTTGAGGCAATCTAAGGCTTATGGTTCCATTAGAAGGGAAGGGGTTAGTTTAAAACACCAAAAGCAAATGTTTCAAATTATGGTTTGAAAGGCAAATTGACATTTATATGCCTGGGGTAAATGAGTTTGGGTCCAAACACAGAATTTCATCTGCAGTATCTTCATATTTGCTAACAACTCTGTGTGTTAGGTACGAGCAAGCTTGCAAACCCAGTGGGGCTGTCCAGTTGCTCAATGGATCCAGCAGGAATTCAGGAAATGTGTTTCTGCCTTAGAGGTTACATCAGACAGTGTGAGTAAGGATTCCAAATCCAGGAACTACAAGCATTGCGAGTACTCCAAAGAGTGCTGGAGACAGCTGAAATACAATACTCCTGGTCCAGAAGGTGGTACTCAATGAAATATGTCAAATTCAGTAAGATGGCCATTTTTTCAGTGAAAGATTCCAGGAAATGCATTGCTGTCAGGCTGTTGTTTTTCTTATATTACAAACCGAGCCCTGGAATACTTCCTCACCATCTTCACAGTGAGCACCTTGATAACTAGATTCATTCACTCATATGTTTAAACGTTTTGATGTACTTAGACCAGAGGGAAACAATTCCACTAGAGGAAGGAACAATGCCCTTCTGCAACAGCAGTGCTGAGATACTTTTCTGGAAAGAAAAAGAGTTTTCTTTCCAGGTTTTCTTCCTTTGGGAAAGATTTGAAGCAGACTTCTCCAAGAAGGTGAACTCATACAAAACAGAAAAAATAGAACCAAGAGGAGCCACCAGTGATGTGGCCCACCACAGAGCCCAAATGCCTACACTTATCTGAAACTGTCCTTCAGGTAAGATAGAGAGAAGATTAGAAATATAGAGTCCAAAAGATTTAAATTGAGGTGGGCATCAAATTATGCAGCACTATCATGTGAACTGAACAGCCTCTGCAAAGAGAGGACTTCAGTGTCTAAACCATAATCTCATCCTCTTGGGAACCTCTGGAACACAAGGTGGTCATTACAAGGATGTTCCTGAGTCACACTTTTCAGCAGAGCAACACAGGTACAGGCTCATGCTCTCCTGTTGTGAGTCTTTCACCCTTTGCACAGTAGTCTGATACTATTTTCCAAGTGATTCTCTGTTTTATCAGAGACTTATTGCAGATCAAGTCAAGCATTGCTCTGGGGAGCATGTGTTGATTGCAGAGCTCCAAGGCAGCACAAGGAACAATGGAAGGATTTGGAGACTGGTATGAAATTGTTACTTAGCAGCAGCAAATAAGGTAATAAAATGAACAAGGATACAGTTAACAAGCCAAGGCCAAGAAAAATATAAGATGCCAAGAACAGAAAACTTTAATAGAGGGAAATGTCACAAGAATCAATAAAATGGGCCAGAGAACTGTGTCTTTCTGCATTAAGTGATGCAGACAGTGTGAAACAGATGCTCTTTCAATGTCATCAGCAACTTGACAAGTTGGATAAATAATTGTTGCCAAGAAAAATAAAAGCATGTGCTGTCAGTGTGGGTGGTTGCCATGATTGCCATGGCCTCTGGTTCAAATGCAGTTACAGAGATGATGAAAAAGAAAATAAATATGGAAGTGGCTGAAGAAAAACAATTAGCTTCCCACAGATGGGCCTTTGGCATGCCATACGTTGTAGCTGCCTTTTTCATTTATTACTTTGGGTGGCAGCATGGGAAATAATAAAAGGTGGAGAATTATGGGTACAGCCATTTCCTGAATCCTTCCCATAAAAAGAGAAACTTGGTCTGGAAGATTTGTCATGAGGAAACTGTAACAGACAATTCAGCTGCAAAACAACTAGACACAAAATTCCCACCTGGCTGCTGCCAAAAGTGTCAATACCTTCAGAGCTCTGACTCTGCAACCATGTACCATGAGGGCACTGATAGGTCATTGGTAGTTCTCTCGGGGAGCTCAAAGTTTTTTGAAGGCATTTCCACACTTGGGGCTATCAGTGCAGTGTGATGAGGGGCTCAGTTCATGCACAAATACCCTGAGGACCCAAGGAGAAGGCACTCCAGTGGATAATAGCTGGATATCAAGTGTTCATATAAAACACGACAGAAGGAAGCCCTTGCTCAGGTCACTTGGTCTAGACATGTTTACTTCATTCCCATCTTTGTCTGAGGAAAATAATTCCACATCTACAGCCTCTTGGCTGAAAATAGGGTGTCTTCTATGCAGGCTCATAGAATCACCTGAGCATCACGTTTATTCTCTACACACATCCTCTAAATCCCATAAGACTTGAGAAACAGGGTCAGAATTATATTGATGTCAATCCCACTTAAATCTTACTTTAGGAAGGTGAGAGACAGGAAAGATGTGTATTGAGTCAGTCACTTGGATGTCTTGTCTCTATCTCAAGGACAAACAATGTATTTTTATACCTCCTCTATCATTCTTAATTCCTTAAGCATTTCAGCCATTGAAAATCCTCATCTCAGAGCAATTTCACTTACATAAAAACAGGAGTAGGTGTTGGTATAATTTGCTACAGTCCCAAATAATCTGCGAGGTAAATTGTCGATAAAAAAGCAGTGAGTAAATATCAAATAAATGGCAATGTTGTTCTTTACTCATGACACTTTGTGTAAGAAATAAAGTCTGCCTGCAATTACTTGGGAGGCTGATTTGTGTTGTATACTGAATAGTGGGTGAAGGAAGAGAGTGTAAAACTTTAGACTATCGACAGGATTCATCCAGTTAAAATACATGCCTTGCCTACAACCATACAAAAATAGCACTGTAATAAGCATCAACAGTGGTGACATAGCTAGAGCAGTGACAGAAAAACTTTAACTCTCTGCTTTACCATTTGGTGTAAGACAAAATTTCAGGCTGTTAATTCATTCTCAATCTAGGACTGAAATCCACTGAAGATGGGTTGAAATATTTTGACTAGAAGGAAGAACAACCACAAACCACACATCTGAACTGTCATTGTGGCTTTGTTCTGCATGGGACAAATCTGCTGGCAGGGCTGGGCCACCACTGGCAATAGAGCAAGGGTGACACAAGTACGAGCCCCTGGCAGGGTCTGGGGTTTCTGGCTGGAATGGAGGAACTGGGAGGTGGCTTGGCTTTCTGGGGTCATCTTGATGGAGGAGGTATAAATTTCAAATTGTCAAAGGGTATTACCAGTTTTAGTCTTGTCTGAGATTTCAGTATGTTTACACTCCTAGTCCTTTTTCCTTTTGAGAGCTGAAAGCTCTTATGGGAACACTTCTGAACTTTGGCATCCAAAATACACATTTAAGGTTTGCTTTCAGCCTCCATCCCTCGTGCATATGATGACTTTGCTCCATCCTTGAGGCAGATGAAATCTCATGCTCAGGGTTGGCTCAGATCATAGGTTTTGGGTTGCTCTCTGATTTTGTTCCCAGACCAAGCAGAAATGTCAAGTGTTTTATTTCAGAGCTTTGCTCTAACATCAGTAGAATAAAAACAAAGCCCCAACAGTAACACCTCTTGTTCTCTCTAATGATTTAAAAAGAGTAAGTAATATTATTTGTGAACAGAGCTGGCAAAGTATTTGGTGGTCAGCTGCGAACAAGGAGGGTCTCAGAAGATTTAGTGAGGACAACTGATCCCTATCTACTGCTCCTCAGAAGCCACTGTTGCACACAGGATGGTATGGTTAATGTCTTTCTGATTCTTGAATGCCTGCCCAGTTTCTCTGTGTGATCCTATCACTAACATTGATAAATAGATCTGCCTAAAGCAATAAGACCACAACATATTTGCCTCTTTGAACTAGAGTAATTCTGCTGCCAAACCAGAGCTCCCAGCCTTTCAAGGTTCAGCTGACAGTTACATGTTTATTGACATTTCTTTTTACCCCAGGCCAGATGAGGGAGAAACAGTTTCTTACTTTGTAAAGCACTTTTCTTCCCACTGTGTGACAGCTTTTAATACTACATTTTGAAAGGAGAGTGAAGGTGGTTTCCACAGAGATAGAGAGATCTTCCAACTTTTCTGTTCCCAAAGAGGGAAGACACACTTCACTTAAACAAACAGGAACTGAAACACTTTTAAACTTACCTTTCCAGTAACCTACAATGCCTTTCCTTTGAAAGCTGTCCTCTGAAGTTAATCCAGATGCTTCCAAGCCTGTTTGTAGATTACCCATGCTAGAGAGGAGCTTTCCTAAATGCATTGCTTTTGTATACATTACTTTTTCATATCAGATCATCCAAGAGGTTTTGAGAAGGTAAAAAAAAGGGTAAATACACGTGTCATGTCACAGAAAGAAATTGCAGTCCATTCCATCATCTGCTGTTCAGAAGATTTAGTTGTAATGCTGCAGACAAAGGTTTATGTGTTATGAAAGATTACACTTCCACATTTATCAGCAGGCTTAATTCCATTTTATGCAACTTTATGTGGAAGGAAATCTAAGTCAGGTTTCTTTCTCAGAAGAGTAAATTCTCTGTAAAAGCCTGAATCTGATGTCTGCCTAAACCAGCATTTTTGCCTTACAGTATAAAATACATACATATATGCCTATGACTTCTGTTCTTGGTAACAAATTGCATGAGGTGCTATATTCCCTATTCTTCCACAAAGCCAATTTCAAGTATACTTATCTACTAAAGATATCTGGTGTTTGTCTGGCCCCCTCCCCTTACTCTCAGAAAGGCATCTCTCCATCTTTCCTTAACCCACCAGAAATGGCAGGATCTTATTTTTTCTTTTTGTGTATTTTTCCTGATACATTTAGGAAGCAGGAATTTAAGCATTAGGAATTGCAAGCAGAGGCTGAGAAAACAAGCATAACTCGTTTTAGGAGAATTATAGGGTCTCTTCATATAAACTTGTTCACTATTTCTGTATTAATGATATCATGTCTGAAATAATTTGATCTTTTAAGTTTAATGCCAAGGCAGAGAGAAGCAGAGTGGAGTCCACAGTGTGGTTCTTTCCAGGCTCTGTCAGAAAGGATCTGTGTCAGAGATGTGCTAATTTCACTACATTTTAATCCCCTAGTTACAACACAGCAGCAGCTGGAGATGGAGCAGACCTACCAGGTCTTGCTTCTGATTTATACCCATGGACCAACACAAGATGTTTATCCTACATTTCATTGGTCTTGTCCTCTCAGATTTTAAATATAGCTTGATTGGTGGCTAAGTGTTGTCACTTGTCACATTTTTAAAGTTGTTACGGCAAAAGCAATTACATGGAGGAGCTGCAGTTTAGAAACCTGGTGGAAATGCTTCTATTTTGGGCTCTAATAGATCTTCTCTGCTAGAGGAGGTAGAGAAGGTTGGCAGCATGGAAGAACAGTTGTAAAACTGGAAGGTGTTGGAAAATCCGGATTTGTTCTAATAAAACCTGTCAGTTGAAGAGATTGATGTTTTCTTTCAAAACAAGCTCCATGGTGCTGTGAGTAGTCTCTCTTTTATAGCATACCCATGTGTTCTTGAGAAAGGAAGAGAAACAGTGAACCACAGAATACAGTTAAAGACTTGTATACTCTCCAACACCATGGTATGATTGAGCTTTATACTGTCCATTCCTCTGCTTAAAGGGTAGAGTTCAAAACTGAGGCAATTGATCTAAAGGAGTAGACTTTGTACATGGTACTATAAAGGATAAAGAGTGCAACAGCTTTTGAGTGAAGACACTTTCATGGATATGAATGGTACATTATCAAATCTTGAGATGATTTATTTGGATTTATTTTGAAGTGTTTTTTTTAAAAATGTGACCACAATCTCACATCTATTTACAGTGCACTGTCTTCTCAGATCTGAAGGCCCAAGCACAAACACACAGCAGTGATTCTGCAAGGAGCCCTGACCCATGGCTACACATGGGCATTTTAGAAAATGAGGCCTTGAATGTTCTTCCATATGGGAATCCCCTCATTCTCCTGCAATTTGTTGCCAATCCCTGTGAATCCCTGTGTAATCTCATGCCTGTGATGTCATGTGTCACAGTCTTTTTCTGGTTCTGATACCTACAAATTGTCTGACAGCAGCATGACTAGCACTCAGTACTCTGACCACGTTTATCTGTTGGTGTGAGCTGGGTTTCTTGCCCTCTAATCAGTCAGAAAACACCTCCTGGGGTGTATGAGATGGGAGGAAGCACGTGTCTGGCTTTTCCGCGATGCATCAAGATCTCACTAAGGCATGCCCAGACACAGGAGGAAACTTTCATTGCAGTGATGGAGATGTGGCATCAGTCACTGGTTCCTCTGGGCTCTCCCAGTGTCTGCTTGGCTTTAGGGAAGAGAAAAGAATCACCCCTGGCTTCGATTAAGGATGTGCTCAAGACTGTTGCTGTTGTTCTGTTCTCCACAGCACTGACACAAAAACCAGTGAGATAGTTTAGCATGTAAGTCCGAAGGACTTCAAGGGACCTATTCATATGATGAAGGGTACCTACATCCTGAAGTGTTTTGCTTAATGAGAACATTTTGAAATATTTTTTCACATGCCTTACATTTGAAAAATCATAAGCAGAGATGAGAAGGCCAAGAAATAAAACCTGAAAGAAATACAGAGGGAATTCAGGATTCTAGATATAAAGTATCTGCAGCAACCATTTTGTGCAGCCATGTCAATTTGTGTTTGTAGAAAACAGGATTTTTTATTGAACTTTATGAATTGACTGTGGGCTATGTAATACAAGCAAAACATAAAAGAATAATGAAAAGAACAAGACACAAATTAGTCTCCAAAGAGTTTTTTATGGCCTTTGTCAGAAGAACAATCCCCCACACCTTACTTTGTAACTGCTGTTACCTTCACATAAAGATGCAATATTAAAACAAAATCTGCTCAGAATGTTCTTTCACTCTATCCCCACAACAAAAGCATTAGAATCTGTCACAAAATGAATGCAGTGATGCTGATTACAAACAACACAGACTGGCTCTTCATTTTGCTAACTAAAATGGGAAGTTGAAGGGGTAAAAAATAAACTCTTTTCCATGCCAAGTGTAAATTCCTGCACATTGTTAGTATTTTACTGCTATTTTACTTGAATAATCCTGTAATGATGCAAAGATAAATGGTAAGAGCATGCTGGCTAATGAGCATACAAAGAACTGATATTGTGAGAGATAAAGAGCTTGGGCACGTGGAATTTGTGCGTAGGTCTATTTTTGGTGGAGAAAAGCCCATATTCACCACAAAGCCATTTTAGCCTTGCCAGATACAGGAGCAGTTGAATGATTTGTGTGATATAGTCAGAATATTCTATGATAAAAATGAGGTATTGATTCAAGGAGATTTTAATTTAGATTAGTTCACTTAAAATGAGTAATAAATGAAATGAACTCTACAGAGCTCATGTTCAGAATGAATTCTCTTGCCACCTCACTGAAACCTTAGGTGAGGAATAGTTCTAGTTAACACCCTAGCCCAAATCATCAATTTTAAATAAGAATTGTAAAAATAATTTGGGCAAGAAAATGACAGATGTGATATCTGATTTGTAAATTAATTGAAGGGAAAGGAAAAAGAAAAATTATTTTCCTTAAACAAATCAGAAGGAAAAATGTTAGTAATTTCAATATTATGCTTTAATGTTAACAACTCCTCATGCTGCATTAATATTTGATAAAAACTTGAATATTGCTACTAGTATTTCTTTCCAATAATAATTTTTTTTTTCTCCATCTCGGTCTTTCTGGATGGGATTTTTATGAGTTATTCCTATACTGAAGCCTTTTACAATAACTGACAATTCTGTTTGCTAAGATATCTTGTGCTGATTTAGCCTATTTTGCTTTGCATATTGTTCATCCATGCATTTTTACAATGGGCATAACCACCACCCACACTCAGCCTGTTAATGTATATAAGCATATGTTCACACACTTAAGTATATGATTTTTTCTTGACTCATTTTTAAAGTCTCCAGCTCCCTCCCCATTTTCTTACTATAATTCTGATTACATTTTTTTCTATATTAATTTCCCTGTACATTGGGAATTTATTTCTACATTTTTTGAATTGGAAATACAAGTTCTCAAACAGATAATAGAAGAAAAATGTATTTTACTTCTATTTTTTTCTGTAATAATAGCTTGCTCTTTAATCTCCATCTTATTTATTTTATGAGATTTTTTGTTGTTGTTGGTACTGCTAATAATAAGCTTTCCTCTTATAACTGATGGTCTTTGTCTCACTGTCATAGTTTAAGCCCAGAGGGCAACTAAATGCCATGCAGCCTCTTGCCCACTCCCCTCACAGTGGGATGGGGGAGAGAATCAGAATGGTAAAGGGAAAAAACTCATGGGTTGAGACAAAGGCAATTTAACAGATACAGCAAAAGCAAAACAGGGAATTCATTCACCACTTCCCATGGGCAGGCAGGTATTCAGCCAACTCCAGGAGGGCAGGGCTCCCACAAATGTAACAAGACTTGGGAAGAACAACGCTATCACACAGAATGCCTCACCCAGGGGGGATCCACTGCAGGGGTGGGGCATTGACAACTTCTCTGAGCAGCCCATTCCAGTGCTTCAGCGCCCTCACAGTAAAGAATTCTTCCTAACATCTAACCTAAACCTGCCCTCGTTCAGTTTAAAACCACTGCCTCTTGTCCTGTCACTGTCTGCCCACACAAAAGTCCCTCTTTTCCTTTTTATAAGCCCCCTTTAGGTACTGTAAGGCTGCAGTGAGGTCTCCCTGAAGCCTTTTCTTCTCCAGGCTGAACAATCCCAGCTGTCCTCAGCTTGCACCCAGAGATGCTCTGTCCCTCTGAGCATCTTTGAGGCCATATTCATGTGACTTGTGTCCAGGTAGTTGTAGACACCAGTAGTTGTAGAGTGATAAGGTTTCCCCTGAGCCTTATCATAATGCCTGTGTAAGAAAATACAGATTCCACTGCCCATGGCATGGCTGCTGTGGCTTTTGCTGCCTCTACGTGGTCACCCTGAGCTACCAGCTCCTCTCTACTTAAGGAGCTGCCCTGCTCTTGCTGCCCCCTGAAAATGGGACTGGAAGGTGATTGACATTAAAACGTTGCTGATTTCACTCCCACTTCCACACACAAGCACCAGGATTTACATGCAGTGGTGGTCTGTCCAGCATCAAACATGCCTGAGTTTGGGTGGCCTGTCCAGGGTTCCTAGTGGAGGACAAGATACCATCTATTGAGTCCTCACCTTGTCTCCTGTTTGGGAACCATGTGCTGATTTCTGCATCTGCCTTTCTGTACTCCTTTGGGCCTGATGGTCCCTTGTGCCTCCACTTCACTCCCTTCTGGGAGTTGTCAGGATTTACTCACAGTCCTTTGCCACGAGGGTGACCCATGAAGTTTCACTTTGCTGCATGCTAGGATTGTGATGAGCTGCTGATCTCTAGGTGTCTTCAAAACATGATCAGACATTTCCATTCATTCCCCATTCACACCAGTCACAACATTACTATTTCTTCTGCATGAATTTTTTTAATGCATTGAACACTTCCAGTGGTTGTCAGATCTAAAAATGTATCAGGGTGCTTGTTCTCTTCCCAGAGGAATAAATCAAATGGCACTAGCAAATTTTAGACACTTTAATTTAAGAAGAGATACATTTCCAGAAGCAGAGATAAAGGGAAAATTAATAAATTTTCTCCATGTCACAAAATAAATTCAGGTCTAGATTTAGAATGGATTGTATTTGACAACAGAAAAATAACATCTTTACTGTCTGACTCAAAGGCTAACAAGGACTCTGGATGGGGAAGAAAAAAGCAACTAGCTCTTTGACAGCAATTTGTGTTGCTGTAAACCAGTAACATCACAAAGAAAGGCATTTAGAAATAAGCATCCACTTTCAACAAGGTATTTAATTGGGATCCAGTACAAAGAGGTCCTTTGGTCACCCTCAGGTGCCTGTAGCTTCTGCAATGAGTGAGAGGATCCTAAACTTGCTTGATGCTATCAATCAAATTTATCATTCGTGTTATTTCTAGAGAATGTCATGTTTCCCTGAGGAGTTTGTGACCACACAGGTAAATTAAGTATGTCCAGGCCTATTCTCCAGTGCTGAGGCCTACTGGAATGCTGTCACCTGCACCTGTCAGTCCCAAGGCAGGTTAGCCATATGCAGACTGCCCATGGGAAATCTGCTTGCCTGTGCCAACTTTTGAACCTTGCCTGGGAAATATTGAGAAGGGAGCTAACTGGGTTTGGGCAAAATCGTGCCAGAAATTTGTTCTAAGAGTTTACCACTATAAATGAATGGGTTATCATTCCAGGAACCTTTGGCACAGTCTCATTTATCAATATAGACATCACCAGTGCGGACTCAGTTCTTTGAAAAAATAAACACATTTCAGCATTTAGTGTCAGAGAAGGGAGAAGATGTTCACTGCACTGTGTCCAGATGTATTGTGGCCAGATGCTTTTTCTTTTTTTCCTGCTCCATGTCTGCTTTAGTCACATTATCTCGAGTGGATATGACACTATTTAATCTTCTAACTTTATTCCAGGAGATTATGTAGTTATTATTTATGTAATGATTAGATTTTCTCTAACATTAGATCAAATCCAATGTTAGTAGATATAACTTTGATTTTAATAAGAAAGTATTTCTATTTCATAGATAGAAGGAGCTAATTAATAGATGGGATCATAAAGTCAATACCTTTGAGCCCCTTCCTCAGATTTGATTAAATATTTATTGTAGAACTGACATTTGCACACAAAAATTAATAGCAGGTTTAACCTCACATGTTTTATAAAACATAAAGCTTTTCTTAAATTTTTCCTGTTTCTTTCCCTTCCAGCCTGATTCCTAGCTGCAGGCAGTTAATCTCCATTCTACAGCCTTCATCATTTAGAAAAAAGTGGATATGAGATGTTTCAGGCCTGCATTTGACAAATAATTCTTTCTCCTGGTGACAGCATGAAAAGTGTTTTGAGAGTGATTTGGAGACAGAGGTGATGCTTTGCTGGAACCGGGAAGGAAAAAAATTGTTTTCTTTCTTTTTCTTCCATTAATTCTTCTGTTCTTTTTAAAGTTCCCTCCTCTGAAATCACAGACTGGGGACATTACTATACTTATTCATCCTCGTAGCCCTGTGCCTCGAACAGATGGATGTTTTTCTTAACAGAACAAATCCTGGTTTTGTGGTAGTTTTCCTCCCAAACTCACAACATCAGCAACAAGGAATAAAGTCCTTGCAATTGCTGGGTTCAGTGATGGGAGCAACAGGCTCCACCTGTGTGGCAATCACAATGGGGCTAGAAAATGAGACTGGATATAGAGAGAAATCAGTTCAATCTCCTCAAGCAGTGTGAGCTGCCAGATATGAAGTAACTAATGCAGTTGCCAAGATACCAGGGTCAGGTCATGATTCATACAGCAGACAGAAATATTAAGAAATACTTTTAAAAACAACTGCAATTTGAAGCCTGATGCAATTTTTAATTATAATAACAAAACAACTGGTCTGCTTGTTATTTACCCTGTATGATTTGCTAAGACTTCAGCTTATATGTCAGAATAAAGCAGAATTAATTATAATGTTATCTCTTAAGTCAGTTCATGCAGCCATCTGTGAATGAAAGACTGAGATCCCACAAAAAGACTCAGGTGTCTGGATACTTCCAGTGGAATCCAGCACCTTCCTATTGATTCCCAGACATCTGGTAAGATTTTTTGGCATGCATACAGATAGATGTTGTTTCTGCAGACCAAGGTTCATTTGTACAAGAGAAAAATAGCACTTTAATTATGCTGAAATTAAAGATACATCTTGTTGGCCAAGGGACTACTAAATAATATGACAATTCAGTGATCACATACTGGGGAGCAGATCTGCAGCTGCAGCAGAGCTCTGCTCAGCAACTTCCTGTGCTAGCTGGGCATTACCCAGCTTGAGCAGCTGCTGTGCAGAGCTCAGGGATTAATGGCCTTTTGGGATGGTTTCTCACTTTGAACACAGGATGGATGGTGGGCATGGTGCCCACCCTGCAGGCCATGCAGTGGAGGTTCCTGTGGTGCAGCTCTGCTGCCTCAGCAGAATGAGAAGCTGCCCTGACTTTGTAAAGCAGCCCCCAGCCGTGTGGACACTGCCTGGTGAGGAGCTGCCAGGCACGGGCAAACATCATCACAACTGCCTGCATTGTTTATGAGTGAGGATTTCAGGCAGCCCTGCTCATCCCATGGCCAGTGGTGAGAGAGAGGCACTGGAGGAGGCTGAGCCATACCCTGTCTCCTGGGCTGCTGTCCTTGGAGGGGAGGAATGAGTTGCTGCTCCTGGCCTTGGACCCTCCCAGCAGGGGACTGCTGTAGGGAGCTGTTCTTGTACTTTCCACTTGGCACTTTCCACTGACCAGCTCTGGAGACACAGTACAGGACTAGGTGGTCTGTTTGCTTCTACCTGTTCTTAGAGTTTCATTTACTTATGAATTGCCTCTGGAATTTCTATCTATTTCCACTGATTTTATATGGCACTGAAGAGGTTAGCTTAGACTAGATGCCTTGTTTTTAAAGTCAAATTATATTAATTCTTACTTAAAATCTTAACATTTCTATTCTGGGAAAAGCAAACATACAAAAGGTTTTCACTTCTTAACCTGCAAGTAAATCTATAACATCATTGGGACTCAGCATGCATTTAAAGGTTCATTAGTGCCTTAATAACTAAAATGATACTGAACCATTTTGGCAATTATAACACAACCGTGCATGAACAGAATATTTTTCACTGCACTGTGGTGCATGCTACAGTGCACTTGCAAAATAAACCTGTAATACTTGCTGCTTAGCCCTTCTCATCTCTGAAATTTGTAATTAGTTCAATCAGGGACTTTTCTGTTTACTTGAACTGGCTTTGATTTGAACAGTATTTAAGACAGCATTATGCAAATTCATGGCAGATGTGCAGAAAATTATTTTTTCGCTGTTAATATATTTGTCCAACCCCTTTCCTCCAATTCCTAAAAAAGATCTATTTTCTCTTTCAACATTACTTTTCCTTTCCCAGCCCCATAGATGTATTTGAAAGGAGTGAGAGAATTCACTTTTAGCTAGGGAAATAATTTCCTCTTCCCTACCCTTCAAAACACCTAAAATACTGGTCTGCCAGCTCCCTTTAAGAGTTCCCTGAGATGGAGCCCTCCTGCTCAAAGCTGTACACAGAAAAGTGGAAACTCCTGCAATCTGGTTGTCAGTGGCCTGAGCTGTTTCTGAAGTTACAGCAGGAATGTTGCATGATGAAAAGAAATGTTATCTCCTATTAAGAGGTAGAAAAAAAAGTCTAAATACTGATTTTGCAATAAAAAAGAGTAGGTCAGAAACTTCTTCATATGATGAGTTTGGGTAGGTGGTCTTCATGGATTTATATTCAATTCATACTTATACTACTTAGAAAAGATTTCACAGAGTCACAGAATATGC
>VZTZ01044177.1:0-78359 GCA_013400955.1 Drymodes brunneopygia
ATGATTGTTTATCAGCCCTCTCATGTACACTAAACAGATGTGAAATTATTCAGATTCCCTAAAAACTTGGTGGGGAAAATTTATGTCATTCTCTCAGTTCAGTGTTTGTGTTGGGGAAGAAAAGATGGTGGCAAACATACAGCTGAAACACAGAATACCAACACCAAGCAAGAAATTCTGTTCAGTCAAACTGCTAAACAGAGGTTGATGAGAGGAAAAGGAAGTTCACAACCACTCCCACTCATGGGATTATGGGAAGCTTGAAGTCTCCTCTCCGGTTCCCCTTCTTATATTTCCCTGGTTGAAACAAAGCTAATATAAACTATTTTTTGATGCTCAAGATATTCAAAGGTCAAAAATCAAGGTGTGACCATCCATTGTGCCTGGAGCAATACTGCAGGTTTCCCAAAGCCATCAGCAGGGAGAGGTATATAAAATATATCACTGCTAAGCCAGAGCATCCTGCACTCCTCCTTATGCCTCTGTCTTTTATGTTCAGGTCAGGGTCTACTCCTATCTATTTACTTATTTACTTCACAATTTACACCATATAGCTACACTAGTTTTCTGTCATGAATCAATATGTTCCACAGGTGAAAAAACGAAATTTAAAATCTGTAACAAGGAACATCTCCATTCAGCCCATTTTTTCAGGTGGTGAAAAAGTAGAGTGCATAAATCAAGTGTACACCATAAATCAATTATACACTGTCTTTAAAGCATTGCAAACACAGTTATGGATTTGAATGGTAAAAATTTCATCTTACAGGGACATTACGATTGTCACTTACATGAGGATATTCTTAGAATGTAATAAAAAGGGAGAGCTTGAACTATTTATTCTAGCAGAGTTTAAATTATTTCCATATGAACTCTTCTGAATTGATAAGACTGCCCTTTAAAGTAATGTTAATAGAAATGTATAATCTAGAAATCCTAAACCTACAAAATGCATGAAAAGTTTCTGGTGTCATATGAAACTTTATATTCATCTGACTTTGAAATGTGAGTGGGTAAAACTGAAGTCTTGTTTTAATGATCTGGTTATTGTTTGCATTTGCTGACTTTTCTGGCAAAAATATCTTGTATTGCTTGAGCAATACATTAGCATCACAGCATTGGAACATCCAGGGAAGAGGATTGCCTCCAATTCCTTCCACTGTGTGACAAGCAAAATGTTCTGTGTAGTTCCTTGTCATTTCAGCACCTGTGCAAATCTACTTCATAAACTGGAAGCAGTGCAGCCTCCTGTGCTTTAGTGAGATTCTCACTGGAGCTGTAGAGCTTTTCTTGCTTGCCTGGATGCTAAACAGAACCAAAGGAATCCGGCATGACTCTCTGATCCTGGGCTCAGTTTGTAGTGCTGGTGGTTGTGAGGAGATCGATTAAATAGCTGTTCTATCCTGAACCTGAACAGGTCTCTTTGGCAAAAATAATTCTGGAGCCCAGTAACATTAACAAATACTTCTACAGCTTTCCTTGCTAAGCTTTTAGAAGGCTTCTACGGAGTCAGAAAGGAATAATTCTTAATGAAGAATTCCTTTAACAATTCTCCATTTTTTCCTATTCACAGAGAGGTGTGAAATTCTTGCATTGATTCATTATTTGAAATTGTTTTCCAGTGAGTTTATGAATAAATACTAAGGTTTCAGATCGTGTCACATGGAAATATTAGAACTAACTGTGCCTTCACACTGTGAAGCACATTACTAAGTTGAATTGCATAACTTGAGCTACACAAATAATCATGTATCTAATAACATGCAAATATTGAAGCACAGAACTGTTTTTGGGGCAGTCTGTGTTAATTCTGTAAGTCACCTGATGCAGGCCTGGGAAACACAATCACAGTGGATAACCAGTTTTGATTTGGATTTTAGCTGGGATGTAAGAGTTTCATAATGCTAACACATATTGAAAGCATAGCTGCAGCTGCCAAATATGTGCTTGTAAGAACTGTGTAGGATACTTCTGGGACTTCCTGTGCACCTTGGTGTTTCTTTTTTACTTTTTCTTGTTTAATCTAAAGCATTAGAACTGTGCATACTGATATTTTAATGGTGATATTTTAAGGGAGAGCAGACATATTCTCAAGCCACCTCTGCCTTTAACTGCATTTTTCAGCATGGAATTCATTAGACTTAGTGTACACTGGGAGTGATAAAAGGGTTTTATTTTGTGGGGTTTTTCTCATGATTGTGACTCTGAAGAATTTCAGAATGTATTTTCTGGTCTATTTAAGAAGGGCATACTTTACCTTCAGTGCTCAGGGAGTGTGTAACTTTCATGACATCTCATAAGTAGATCGCAGGAGAGTCGTAGAAGATTTGGTTTTGTTTCTTAAATCAGTGTGAAAACAAATGTACCTGAGAATTTATTAAAGTTTTGAAAGTCACCTGGATAAACTGGAGAGTTTATTGCAATAAACTATATTTATTTGCTCATGGTAACCATCTTTGCAGCTAACCAGTGTTTGCAATCTTTTAAGCTGAGCTGACACAGTCCCAGTTTTCTCTCTAGCTATCAGGCAGGTATTCGAGCTGGAATTTCCATTTCCCATGGCTGATGTAGACTGACAGCCAATCTCACAAAAATTGTGGGAATAAGAACTTCAATAGACTTTAGCTGAGGTTGCCAGAGATGCTGAGTATCAAGAGCACAGTGTTGGTTTCAGTGAAATTTGCACCTGCTTACACCAGATTTGCACTTCTTTCCAGCAAAGAGGCTCTGCATGTGGCTGAGCTTTCAGCCGCAGAGATCCGCGATATGTGGCTGTTCTGCCTGCTGGGAAGGAGCTCTGGGTAGGGCCCAATGAGCTGACCAAAACATGAACCAGACATCCCAGCTGTCTGGTAATGGCCCTGGTAATTCATGTTAAGGTAAACAACTTACTTGAAATCCAGGCATTTGCTGTAACATATGTTCCTACAGATTCGCCTACAGGCTGAAGAAGTGGCAGTACAGTGTCAGGTCCAGGGACTCAGTGCAGAGCAAGTCCCTGTGCTTTCAGCCTAACCCACTGCTCCTCTTTTCTTGTTGTCTGGTTCACCTCTGTGGAATCATCAGTGTAGCTGATAAAACAAAAGCGGGGAAGCTCCTTTATAATTTTTTAGATACGTCTGGACATTCACTTCACTGCCTGAAGTGAGCCAATGGACTGGAAAAGTTCTGCACACATCCTCTTAACACATCTACTTGTAGGGGTTATTTTAGCCTGTAATATTCTTGTTGCGAACTCTCCACTACAGACTATCTTGAGAGCCTTGAAGTTTTCTCACAAGCCTCTGCATGCACACAGCCCAGGCTTGTGTAGCAGGTAACATGGCCTCCTGTGGCCAGCATTACACAGGTGACATCCCTATCACCACTACTACTGTTTACACGTGACTACTATTAAAGAGCTCTTCACTGGAGGATACCATTCTCTTCACTACTTGCTTCTTTTAGTTTTATTCAGCCTGGTCATTTTGTATAATAAGGGACAGAAACACAAAATTTCATTCTTAGAGGGCTCTTATAATACCAAGCCTATAAACTGGAAACTCTTCATTCCAGAGACGGCTTTCACATAACCCGCCTGGGAGCAGTATCAGACCTAAACCACTGAGCAGTTGGCTCCTTTCCATGCTATCTCCCATCATTGTCTCCAAAGGATTCACTCTTATCCAGCTGAGATGATCTATCCTGTGCGATGTGCTTATTGCAATAAATCTTGAGGAGGAATGAAGTGATGAGGTAGCAGAGCTGTGGTAGTGTGCTGCTTTTGCTGCTATTTGTGTTGTGGTAGTTTTAGAAAGGTTCTGGACTATATGGGGCATAAAATTTAGGTAAGAACTCCTGCCCTCTAGATGTTTGAGGGTCTGTTGAGGTTTGCACCTGTGAATTCTTGTAGATGTGGGACGCATTGATTGCAAATTTCACTACTTGGCTTCTTGGCCATCCAGAATATTTATATTTCCTTCAAGTCTCACTCTGTTGAAGAGAAGCCCACAGAGCAGGTCATACTCTTGATTGGCAAACCTGCTTGAGAATGAAGTGGTAGCTGTAAGGAATCTAAAGAAGCTTTTTCTTGTGTCTGTGGGCAGGAGTGGCAATTTTGAGGTAAAAACAGGTGCTAGCACCTGAACAGGCTAAGGGAGTCTCCAGACTTAATGAAGAGGCTGACATCTGGCCTTCTATACGTATTGCCATTACCCCACTTTGCCCATCCTGTTTGTAGAGTTTTTCCAGGCTTGTCATGGCATCCATCCCTCCCTCCTTCATTGCAAAGGAGTGGGCACCTGACAGATGGCAATTCGTTCCTAGCAGGCTCCATGGCTGTCACAGGGAAAAGCAGAGCCTCTCTTCTGACTTGTTCTGATGTGCCACATCTCAGAAACAGGTAAGTCTCTCTTGCTGCTGTCTCCCTCCAGAACTGCAGGGCTGTCTTAGGTTAGATGCAGTGACATTTTGTCTGTCTCTGCTGTCTCCTTGAGCATGAATTGTTGTATCCTCCCTTTGCTCTCCCTTGCTCTCTCAACTGAAAATAAAGGAGTCTTTGTTGCTAAGTCCCACAGTCAGCCCAAAAGGACCCGAGCAGGCCATTGTGCCCCAGCCACTTCTCTGTGTGTCTACATGGGGAATTTTTGCAGGTGTGTACCTGTCTAAAGAGATCACAGGGTGATACCTCCTGCTTAGCTCCGAAATACTCTGAAAAACACCAGTATTGGTGTCCTTGCGGTATTTTTTTCTGGCCAACTCTGAACCACAAGATGCATAGAAGTCAGGAGAGAAATCTCATTCATGAGAGATTTCATGTTCCCTTAGCACCTCGTATGTGCCTCTCTTCACCTTTGGACAGAAATTGTGTGCTTCAGATCAAGGCTGAAAGTAAGGCATGCTGTTTTCCTGTCTGTGAAAAAGAGATTTTCTGTGTTTTGTTTTGGTGTTCTGAATCTTGTTGGGGTTTTGTTGTCATTATTTGTTTTTAAACCAGCAAAACCAAACTTATGAGATACCTACAGAGGTTTGGATCAAGGAGTCCAGAGCAAAAGCTGCTGTGTATGAAGATGAATGATAATGACAGGTTCTCTCCAGCCTCTCAGGTTAGGGTGAGAAGTGAAAAGTGCCAGCTGTTGTTATTAAGTCTAGGTAACAGCGCACTGAGGTTTTCTTATCTAATTTTCTTACATGTGAAGCATGTAAGAGATGAAGCAAGGGGATTTTATGGGTTTATCTGGTATGAGCATGGTGTTCTTATACGGTCCCATAAAATGAATAGCCTTATCAGGGTATGATTTATCTCCTCCCTTCCACATGCAGACAACAGAATGAAACTTCAGCTTTTAAAAAGAAGGTGGTCTCTAAGGACAGTGTTTTGCAAGAGACAAGGGAAGCTCCCACTGCCTGATCAGAGACACCAGCCTCTGTGAGAAGGTGACAAACCACACAGCTGCAGCAAAGCATAGGAGCCCCATTTTCCTGTCAGCCTTCTTTGGTAAGGTGTTGTTGGTGGCTTTTCTTGTGGCAAATGAGAGTGCAAGGCACTGTGTTGTGGTTCCTGGCCTGCTTCTCTGCTCCTGAGCTACCACAACCTTCTTAGGGCTTTTTTTCTGCATTGTTCTGTCTAAAGCAATGTCATGTTACGAGGCATCTTTTAATCTGCTGATGTCAGCGTGAAAAGAAGAGAAGGAACCTTCTTTTCACTTAGAGTGTTGTAAATCAGCCCAGTAAACCAGACTACACATTATGCTTTTGTTACCGAGAGTTAAATTACAAGGAAATGAATGGTGCATAGTAATTCCCCTTGTCACTGGATTCTCCATTTCTCAGCAAAACAGTCTCTCAGACAAACAGGTTTACACTGCTCGTCCCATCACTGGGGAAGAGGCGCACTCTAGTGGCTTTTTGTCTGAAAAATTGCTGCTGGGTGGTGGCAGGGAAGCTCAAAATAGACATCTAAATGTGGAGAGGTTGATTATGAGAAATTGTATTCAGATAAGTCATATCATCCTAGTCCAAGATTATATTATATTTTGTGAACTAATATAGTCACACAAAGACTGAGGGGTTGTTTTGTATTTATTGAAGGTATTATTACTTAAACTGCGAGCTTGTGTTTATCATGTTTGCAGCTTTATTCCAACAAGGACAACAGGGTAACAAATATTTCAATTTTGAAAATAAGTGTTTATTTCAGTTCCAAATTGAAATTGGTGATCAACACTTCTAGGGCTGTGCTATCTTCAGCTGGCTTTAGTGGCTGAAGACTGCAGAGCAAATGTGCACTGCTGGTCACCTACTCAAGGTTTAACAATTAAGTTTAAACAGATCCCTAAAACTGAGATTCAAAACAGACAAAAACATCCACATTTACATACCTCAGGTGTTTATTTCTGTGTGCAACATGTATCCTCAAATGTGTACAGCTAGGTATGGCTAATCTCTCTTTCATGCCAGATTTACAGATCCCTATAGCTACTGTTGCCAAAAAGAATCTTAAACAAGAATCCAGTCATTTGGGACTGTCCCAGGAGAATGTCAGCTAAGAAAGAGGGATCCTTCATGTATAAGTCATTCTCTCAGGTAGGAAGGGCACCCAGGAGAAGTGTTTTGTTTGCAGAATTTCCACCCCTCTCCTCACCCTTCATCCCCCTGCAGAACCAGGCTGTGCTCAGGGAGGGATGTGTCAGAGGGGAAGGTGGGGCAGAGACAGGGAGTCATGCATGTCACATCTTTTCAATCTCCAAAGCTTGATCCTAGAATGTGTCTGCACATTCAGAAAACCTTTTTCTGATATGGGTCCTTTGGGAAGGATGACAACAAAGAGAGACTGAGGGAAATGTTTAATTGGAAAGAAAGGCAGGTATAGAAGCTCTGAGGCTTTGAGCTTTTTCCTTGTCCCTTTGAAGTCCTGTGGCATCTGCTAGTTTTAGGCAGTTAGCCTGACAAGCCTGCTGTGGCAGGACAGTTCAGTTAAGGGCTCGTTTTGGGCACAATGTCCTGCTGCAGGATGATGGTATGAAGGGTAGGAGCTGGTTTGTGGTTGCTAGCAAAAGGTAGTATTTGCTCAGCCGTCTGAATTCAACATGATCACAATACTTGAAGACTGAGAAAAGCCCTACTAGAGATACATAACTTACAGACTAAGTCAACAAGAGCACTATCCCTTTTCAGCCTGCTGGCCTTCTTCTGCTTCATTTCCTACTGGATGCTAAAAAATGGCATGACTTCAGAGTTTTTTTTGTGGAAGATGGTGGCTGCATTCCAATTTGACTTTTGAAGCTGTGGGCTTCAGAATGTGATCTCCTAGAATGCACTGTTCTTCCA
The DNA here is from genome assembly GCA_013400955.1 of Drymodes brunneopygia. NCBI lineage: Eukaryota > Metazoa > Chordata > Aves > Passeriformes > Petroicidae > Drymodes > Drymodes brunneopygia. Next base: position 7,309 of record VZTZ01044177.1, read on the forward strand.
TGCTCACTGTCCATGCCATGCATGTATAATTCTAGCTGTATGACCAACACACTAATACCTTTAAAGACAACCAGTCAGGCTCAAAAACTTCATCTTGGCACCTTCATCTTGGTGAAACATTTTAAGACCTTGACTCATAAGACTCATGCAGTTACTGGTTCCAAATGGTCCTGGGCCCCACTCCTGAGTGGTGCTGCTGTCTGTGGAACTGCATGTGAAATAAGTCCTGCCATGCTCAGGTTTACAACTCAGTGTTAATAACAAGATATTACCAGTGTGTTCAGGACATAAGAAGTACACTGCAGCACTTAGGGTTCAGCTTCATTTCTGTAGCTCAGCTGTTCCTGTCACAGGGGGGGAAGCCTCCAGGGGATAGGGAATGCAGGAATGAAGGGCTGCTGCTCTTCAAATTTAATCCAGTCCTTCCATAAGTCAACACCCTTCACTTTGTGTTATCCATCTGTTGGAGTGTCCAGCCAGTAAGAGCACAGGAAGACATAATCAGGGTACTTTGTTGTCTAAGGATCTATTGTCTGCATTTTGCAAAAAGGTAGACATTCATAATGTGAGGAAATGAGAGATTAAAGGATGGCAATGTATGAAGAATTGATTATCTGAGCTTCTTAGCAGAGCAAGAAATGGCTCTTCATTTGTAAACCTTTTTTCCCCTCTAATAAACACTGTAAGACATCATTTTGTATTAAAAACTAATGTATGTGGCTCTTTTTCTAAGGGTAAGAAAAGAAAGAAAGAAAGAAAATGCTTTGTTTCTCAGAGGCACCATATGTACCACATGCTGCAGTTGCTATGGTAATTATTCGCATTACTGAATAGCACTGCAAGGGGTTATACAGAAATGAATCTGACTGGACAAAGTGCTAGTTAGAATGAGTCTGTCCAGTTATTTATAAAAGCCTCCACGAAGCACTCAAGGAAATAAGAACACGAGGGAGAAGGAGGGAGGGGAAGAAGGCAAAGGGAAGACTTTCATAAAGCTGAGACCAACACACTGACATAACATCTTTTTTCCTCAGTGGAAAGTGGAATTCTGTAAGCCCTCTTGCAGAAGAAAAAGTAGAAAACTAACTTGTTTTTACTTAAGTTATTAAGTTGTCAGCCAGCAAAATATGGAGTAATTTTTTCACAAAAATAGTAGTAGGAAGCCAAGCTTGAGGCTCCCGTAGAACAAAAAGGGTTAACTTTGATTTGCCAGATTGACTACATTTATACTTTACTTGTCTCTGATTGAGTCAGTCCTTGTGTTCTGTAAGCTTTTCAAAGGGAGCACCCACCTCCTGAGCTGGCTGAAATTCTGAGAATCATCTGTGCCATAACAGTTTCCAGCATTTCAGTGTTGGTCAAAGCTGATGTGATCTGAGATTGCAGTCTAAGCATGATCTACAACTGAACAACTCTGCTTGGGAGTTTCTCTGAAACATAACACTGCAGTTAATGGAGCTATCCATGGAAGATATATTCCTAGGCAATGTAAATAAATTAACAGGAATTAATTTAGCTAATTAATTTGATTGCTGTAAATTGACAAAATTTTACCGAATGCATAAATCATGTCTGCGTATTTTCTATAAGGAGATGATTAATGTGCCTTGATGCCAGAGGCATAGATAAAGCTCAAGACCTTGTTGTACTTAAATCTAGAGAAATAATCTCTTCCAGTGACTAGAGAAATTATGTCCTTGGACTGTGTGTAGCTAAAGGCATTTCCATGTAGACTGGCATTTGCAGTGACCAAATTTTGTTGATTTGGGAAGGAGGAAGGCCACTTACAGATCTGAGATACTAAAGTTCTAATTAACTTTGGCAGCACGATTTCTGTGCAATAACCACCAACTAGAACACTGCCATGGTTTGCCAGATCTCTGGAGACTCACAGGTGCTTTGGGGGTTCACAGCAAAGGAGTACTTCTGGATATAGCAGCAGCCAAAACACTGGTGTGTTATCAATACCTTTCTAACTACCAGTGCAAAGCACAGCACTGTGAGGGCTGCTATAGGAAAATGAACTCCATCTCAGCTGGATCCAGTACTATGTCAAAGGAGTGCTTTGTGGTTTCAGGGCCCAGTGTCAGAGTGCTGCAGATGGGTGAAGGTTAGCTTAGATTTAAAAGTGTTAAACAAGGCTAGCAAGCTCTGCTGGAGTAGAGTCATCTTTCAGTGCTGTGCTTGCACCTATTATGGTGGGGCTGTGCTGTGTGAGTGGGTGCTGGAGGGAAGGAGTCTTGTATCTCTCAGTAAATGACACAATTGATGTGTCTCCTAGTTAAACATGCAGGTGCCACCTGAGGGTCTATGGGAACATTGCTTAGCTGGAAAAGAATTCAAAAAGATATTTCCAGAAAAACAGTAGAATGCAATTCCGTAAGAACAAGGTACAAATGTCTGTATCTTATTAGGAATAATCTGTAGCAAAAATGTCAGATGGGGGACAAAGAAATAGAGAATCTTTGCAGAGCCAGGAGTCAAAAAAGCCAGCCTTATTTAAAAAGCATATATATATATAGGCATATATATATATGTATATATATATACACACGTACATAAATATACATATATGATGAATAAATAAATAAATTAAATATATTTTAAATGTCAATAAATTAGGGGCGACACTTTCTTTCTTATTCTTGCTTATTCAGTACTTGAACTAAGTATCCAGTTTGGGGTTCTGTAATTCAAGATATGGATTGCCTTGGTGAGGAGCAGAGGTGACTGACAGCAAGCAACAGAAATTCAGAAAAGATGGCTGGTAAAGACAGACTGAAGGATTTAAGGTTGTTCAGTCTACCAGAAAGTACTAAGGGGAGAGATGAGAATTCTACAAGCTGGAAAAAGCTTGCTTCAAAGAAAAGGGAATGATCTATTTTTCTTGCCCATAAATAGAAATGAAGAGAAACAATGGGTTTAATGGAGCATGAGATTTAAGCCATGATTAGAAGAACATTTTTCATTATAAGGATTGTGGAAGACAGAGTAAAGCTGGAGGCTCCTGTCTTTGAGGTATGAAATGGATAGAGATTTTCCCGTTCTAGAAAGAGGAGATAAACAGTGTCATCCTCAGAAGTCTTCATGCTCCACTTCCTGTGATTATAAATAAATCCTCATGAATCCATAATATATAATGTAATATGTATAATGACTCACAATTCTTATTAATTGAAATTACAAACTCACCTCGTGGCTGGGCCTTTGGATGAAATTCTTTACAGACTGATCTGCTTTGAAAGAGTCTCTCAAGGAAGTTAAAGACCTCACTGACTGAGAGAAGTGGAGCAAGGGGAAAAGTAGAGAAGAATTCCCTAAGCGTCAATGTATGCCAAACATAAGGAATCCTGTTGGGTTGGCTTAATTTGAGAAGAATTGTAGCAGCATTCTCTCCTCCAGAAAGAAGGCTGTTTTCTAACTGAACGTGCTTATAAATTACTTTAAACTAACCACTTTGTCAGTATTGGGGTGATCTTCTTTGCTTTAGGAAAGAGGCTCTGCACAGACTGAGAGGAGTAGCTGGATATAGACAGGAGCTATTGGCCCATGTCTGGTAGGCCAGATTTTCAAGTGTGAAGAAAGAATGTCTGAAGTGTAAAAGAACAGCACTCCTAGGGTTGCTCTGCACCTGGCCTCCCTAGGCAAAGCAATGGGTGTGAATGTCCAGGAGGAGTACCTCTGTTTCTTTTCCCACTGCAGTTTGTTTTTTTTTATCATGAGTGTAGGCCATAATTTGCCCCCAAGTCTTAGCTTCATACACAGGAAGCAGTTGGTCCTGGTTTGGGGGCATAGCACCCAACTAAGGGGGAATGGAGGTGGAGCCCCACTGTGAGGCCTTCCAGGGAGCAGATGTCATCTTGTGCCACTGAGTGCACTCTTCTGGTAATCAAGGAAATTGCTTTAATAAGCTGTCCTCAGGGGTGTCTCAACACCAAGGACTCTTCTGGCTCAAGTGTTTGTGCTTGGTTGAGATTGGATTTAGCAATCACTTTTCCCTCTATTCGGAGCTTCCTCTTTGTGCAACAGAGGAGATGTGTTTTGTCTGATCATGGGATTTGGTCTGCCACCTTTGGAGAGCCATCTTCCAAGCAGATGGAAGTGAGACTCAGAAAGCAACCCCTGCAGCCAGAGACAGAAGCTTTTTTTAGCTGGCAAGCAGGGAGCTTCTTTTGCCTGCAAGTCTGTGTCCATCTCTTCACCAGCTCCCACTAATTATGTCAGCTTGTCTTTCACCCAACTTCCAGCAGCTCCTTTTCAATGCCCACATCTGTGACTACCAATTAACAAACAGCAAGTCATAACAGCACTACCAGGCAGCCCCCTGTAGCCATAATGGCATTAAAATACTGTTTTGACCTGAATGAATTCTCTTTGTTGGATAGTTACAGCCTTATGGAGGCTATAATTACAATGGTAGCCTTAGTTCTGCAGATATAATTTAGCAGTGATGTACTGAGAACAAACAGGATTACAAGGCAGACTGTATGCCCAAATATTCACCAGTTATATCATTTTAAAATCTTCAAGAAATCATTGCAGCTGAAGCTGTAATGTACAGTGTGTGATTACATACTCACTGTTAACAGCATAGCTTGTCACTTGCTGTGGGAAACAAGCAGCACACAGCAGAATATAGCTTTGAGCAGCATGTGACATAAATAGTAATCTTCAGGGAGTTCACCATTAAAAACACCACCAAATACTCAGCTGCAATCTGAAGTATTTGGTGAAGCAATGTTTTACAAAGAGATTGTAGTTAAACACGTAAAATATTTAGATAAGGCACTAAAGATGTGCTCAGCTTCCCAGAAACTCAGAGGGCACCTGACAGTGCATTATTAACAGCTTTGAAGTTCAGTGGTGGGAGGGTGGGAGAGTCAAATCAGAATCAAGATGGAGAGAAAGCTTATGTTGGGTAAAGAGATTTTGTAGTAAGCTCTCCAAAGCCTGGGCCTGGAGGGGAGTGGAGGCAAAGAAAGCAGGTGACTTAATAGCAAAGGGTGCCCACCAGCCATCACTATAGCAATGAAAAGTGCCTGGGAGGCATATTCAAGTTGCTGAGGGCAGAAATATCAGAGAAAAGGATGCCTGAGGGGAGCTGAGGGGCTCAAGGAACTGATAATTTAAATGGGAACTGAGAATGGATTGACAACTTTTCACCTTTTTTTGCAACCACATAATTATTGCCCTGAGAAGGCCAACTTGAAAGCTTAGGGCAAGCTCAGTCTGCTGCTGAACACCTGTCTCCCAAGCCCAGCCCATAGTTAGCTTACTCCCAGGGAGATCTTCCTCAGGGACAGATACTGTCTGCTCCCTTGCAATCCGGAAAAAACCTCAAGTGCCTGCTTTGAGCCAGAGGAGCCCATCAAGTAGGGCATAAAATAGCTTGTGAGGTGCCTCAGTAGATGGGCACTAGAGCCCTGTACGAATCCCTAACATGGAGTCCCTTCTGTGCTCTGCAGGCAGATGGGCACAGGGACAGGGCTGAGCCAGGATCACTGCATTGCTGCTTTTCAGTGTGCCAGTGTGGGCATGGGCAGCTGCAGCCTTGGGGGCTGCCAGCCAGCAGCTTGCCTGGACACTGGGTGTACTTGAAAACTTAAATCTCTATTCTAACTTTCTAAGTCTTTCTGAATGAATGACTTTCTCTGGGAAGAATTCATGAGATTTTTTATGGTGCTCGTGTCACTTGCTGGCTAGTGACCTGGAGACATGCAATATATTTTGGATGAAGTTAAGTTGACCTCTACAGTCAGAATGGGAAGGAGACAAAAAAAAAAAAAAAATCTTTGCGCTTTAAAAAGGAAATTAAAATGTTTAAAGCTTCTTTAATATGCACACTTAACAGAGCTGCAAATCAGTAACTGTTTTTGAAAGGCTCTGTGGAAAACCTATGTCTTTCACTACTGCTAAAAGACAGGGACCTTAATAGAAAGTACAGGGAGCCAGGCAGATTTTAACTTTATAGCTTTGAGTGCCAGATCTTTCAGAGCCAACACTTTGCATGTATGATATCCTGCCCTTCAGTTATTGCCACAAGTTTCCATCGCAAGATCTGGAGAAGCACTTTTAAGGGGAAGTGTGTATGTTTTCATATTTTCTGGGAAATGAAACATAACTCAGTGCAGATATATGTGGGAGAAGGAAGGAATATGATGGAGAACTAAGCTGAGGAAGAGAGGAATGTGGAGTGCTCTTTGATTATCCCCAAATTCTGTTTCTCAGCCATAAACATATAAATAAAATAGTTTTTCTTAAGGTTACAAGGAATAAGGCATTTTCAAATGAACTAAAAATATTAAAGTATTTCAGCTCTGTATTCTAGTTTTTAAAAGACTTCTTGAAACACCTGGAAAATTAAAACAAGGACAAACCAGATCAATCTCACACAAATTTTCTGATTGTATGCTCAATCATCTCATCCAGGTCACTGATGAAATAAAAGATGTGTCTGGACAGGTCAGTGCTGGGTCCTGCTTGAAGTGTGCCACCAGCAGTAGAGAGATCCACTAACAGTATATATTTTTTGTCAGTGATTTTTAATCAGTCTGGTACACATTTTACAGCAATTTCTTCAAAGGTCTATTTCTGTATACTTATTTGGAAGTGCATCAGAGACCCTCATAGTGCAGGTTGCCCCCAGATTCTGTCAAAAAGGGATTTTTGCTACACTATTCTGAGTGGGTATCAATAGGACAAGATGCCATTTGTACAGATGGAGGCAAAGGTTATTTCAGTGATGAAAATGAGAAATCATGAGTCTGCATGAAACCTTGACTAAAGAGGAAACACTTAGAGATGCTACACTGAAAGCTATGTGTAAAGCCTGTGTTTAGATTAGATTGAGGGGAAGATGCCAATCACAGACATCACTTGGACCACAGGCAGGATGGGGATAATATTCAGCACAATTGAACAGGAGGAAGTGAGGGAGCCTTGAAGTACGGGAGATGCAAATTCTGATTCCAAAACAGCTGCAATACATACTTAAAATACTTGAAATACAGGTTGACAATACATTCTGACATTTTCTAAGTAAAGTAATTTCAAGTATGTATCATGAATTTAGTCAGAATAGATAGCAAACAATTTCAGACAAAAAGAAAAAAAAATGAGGGAGCATTGTTTTTAAAATGCTGTTTTGTTTCAAACAAACTTTCCTCTTCTTTTTTCCATTTTTTTGTACAGATGAAACTAGGTTGTCAAAGTGTTCCATACAAACTCACAGTTTAGAGTCACCTGAAAAACCTCTTTGGCAAATTGTCCTTTTGTTGGAGTTGCTTTAATTTGATTTTACATCAGCCCTCAAATGCAAGTGGGAACTTCCATGAGCATAATGATGCAGAGGAAGAGGAGGAGTTGAAAACAGCAGGGGTTTCAGATGGAAGATAAGAGTGGCAAGGAATTGTAAGAAGGAGAGTGTGAGGGCACATGAGATAAGTATCTTGAGGGGCCTGATAAGTAGAACAGATTACACCTTTCTCCATGTGGATATAGGTACAGAAAGGCAGAGCAAGGGAGCTGTGGGAGCCATGGAAAAGGTGCAGTGAGGATCCTTTCCTCCCATCTCTCTTCATCATTTTTTAAATACAATTGTTGTGCTCCACACATTCCATGAATCAGTGAAGCTTCTTTTCCTCTTCATGAACAAATAATTTTGCTTCTTGCAGCAAAACTGGAACCAAGTATAATTATTATCTGGTGCCTCTGGGAAGTTACCTGTACCTCCCAGGAGGGCCTTGGGTTTGTCTTAGACTCCTCTGCTCTCTTCCTCTGGGTGATGTGGCTCCCTATAAGAAAATTTACTGAGCGGCTTCTAAACTTCCCTGTAGGATAGGTTTCTTCTTTCAGGCCTCAAGGTTCCACAACAACACACTCAGCCTTGCTTTCAGAACAGTTTATGCTGGCTCTGCTCTTTTCTCTTCTCTTTGGATATTCTTTTATTCAAACAACTCCTGCAATATGTATAATTTCAATTACCCTGGAGGTTTACACAGTGCTTACAATGAACTGAGCTGTGCTTCCAACTTCTGCCCATTATATTCTGACAAAGAAGCTCAGAGTTGAGGCTATGTGACTGGTGAACAGTGTGTGAGGCAAGGTTCAAAGGGAAGAAGCATATACAATAGTTACTCACAACTCTTCCCTTTTCCACAGTCTAGCTCTGCCTTTTAGTATTGAAATTCAAGCTGCAATCAGGGCCCAGAGACTTTATCTTAGAAAAGGTTTTTGCTGAAGGTAATAGGGGAAATGTAAATTGGCTGTTTGTTTATGCTTCTGGACAGTAAGAACACAGGCAATTGTTATTCCAAACAGTCACCTAAATACACTGAAGAGTTCTTTTTATAGAAGATTCATTTAACTGAAGATTATCCAACATGCAAGGGACTGCTTCATGGAAACTTCTATATCTATATATATATAGATATATTTTATCTATATAGATATATTTTGAGTTGTTTCAGTGTTTGCCAGTTCCTCAGTCCTCATCCCTTCCCCATCAAAGTCCTCACAGCCATAAAGGCCTGGAAAATTGCCCGTTGTAACCAAAGGTTCCATACATTATTTAAAACCAGAGGAATGACGTTTCTTTGCTACAGGGAAACTGGTAATGTCTCCTGTGACTGGCAGTCCCTAAAAATCAAATGCACTGCACGCAGGTGGAATATCTCCTGCTTTTAGAAATGAGGATTCCCCAGATGGGTGCCTTTGAAAGTAATTTAGTGTAGCCCTAGTCCTTACATTCATCAGTGTGTGCAATCTGGTAACATCTTGCAAGCACATCTGGCCAATAGAGAGGATTGTATTATAAATGCCTAACAAAAGGATCTCCCTTCCTCATCTCTCCTCCTTCTGCACTTACTAAGCTAATTACTTCAGTTTTATAAAGGGAGAAGCTCATCTCTCTTCATCCTTCACATGCCTCCCATCTCTCTGGCTCGATCTTTGAATGCTGTGTGCTTTGACTGTGAAATGCAAGGTAAAAAGCTCACATTCACTTTCCAGTTGGAATGTGAAGACTGGATATTTTTCTAAGCCAGCTTTCAGCTGTTAGTCAAGGGTCAAGTCACTGTAGACAAAAGCTTTCAAACTTCTGAAGAGATAATTTGCAACACTGGTTGAGGTGCTGATGGAAGAGAGGTCTGACCATGTCTCCCTTTGGTTAAGGATGACAGTGCAGATAAGAACGTGTTAATGGACGTAACCTTTTACCTTCTGACACCTCACTTGGTCAGGATTACCTTGTGTCACCTTGGATGATCATTCTCCTGAATATCAGGGACTTGGATAGAGGGTCTGCTTCTCTGATTACAGCTGAGCTATCAAAAGGAAAGGAATCTAGGTACAGCCCAATGTGGCTATTTTTGCCTTGAAACAATCCTGCTTTGATGGTTTTTAGATTTCTGAAGTCTTTTTTCCCCTTGTCTTACTGCCTAACTTACTGATAGCTGCACCCGGGGTGGGACAGACCACCATGTTCTTACAGACGACTGCCTCTTCAAAATGGTATTTTTGGGGAGTAACAGCAGGAGCATTAGCAGTCAGCTCAGGGATAGCAGGTGTGCCAGTGTTCTGGAAATTCATTGCTGCTTCTCTACTAATGCTTGCTTGCATGTCATCTCCTGCACAGCTTGAATGGACAGGGAAGAATTAATACTTTTTATTTAATTAAAAAGCTACTGAGGTAGCAAACAAATTCAGCAAGCAAGTTTTCCTTACCTTCAGAAGGAGTTTTAATTATTGGTGATACTGTGACAACTCAAAACCCTGCTGAATTTAGGATCTGTCTGGAGCCCTAAACAAAGAAAGAGATTTCATAGCTTACACATTCCCTTTGGATAGAACAGGCCAAAAAAACCTTTGGTGGGTTTACTTTCCAATCCAGATCCACATTTGCCTGTCTCTCCTGTCCAGGCAGAGGCTGCCCAGCAGCACTTTAGGCTGTCATAAGCCATGCCAGCTCTGTGGTGGAGGATGTCTGTCTCCCATACTGACAGACAAATAGACTCTACAGCACGTGCACAACCATTAATTGTCCTTGCTTTTCCCACCAATTACTTGCCAGCCTTTTACCCACCATCAGTCCAACCTTGCAATCAATCTTTCATATTTTTTTTCCTTTTTTCTTGAACTGGAGGTTTTGAGTGCCCAAAAACTACAAAACCAGGAAGCTGAAATATCAATCCTTTATTTCTAAAAGTCATAACTCCTTGTATCATCCTTTGATGTATACTCTTTTAATGGGTAAACACCTGTGTAGCAATGCCAGAAAAATAAATTTCCTTAGCTCCATTTTGCAGCCAGACATGTATCCCTTATTGTTCCTTCTTGTTATGTTTCCTATAATGTTGATCTGCCAGACCCTCATGGACAGCATTTCCCCCCTTTTCTATACATGCTTCATCAACACAACTAGATATCTCTCCAAGTATGGTACCCTTTGCTGCTGTCTTTCTGCCCTTTCTTCCTCAGACAACATAAAATCCATCTGTCAGAGACTAAAATTACTTGTTCTGTGAAGTGAAATCTTCAAAGCCCTTCAAATATCTAGTGTATGAAAACTCCTTTCTTTATCCCATTTAGGATTACAGCCAAAAAAAAAAAAAAAAGACAAGAAAGTTCCTTCCTTGCAGAGAAAATAGCTATTAACCTCCAGGATAAAAGCAGATACAATTCCAATGATGGACTTTTTTTTCCAAAGAAATTGTGTGGAAGGCAAGTGAAGTGCTGAGGACAGCAACAAGCAAGGTGTAGAGGACCAGCAGCTCCCACAAAGATTTGTCACACTTAAGCAAGAGAGTAAAATAAGCATTCTAACACTGGCCTACTTTGGAGCTATCAGAAATCTTAGTTTGCATTAGTGATCTGCAAATGTCCCTCTCCTGACACTGTGTCAAGTGAAACCTTTGGAGCTCAGCAGTTGCATCTGAATTTGGTGACTTTCCACCAATATCTAAAAGGCATGATTTGAGAAGTGTTTGAAGCAGAACTTTTTGGATTATGTTTAAGTTTCAAGTCACTCAATAGTCACTTTTATAAGAGCAATATATTCATATATTCATATTACTGGCTTTCATTTTGTTACTTTTGTACTCATTGAGACATGACAAGGCTGATTAGAATCAGTGGCCCAAAACCAAATGTCAATAAGTCTCAGAGGGGAGTTGTAAAACATATCCTGTCTGAATACTTTCAAAATCTTTGGAAAGAAGGTTCATACTGCTTTGCAAAGGCAAACTCTTGTGCTTCGAGCTTCTGACATCTACCCCATATAAACTGTGTTACAGCAATTTGCAGGACATGATGAAAAGGATAAACAGGCAGAGCAGCAGGATGATTTGCCCAAAATCAAACATGAAAGTGAAGAGAGAATATAAAGAAACACAGCCTGAACCACATATGCGGGTAAAAGAACTACAGAAAACAGAGATGCAGTGACATGAAGCTTTGTGAGGCTTAGAGAATAGAGTTTGCAATAAACACTTAGGTCAACCAAAGTTTTAAAGGACTTTATCAGTATCTAACTTCCTTTTTCTTACTAATCTTCAGATTTTGCTAAGCCTCTGAACCATCCAGATTCTCCACATATTTTTCTGCTCCCAAGGATGAAACTGGTGTCAGCTTTGCAACCAGAGGTGGTTTCTACCCTTGGAACTTTCCCACACTGATTGTTTTTGGCTATTTGTTCACTTCAGCACTTGCAGGTTTGGCATATGAGCCAGTCATTTGTGTCCTCATTGTGCTGCTTTTGCTGAAGGCACTGACAAAGCTCTTTTTGGCCTGAGGATTGGTATGATCCCTTTTAGGAATTAGCAGGAACAAGTCCACATTCCAAAAAAAGACCAAATTATTTGGTCAGTGCCTTGTCCAGAGAGAAGAATGCAGGTATCCCACACTGCTGCCAGCTCCTACCCTTCTGACTTACCTACACACAGGAACACAACAGCAGCAGGTAGACTCCCTCCCTAGCATAGGAGAAAGAGTTAAGTGTTAGACAAAGCTGAAAGGAGATAAAAAAATATTTCAAACCTCCCTAATAGAGGCTGCATACCACTATCATATTACCAGTGCCAAAATAATGCCTCTCTGTACTGCAGCAGGTCTTGCTCTTTTCAGGGATTCATTTATTAACATTAGCCTGGAGGCATTCATTTTGCTGAGTCAATACTGGGTCACACAGATACAACTACATATTTATCAGTTTTCATTATCCTGTTCATGGATTTATACACATATTTGTGATTAAATTAAACTAAGTACATCTTAAGCCCCTCCTTGCAGGGGCAAGCAGAAGGGCATCCTGTAAGTTCCTGCAGGAACTTCTGGGCTTTGAGCTGTACTGATCTCATTTGATCTATGTAGTTGCTGAATGGCCTCAACTAAGCTTCTTGACAGCTCATGTGGAATAAAAAACACTGTCAGCAGGGGCTTCTTTTCTAAACACAGTTTCCATCAGACCAAGGAATGACAAATTATTTTCTCTTTCCCAATGATGAGAATATCACAAAAATACCCCTACTGCTGCACTTCTTCCTTATTTTCCAAGATGAGGTAGAGAAGAAGAATAGAAGGGATGTTGAATCTAGAGACATTTTCTTTTCTTTCATCCATCCTTAGGTATCAGTCACCACTTGGGTCAAGAACATGAGCTGTCAGCTGGTTTGTGTGGCACATATACACAGTAAGATCTGCTAGTGGCTGCTGCAGAAAATGGATGTGTTTTCTTAGGGAGGAGCAGTCCCAAGGGCAGCTGCTGCCTGTTGACTCTGGGTTTCCAAGGCAAGCACCCAGCTCTGAGTGCTCTACAGGACAGTCTGAAAGTGCATCTGACCTCACTGCAACCTGCACTTCAGCTGCAGTGCACTCACTGAATTTCTTTCCAGAATGCTTATAAATATGGTATTTTCTGGTTTTCAAAAACCTATAAAACACTAGATGATGCTCCAGCCATTCAGGGAGGTTCCTCTTCCTAGGCATTAACCCAGCTGGGCTGTGACCCCATCTCTTTCTTATAGGGGGACAGGGAGGGAAAGAGGCTAAAGCTTTGGATGTGGTGACTTCAATGTCCTAAAATGGAAAAGGCTAGTGCAATGCTGTTTGTTTTAACTAAAGGTATTTCCACAGCCCTTATCACTACAGCGTCTGAACCAAGTCCAAAACTCCATTTGCCTGTCAGGTCTACAAGGCTGGAAGCAGACAGCTGAGGGATCAGTGCCTGGTGAGCGGATGCAGCTGGAGTTAACCTGTGAGGCTCACTGAAACAGGCAGAAGGAGGAAGAGAAAAGGAGTGGATAGTGAGAGAGTGAAGTTTGGGAAGGGTTTTGGTGCCGTCCTTGGATCCTGGCACCTGCCTTTTTATTGGAGAGTGTGTCATATCTCTCAGACACAGAAGGATCTTTTGCTCTGAACCAACAGGTCTTTTTCATGTTTGTGTGGCAGTGTTGTTTCCCACCCATCAGCAGTTCCCCAAGTCCTCCATCTACCCTGAGGAATATGTGAGACTGTGAGAGCTCCTTTATGCCTAGGAGGAAGCAGGGATCTAAACTGGCATGTCCTTGGTATGTGAGATAGCTTGGTCCCTCCAAGCAGAGTATTGTGAATAATATGTCCCTCAGCATGTCCTAAGGTCATTTGGAAGGCGATATTTTCACCCTGCAAAAACTGTGGGTTTTTTGAGAAACTACTAAGTGTGAGCATAGTTTAGCAAAGGAGTTTGTGTTCATTTCTCCTTGTAAGAACCAGCATCCTTCTCCCTAAGTGGCAACTTACTTAAGGGCCAGTTTGCTCTATCCCTCAGAGTCCCATACAAAGATCTCAGCTTTCAAAACTACAATCTCTTCCTTGCAAGGTTATCAGGAAGAGCCTGGGCACTTTGGTTTCCATCTTCCCTTTTGAGAATGCCACTGCCTTTTCTTTCCTGAGGAGTCTCTCTCTGCGTGGTTTACTGGCCTGAACAGAGGCTGTGCTCCATACTACTGAAGTCAGATTTTTCAGAGGAAAATGTTATTTTTGGGGGTAGTTTTGAAATGGTTCTACAGAAATAGCTAATCTAGGCCTTGACTCTTACATGACTGCATTCTGCCAACTGCTGGTTTTATAATTACCCTCTTTCTTGAGGCTCTCCTCCTATACCTTGTTACACTAATTAGCTGTCTTACCTTGATTTGGACAGTCAAGTCCTTCTTAGTGTGCCTTTCCTAACTCAGTTTCTATCACTAAGGCTTTCTGGAAGAAAAAAAGTTGCCATATATAGTGACAGTAGATGAGTAGAAATTGCTTCTGCATTTAAAAAAGCTATTGAGTGGCCCTTAAATGCCACCAAAGAGAGGTACTGCTGTGAAGTTAATAGAGATTTGGTGGTTGGGGAGGTGGAAAGGCAAGAGATATGAGTTCAGTTCCTGTGTCAGCCAGTCATGACACCTCTGTGAGCCTTAGCTTGCTTTTACAGAACAGAGATACAGTTTTCTCAGATCGTCAGTGCTTTGGATCAGAGACTATATGCATTTATGTCTAGGCATGTAAGAGACCCTGTTTCTGGATCTTAGTGTAAAACGGCAAGAGTAATAATGTGAGAGGCTGTCACAGGAGGAAAAGAGCCTTTTTACTGTGGTATTTGCAGATTCTCTGAATGTTCCCACCCTGGCCTCTAGACAGGGAAGACCTGGTCTTAGGATGGTTTGGTTAAATCTCATTTCTGCAGCTTATCAGTGGGCACATGAAAATGCTTTGAACTAGGGCAGTCACTTCATTAAAACACAATGCTGTGTGGCTGCAGTGATCAGTGACACCATGGAAGTGGTGCATTGTCAGCTGATTACTGAGCTTGCCACAGATTGATAAGCTGAAATGGTCTTTGTACAAAACTGCCCGATGAATAACATGGGACAAAGAAAGTAGATATATTTCTTACTAATTTAGAAAGTAAACTAAATCCACCAGAATCAGCTGCATACTGCAGATCATGCAAAGACACAAAGTCTGGTTCTAAACTTAATAAATGTAAGAATGTTGGCAGAGTTTCATGTTGGTTTTATCTCAAGTAAAGGATTAACTGTCCACCAGTAGCTCTTGCACCGTGAGTCAGGAGCTAGTCTGAAAACCAGGATTCTGGATTAGGTACAGGAAGGGCTCCACAATGTGTTATTGGGCACAGCATTTTTCATCACATCCATTTTTAAAAATGTCTATCTCCATGGAAAACACAAAACTGTGTCCATAATCCACAGGGATGGTTTTTGAATTGTTTTTTTTTAAGAAAAAAGCAGTGTCTGTCATAAACTGTTCTGCCTTTGTCTTAATTCTGAGACCTCTCTCGTTCTTGGGCTCAGAGAAACTGCCACTCATCCAAACTGGTCAGGCCCGTGGTCTCAACTCCGAGAGACAATGGGAAGAAACGAAAACCCAAGTGTGCAGAGTAACCTTTCCCCTCGTACCTCCCTCCTGTATCTGTAATCAGGACCTTAAGGAGAGGGTGTAGCAGGGTCTGCAGCTGAGCTCCCCCTTCAGGACCCTGATTCTGCACCATTACCATCTGCTTAGGCTTGTTTAATTAACAGGGGGCGGTTTGGCATTTTGTTACCTACCCCATCTGCTTAATCCTTTGTATTTTCTTTGCATCTTCAGTTAAGTCTAATGACATTTTCAAATCCAAGCGAACAATTTTCTAGAAAAGCGTTTCTCCAAAACAATGGCAATTATAAAGAGCATTTTGAAATTGGAAGGGTAGCAGTTCCTGTCCCCTTTACTGAAACTTACTTTTTTCCTCATGGCATTCATTTCCTTGTGAAGTGAGTCATGCATATTTAATTGTTTATTTCTGTCTCCCAATTGCTTTTTTGGCTCATCTAACCACCCTGATCAGTTCTGTATATTTCTTATTTGTTTTCAGACAATATTTTTGGGCTTGATTTTTTTTGTCTGGATCAGTGAATACTTGCTCATGTACATGCCCAGCCTCAGCTTGGGGTGTAGAAAAGGCGAGTGGCTTCTATCAGAAGGAGCCACCCTTGCACATGGAAGTGCAGAGTTAAGACAAAGGTTGTGACTGCTCTTGGGAAAACATGCTCTGTGTGTCTTTCAGTGTGGGATGGCTGATTGCTTTGTAGCTTGCTTCTCCATAGACTTCTCCCTGTTTCTGCTTATTTTTCTTTTTCCTGGACACTCATGTTCAACATTGATATTCCAGAGACTGGTCTTTGAACAGCTGCCTGCCCCTCCCCTGGGTACTGACTTGGCTTTTCTGCGCTGTCTGAAAAACAAATATGAAACAATTAACAGGAAGATCAAAATCACTCAGTGCTTTTGGAGTCCCTGAGATGAATCTGTCTGGATCTTAAGTACATGCCAAGGCTGACTCATTGTTTTCATTTTTTCTTTTTTCCCCTCTTCTTATCCACTTCAATTTCTCTTTGTTCCACAAAAGATTTTCCCCTGTTACCCTGCAACTAAGTAATATCAAACTTTATACCAGCTGATCAACAACTGCCAATTATATTTTTGCTATCTCTGATCAATCACTCTGCCAAGGCCCAGTGAAGATTTGGGACTGGCTGGCATTCTTTTCTGCTACTGGCCCACTGGATGATGGTGATGAAACCATTTCTGAGTCAGTAAAACACTGCTTTATGTGTTCCAGAATCTCATGAAAAAGAGAATTCTAAGGCGCAGTTTTATTGTACAGATGGTGATGGTTGCTTTATATAATCATCATGAGAGAAAGTCATGTTCTAAGAAAATTGTTTGGAGGGTTTTTTTGTTACCAATTTTTTGGAAAATTGTTTGGCTTGCTTTCCCTATTTTTTCCTCTTTTTTTCTTCCTTGGGGTTCTGTTGAGGTAAAATGATGTAAAGGTACAGTGGTTTGTTTTGACAATTTTTAGTAAATCTGAACTCAGATTTTGGAACACAACCATTCCTCACCCCTTCAAGCTCAATCTTATCTGGTTTTCTTGACCAGTGCATGGAAAATTAACCCTGTGAAGAAGGCAGTTGTACGGGACAGCTGCAGGGCTGGCAGAGTCAGGAGACATTTGCTCAGGCTCAAGGCTGGAGAAGCATGGAGACTGGAAATCCTCAGGAAGGGTGGGGGAGTATATGAAGAGGTTTCACCTGTCCCAGCTTTGTAGAGGTGGCCTAAACTGACTCTAGGCTGAACAACCAGAGGGTCCCACTTTTAAACAAACGTTTCACATAAGAGCACCTCATACAGCGCATACAAACCTCACCTCCACTGTTCTTATTCCAGGTAGTAATCTTAGGAAAGCCATTTGCAAAAGTTTTTCCTTTGCTGCAGGAGTTGGTAGATATATTCTGCTGACACTTTGGTACTTCTGGCTTGACTGGGACTTCTCACAGACTGCAGTCAAGATGAGCCAGAATATAACAGCTGTGAGGAATGCCGGTAGCATTGTCCACTACACTTTCAGAATCCTTTGCTTAAGAAGAAAGATCTAAGTCATCAAAAACTTAAGCCAAGATTTTTAGTTGTCATTCTTCTCCCTCATGCTGCTTTGTGGGCAGTGATTTGTGCTTGGCTGGCTCTTTCAGATGTAAAGCCTGCTGAGTTTCTTCCTGGAACATCCCGACACTGTAAACAAGGGAAAGCAAAGCAAAGGCAAAGCTTTTCCTGTGCAGCCAGCTGGAGTGCCTGTGCTTTCTCACTTCTTCTTGCACTCTTACCCTTGACCCCAGTGTGCTATCCAGTTCCCTCTGTCAGGTTCTCCTGAAAGCTGTGATTTCCTCTCCTGACAGGCAGCAGGAAGATCAGAAAGCTGTTGGGCAACCTTTGCTCTGGAGAGAACTGGAGGGTTATTTACAAAGCATGCCTGACAGGGAAGGTTTAGGAAATAGTGATAACATCAGGAAGAGGGAGGCAAGCAAACAGTTCAGTAGCTTAGGGTGTGTTTGTCATTGTAAAATCAGCCCAGGCTAGCAGCTTTATAAGCTGTTCTTTCCCTTGCAGTGTCACTGTCACAGACTTGGTCCTGCTTATCAGGTCACCCCATTTCCACTAGCAGCTGAGATGGGTTCAGTACCTTAGATGAAACTGTTCTGAACCAGCCCAAAGGCTGGAGATGTTTGGGCTTGGTTTCAGCACCACAGAGGACAGTAAAATGAACCAACTTATTCTGTCCTTTTGTGTGAGGGTGTGGCAAAATGGAAGTGTTTCCACTACCTCATAACCACTGCAAGGAGAAGCCACCTATTTTACAAGGAAATCAAAGCCAGGAATGGAACTCATATCACTAACATCCACAATCCTAGCTTGGTAAAAGCCAGCTAGGACATTTAACTGGGAGCTATGAAATCCCATCCTCTGGGCAGTTTGCTGCTTAGCTTTTGATATAGGCTTTTTCTAATTATCACTGACAGGCAGATCGAGGGTAAGATTATACATTTGAGTTCTTGTTTTTCCCCTTCCCTCCCCTTCTTCGTATCATGTGTCAGCTCTAGTTTCCAAATACATTTCCACGTCAAAGCACTAAACTTCACCCATCATGAGCACATTTGTGCAAGTCCTAATGAAATAACCCTGCTGCCATGTCTCTCTGGGAGGGTGGAGACTCCAGTCATAATATAACATGACAATGGAAGCACCATGAGACTGGGTAGTGAGATTATATCTTTTCCATTTGTGTAGTAACTGTTGTTTAGCATGGCTTGTCAGTCTGTCAGATAAAGGCACACAGCCATCTATAAAGAATTATTAATGAAGATTCAGACATTTTTTTCTGCTGGAAACGGATCACTTCACTCTTCATCTCACTGACTTTTTACATTAGAAAACTAAAAATAGTCCTGAGTTTATAAGGAAAGACCTTCAATATCTGGCAGGTTTTGCCTTTCCTGTAGTCCATTCCCCAGAGAAAGGTTAAATACACAAACCCTTTTCCTAATGGTCTGAGCTAAGCATTTCAGAGCCATAAACATGAATACAAGGTGTGCATCGTTGTTAAACACATTCAGTCCACCAAGCCCTCTTATCATCCAAACAAAAAGCAAAGACAAAAAAATCCCTCCAGCCTCTGATAATTTACACCTTTGAGGAAAAGGGAGTTTAAGAAAAAAAGTGCTAATCACACCAGCTTGGATAAATTTGGTGTTGCCAAATGCTGTACCACTTTTGCCACTTTTCCTTGCCAAAGCAGCTCAGGCCCTTTGGAAGCAGCCCTGCTGTCACAAAGCTGGGCTGTGCTGGAGCAACACCTTTCCTTTGTATCAGGATGTGTAGGGGGATGCCAGGGGTATGAGAAGCGTGCCAAGGCTGAAGAGTGTTCCACAGGTTCCATAGGCAGCTGTTGATGACCCACATTATTGCTTTATGACTTAGAAAACTCATTTCTACACATGACCTTGACAGGGCTTGCCTTTTGGCTTTTGAAAATAAATGGCTGAAACTTGGAAATATTGTCTGTTAAAGAGGGCTTTTGTCCTTGCTCTCCTCCACAACATAGAGGATGCAGGGACTGTTTAGATCCCCAGAACTTCTTGGTTTAAGATGCCAAGGGAGAAAGTGCATGTGGTTGTTGGTACTATCTTCCCCTTTCCCATCAGGATGAGAGTGAGATACTCATCTGGTGAGGATGAGCAGCCCTTTCCAACAGACATATGCAAAAGGCACCAGAATAGGTATGTAACAGGATACCAAAGGCACCAGAATAGGTGTGCAACAGGATGCCACCTCCCAAAGTGGCCAGCAAAGCTCCCTGTACACACAGGCACATGTGCACACACAGAGATCTACTTCAGAGACCACATGAGAAAGGGGAGATTCACTTTCCACCATCCCTTACTGGGGAGTGGGATAGAGTTCATGTCCAAATGCACAATCCTCAGATGTGCCTTTGCATGGCACGGGACAAAGCTTGCAGTGCAACAGTGGCCAACACTGAAATCCCAAGAAAAGGAAAGAAGATCAGACTTCTCTCTACCAAAGAATCTGAATGTGGCTCCACACAATTTAACATAACTAACTGATCCTCTCAGATATACTGGGGCTGTATTCTACCATTAGTGCTTTCCAAAACCAAATCAAGTCAACAGAGTGCTCTGCAGAGCAAAGCAAAACAAAACCACAAAAAGTTCGAGCGTAGTCACCAGAAAAAAATTTGCTAAGTACCAGCAGAAATGAGGAGTTAATGGGTCCCATATGTGGCAGCTAACCTGGGCTTTATAAGATTTTCCATGAGATTTCTGAAAAAATTTCTATAGCAGCAAATAAGAACAAAAATCCATTTTCTTGTTAAAGTGGACAGCTAACATTAAGGCTCCATTTTTCCCCATAGTTGAATCTATAAATACAGGCTAACAAACCTGGATAGGATTCTCACTCGAAAAAAAACAGATGACAGCCTCTAGGATTCCTGAACAGAAAGACACTTAAAGCTTTAATCAGCTTCTCAACGAGACAAGATCTGAAACAGTTCAGAAAATATTTACCTTTTACCTTACTCTACACCTTGTGGAGATGAAGTGTTTTAGTCAACCTAATATTTTTGTATTCCTACACTGCAGTTAGATCACACACCTTGCTTCTTATACAGTGTACACACAACTCACATGATTTGATGAACTTGGTGATGTCTTCAACAGATGTTCCAGTGTTGCTGTAGCACTCACTGTGTTTAATCCTTACTGGGATGGAAATGCGTTGTCTTGGAGTGTACTAAACCTGAGGAGGTTGGGTTTGGTTTGTTTTTTCACCATACATTTGAAGTGTGCTTGGAGCAGCAGGGATAAGAAATATTGTTTTCATGTGCTGACATGAATTCAGTGAGAAAGGTCAAACCACTGGAATTCTGTTTACCATTGCATAAGAGAAGGATCAGTAGGCTAGGTCTGAAAATGAAAAAGCAACATGTTTCTCCCAACAATTGCCTGGAGTGCAGATGTGCTGGTGGATTTTAAATGTGGGATTTTAAGGGCTTAGGCTGGCAGAAGTAGCATTTGGGGAATTTTGAACTAGAAGTCCTGACAAAGGATGTCTCCCAAGGCAAACTGGTAACAAAAACACTACAGGCTGAATCAGCATCTTTGTCGCTTGGTACCCTTGCAGTTGCCATGCTGGCATTCAGAAGATTGTCTTTTGATAATTTCCATTTTTTTAGCACAGCTTCATCTACAATTAGGAGGGCTCTTCAAACTTTCCTCACATTCCTGCAGGGAAGCTCATGAGTGTAGAAGCTTGTAATCAACCCTAAGAGCAGGACAGAGAGTTGCTGTTCTTTTGAGACCACTTGCAACACTTGCTTTAACATTTTGGGGGGGACCTTTAGCCTCTATAGAGGTTAGAAGTTTAAACATAATCAATAGATAACTTGCCACATTATCACGTTCTCAGTTTCTCTTGACTCTGAGATTCTGGGTGACTTCATTTATTTCTGTCTGTAGCCTTCTGTGGGATCTTCAGGTGGAAAGTTCTCAAAAACTGTGAAGTGTTTCTGCTGAAGAAAAAATGTCAGAGATGAAGAATACAGCAAAGTGTGAGAGCAAACTGCAGGTGTTTATGTGGGAGATATTATTTTGTTGAGTCACCCTATATTACAATCTGAGCTGACCTTGGAGATTTATGTGTTCCAGTATTGCTTTCCCAGAAACAGGTAATAAAGATCTGAACAATTAAGAGCAGCCTACAGTTCTGTCAGGGTGGAGATAAATGGAAAGAAAGAAAGAGAAGTTCTGTGGGTAAGAAATGCCATGATGACTGGCAAATTGGAGAATCCTGCTAGACAGTCCTCAAAGAATCACAAGAACAGCCAGGGAGGCCAGCATGAAATTGTGTCAGTGGGTGATGCAGGAGGAAGATATGGGCATAGGTTTTCCATATCTTGTTGTCCTGTAAGGTGTGCACCAAACAGCATCTGTGTCATGCCTCCTGGCAAAGCCATGTGGTGACTTCAGTGGGTATGGGAAAGAGAGGTCAGAAGCTGAGGCCAAGGAAAGCTGAATCTCACAATTAAGAGCCTGCTTTATTTTGCCAGAATCAGCAGCCTGTTCACACTTTTTGAAGTGCCCTGGGACTGTAGGAGGAGCAGGTTTGTCTGTGACAGGTGGAGGACCAGGTCACTGAAGTGGCATAGAGCAATCAGTGCTGTAGCTGTCTGGGAAGAGCATGAGATGAGACACTGAGGAGCAAACCCAGGCAGGGAGCAGACCCAAAGCCAGACACGATGGGTGCAGTCTCACAGGATGCATCCCACAACACTGCAAAATGTAAACACTGCAAAATGCAAATACTGCATGAGAAACCATATGCAGCCTCCCACTGGAGTGCCTGGGCAGGAGTTCCTGGTTCTACCAGCAGTGGTGGGACAGTGAGCCACCACAGAGCAATGTGAGCTTGAACCCCGAGCTGGTGTCTCCAGTTGAGCCTTGGGAATGCTTCTTCTGGTGTTTTTGTGGGTTCCCCAGATTGGGGCAGGCTTTGGTAATCCATCAAACACCCTTTGTAGAAATAGATGATTTCTTCTAGTGTGTCTTAGGTGGTATCCCTTCCTCATAAACATGCCTTCTCCTCAGGAATATTGACCCTGTCTGGACATTCTTATTCCTTTCAGAACTGGCAGATGAGAGAGTTTGTTTTCCTTCTGTAATAAAACACTTGGCCAGCTTACCTTGTGCCAACCACTGCAATTAGTCCAAGTTTCTTCTAACTGATCTATTTCTTAATTATTCAGTGACCCCAGCAGATTCTGTTTGTACAGAGGGGGAAGAAAAGCGATGGGAAATTGGGTTTTGACTGGGTTTTTGTTTGTTTGTTTGTTTCAGGATTGGTTTGTTTGAGTTTATCTGTGGACAGTAGCCAAGTCTTTGTCCAAGGCTGTCTGTAGTGAACAGGGCATCACCAACACTAAATAACCCCCATCGTTAGCCTTCTGTCACTAGCCCTTGGCACATAGGGCTAACTTGAAAAGAGAGGCAGCAAAGAAAACAGATGTTGAAAATTAAATTTGCAGGCTGACAAGGATACAGAAAGATCATTGTATAAAAAAAAATGTTTCCTGGATGATCACAGCCAGTGGACAGAAAAACCTATGTACTGTAAGTGGAAGAAGATGACAGTCTTCAGCATTTCTCTGTTCAGCCTTTACCATATTTGTAGTTCTGCCAAATCCTCTCACCTCTTCATTTGCAATGATTCTGGAAACTTTTTCTGAACCTGACTGCAAAATCTTTAAGAGTAGATCTTTAAGCATCTCTAGCATCCTGGTTCATCTTTGTGAATCTTCTTTTGTGTCTGAGCTTTCTTAAGATATTTTCTTGCTGTTTCTGGTCAGGCTTCTTCCTTTTTTGAAAGTCTTAATTGGTTCCTTAAATTGTCAAGTTCAGTGTTTTCATCCTCCCCTACTAATTGCACTCAGCTCTGCCCCAGTGTGCCTCAGTCCATCTAACACCATGGCACACATGGTACATCAGCCCAGCAAGCTCACAGATTCATCATCTTCTTTTCCAGCATAAAACTTCCTCTTTAGAAATGTGTATCTATTATAGCTAAGCAAGGGAAAAGTAGATTTGGACAACCCCTGAGCTGTGCAGGAAGGTGTAGAAATGGCTCTCTTCACCTGGCTGTGGGAGAAGAATCAGTATTTCTGAGGGCTCTATAGTTTCATTAAAGGTCTGGAGAGGAGGGGATAAAGCAGCTTGAACTGCATGTGGCCAGATGTTGTGTTGTCCCACTGAATGTTTTGTTAGTGCTTTTGGGTAAAACACAGAACCCGTTTGGTGGTGGAGACAGAAATGAAACATGCTGGAGAAGATCAGGATCTACACATCTCTCTGCAGACTGACACGTGCCCCCATGCTGGTGGACTGACAGTGAAACACCACAGTGACACCAGACAAGCTCCAGATGCAGAGAAGCCCAAGGCCAACATGGGAGGAGGTTGCAATTTAGGATGTGTGAAGAGTCAGTATGATCCACCCAGATAATGCAGATATTCTGTCTGACATCTGAAATGATGTAGCCGGGGAAAGATAAGGCTCTCTCTAGGAGGAGAGACAATAATTGTTTTTAGTGTAACAGATCAGAGATTAGGCACTCCCGTCTGAAATCTGCCATGCTGGAAACAGTAGCTTCCTGTCTGAATGCTGAATATTTGAATTGAAGACTGCAACGCTCCACGACATCCTCCTCCATTTATCTATAAAGAGAAAGAATTAAATTTCCATCCAGCTTAAGTTAATTTTGAACTTGGAAACACTGCTACTTCTTTCTTCTCTCTCTGATCATTTCCTTACAGATGAATGGAGGAGATGGGGTAAAGCAAATCAGAAGGAGCAGCAGAGGATCTGCCAGCTGGGGACATGTGGGGGAACACTGATTTAGGAGAACTTGCTGTTGACCCCTTGGGAGAGCTTGCAGCAATGTCTGTAGTGCCCTGCTCTCTGGTGTAGACAAGGAAAAGAGAACTAAAGAAAGTGACTAGCAGGTCTCCTTTTCATCTCACATCGTTGCTGCAGTTTTGTTTTCCCTTGAAGTGCTATTATTGAGCAGGGTGCTATATAACACTCGGTTTGCTATATAAAGCGAGAGCCAAGGAGCTGTAAATGAGAAGTAGTTAGTCTGTTTTGGTTTCCCCCTGGCCTGAGGAAGCAAGCAGAGCTTTAGTCTGTTTTTACATCTGCTTCATGAGTGCACTGCACAGATCATGCCCAGAGACATGTTACAACCCCACCTCCCTCTAACACACCAGCACGTGTACCAGCATAAATGCAAAACAAAGAATTGGGTTATTTTGTCTCTGTGAAGTGGATTTATTCCTCCCCCTCGCCATGCCCCACAAGCCTCACGACCCTTTAGCCCCCCTTTGGCAAACCCCTTACACTTGTACTCTGGAAAAACAGTAGTAGCTAACATTTGTGCCTTTGGCAATAAAACCACAGGCCTCGCAAACCCCAAATGGCGAAAAGACATTTCCATTCCAATCCCATTTTTAAATTAAACTGTAATGAAAAATCAGCAGTGGCAGCTGGGACCAGAGACAGTGATTGTCTCGAGGAACAAAAAAAGGGGAAGGAGGAGGAGAGAGGGAGAGACTGCAAGGAAAGCTCAGCCTGGTAATAAAGCAGCTGGTAAACCTTGAAGTAAAAAGAAATTAGAAAAACAAATGTAGCCGAGAGGGAAGCAGACGCCCGCCCTTCCGCAGGGCGTCCTGGAGGAGCGGCAGTGCTGTGCTGACACCTGGAGGAGTCGCGGGGAGCCGGGCTCGGCTCCTTCCCGCTGGAACGGGCGAGGGACTGCGGCCGGAGGGACAGCGCACCGCGGGGACAGACACAGGGCTGCGGGGAGAGACAGAGCACCGCGGGGACAGACACAGGGCTGCGGGAGGGGGACAGCGCAGCGCGGGGACAGACACAGGGCTGCGGGAGGGGGACAGCGCAGCGCGGGGACAGACACAGGGCTGCGGGGAGAGACAGAACACCGCGGGGACAGACACAGGGCTCCCGGCAGCGGGGACACGCGGAGCGCCGCGACAGGCAGTCACACAGCCAGACAGTAGTGCTGCTCCGGGGCTGTGGGGGGGTTCTCCATGAGAGCTGTAGAGCTGGCCATCAAAACTCTCGCGTTTGTTTTCCATGTGTCAGTTCTTCAAAAAGTCAAAGTTTTCTTTGGCGAGCAGACGCTTTATTTTGGCCCAGTGGGAGATTAAAACAAGAAAGACGGACCAACTTCGCAAGGGATGTGGGTCTGCAATGTGAGATTTGGTTAAGGGTTTGAATTTTTTTTCTTAATAACGTATACAACAATTCAGCCAAAGACCCAACTTGCATTTTCCTGGCACACCTTAAAGAGGCAATTGCAAGAATACAATGCTCCATCTTGTCCTTATGGACAAAATTATAACATCCGTGAACTACAAAAGAATTCGTAGGCTTTTGTTTTTCTCGGTTGTTATTATGTCTTGTATTTCATCACCCCTGCATGAGACTGAAGCATGAAAAAATGAGAAACTTTCTGCTCTAAAGAATTTGTGGTGAGAGAAAGCAGGCCCTGGGAGAGGAAGCAGAAGTGGAGAGGAGCACAGGGATGCTCCAAAGGTTGTGTAGCACATGAATAACATTTCTAAGAAAATAACTGAGGTCTCTGGAGAATCTTTTTAGTGCCCCATGCACAGGACTATGTAGCCTTTCCAGAGCCTCTGCCCCTTCTGGTGCCTAATGTAGGTCTGACAGAGTGACACTGAAGGGTTTCTGGTACTCATATGCAGTGCAGGTCAGTGCTTTAGTCTCTCAGACAGACAAAAGTGTGCCTGTAAGTCAGGTGACAGCAAACAACTGCAGGGTGTCACCACGCACTGGCCTGTACCGCTCTGCAGTCAGCACACACAAGTGCAGGAGCTACACATCCACATTTATTTTACCAGACCTTGAAGTGAGTTGCAAGTTTTAGGCATGTTACTTGTAGACCACAGAAGGAAGTGCTGATTCAAAACAAATTTGTAGTTTCATTGATCTTTAATTTTTAAAAGTATGTGGAAGAAAAATAAGCTGCTAGCCAAGTGTTCTCTTTATATTGTCTGTAAAATACATGGTCAAACTGGTACCTGGAATGAAGATCCCAATCCGGGTTCCTCAAAAAGAGTTAGGTGGCTAAATCCTCTGGAAGTCACAGAGTAGGGAGCACCTGAAGAGCCTAAGCTATCAGACTGTTGAACACCACAAGCTTTTTCACTGCAGCCATAGGAAAAACCCTTACAATATTTGAAAATTGGACTAGTTATATTTGCAACAAAATAAGAACTTAGAGCTCACATTTGATTCAGGGGAACTGTTCCCCTACTTAGAGAAGTCTGAGCCTATCTCTGCTTCAGTTATACTAGATGATGGTAGCTGCTGTTATGTTTTATATTTATGTTATATTTTGTTATAGGATAAGAGACTTAGATACCCAGTTTCCACAGAACTGATTGTGCTTCATTCCTTGGCAGTCTTTTAAAGGAGGAAGAGGAAAAAAATAGAGATGAGATTTCAGAGTATCTCATAGCTATATCCTATTCTCTGTCCTCCATCCGGAGAAACACACAAGCAAGACTTTCCTAATGAGCTCCTGCTCATGTGTGTACAATGGGTGAGGTGTGGGTGAGGGCAGTCCTGCTAAACACGGCCTTGGCCACCACACGTCCTTCTGTTTGGGTGAAATGCTTATAACGCAGGTGACTCATTCAGCCTTGGGGGATCTTCTGGTGGTGCACATCACTTGGAAGTGCACACAAGAATTCAGAAGTGTGTGACCACTTGATCTCTGGGCCTTTCAACACAATGGACAGGCTTCACACAAAATCTGCATTCTTAATAGGATTCTTAGTCATACCGCAAAACTAATTGTCACCTCTGCTTGCTTCTTTACTCATTGTGCTGTCCTCAATACTACTGCTGCTCGGCTTGCACTTTTGGAGGGGGAAAGAGAGACATTCAGTCAAGGCTGCAGCTATATTTCACAGCTGGGTTTATCTGTGCTGTTTGTTTGCTTTTCATACAAGCCATGTTGGTATATTTGCATGATAATGCACTTTTGAAGGTGCTCTTGGATGGGACTGAGTCCTTTTTGTTTGTACAGTGGTTTGAGCCTTTCACAGTTGTGCATTGGCCAGAGGCCAAAATTCTGCTGCCTGTTCTGTGCCAACAACTTCCACTGACTCCTAGACAATACAGAAGCCCTGGGAGCTGCCTATGGCTCTGTTTGTCTGGAGACAGAGCTTAAAACTCAATCAGTGAGTTGTTAATTCTGTACAAAGTTGTAAGCAAAGCAATCCCAGCAATCAAACTCTTGTGAAGACTTGAGACAGATACAATCTCTATTGTTGCTACTTTGGTGAACTTTTGCTTTTCAAATACAGCAATTTGATTGTTGAGACCAAATCTGAGGCACCATAACATGTTCCCTATAATTATTTTCTGTTGTGGAACCTCTGTAAAAAAATAGTATGAGATTTCTCTGTGAAAGGTCCACAGACCCTGAACCGTATCAAAGAGGTTTCCTGAGTTATTTAAATTACAGGAGGTCACATCTAACCCTTTGTAACTTAAAAGATGTAGTGGGCAAATCTTTTTATGTTGTGGAAATTACTTTGGGCACATACAAGCATTCCTGTATTTTTTGATCTGTGGTTAGGACTCAGCAAACAGTGCAGCTATTAGCTAGAAAGACACAGAATAGGAATAAACTTGGATCTGTTTGTAGTTCTGTCAAAACCAGTGGCAAATGTCCCATCAATTTTCCAGAGATGAGGTTCAAGCCTCGACAGGCACAGCAGATAATGCTCATACAGTGGGGTGGGTAAGCAAGAGTCCAGAACTGGATTACATGGACAATCACAATTAGAAAAAGGGTTGGGATCTCTTGGGGCTGCTGGCTTTCTGCTCCATGCCCAAACCGGAGACATCTCTCTTGACATTCCTGCACACAGGACAATCATAGATTCATAGCATGTACACTGAAGAAAGGACAATCATGAAAATTTTTTCTGACCTACTGGAAATTATTTTGTAGATATTTTATCTCATCCTTATGTGAGTCAGCATATCCTTACCTAACATGGAAAAAACCCTTTTGTCTCCAAATCTGGCACTGCAAGTTCTTGATTGAAGAGCTAGAAAGCTAGAAAGGAAAGGCTGTGCCTAAAGCTCACAGGCTGCTCCTGACCTGTCATCTGGGGTGACTGAAAGCAGCCCCACCCCCAAACTTTCTGTTGCCACTGCTGACAGCCAGTGCTTTCAGAAAATCAGAGAATCACAGTGTGATTAAGGTTAAAAGGGACCTCTGGAGATCATCTGGTGCAAACCCCCTCTCAAACAGGGCCATCCAGAGCCAGTTGGCAACCAGGATGTGTTCGTACCGCTTCTGGGTATCTCTAAGGATGGAGATTCCCTAAACTCCCTGAGCAACTAGTGCCAGTGCTCAGTCACCCTCATGGTAAAATATTATTTCCTGATGTTCTGAGGGTACCTCCTGTGTTTCAGGACTGTGTTTCAGTTTGTGACCTGCCACTGTGTGAAACAAGCCTGGCTCCAACCTCTTTGCACACCTTTACTTCAGGTACTTAAAAATATTGGTAAGATCCCCCTTCTCTTCTCCACACAGAATAATCCCAGCTCTCTCAGCCTTTCCTCACAGGACTGATTCTCCAGCTCTTTAATCAACTTTGTGGCCACTGGCTGGACTCTTCCACTATGTCCATGTCTCTCCTGGACTGGGGAGCCCAGAACTGGACACACAACTCCAGGTGTGGCCTCACCAGTGCTCAGTAGAGGGGATGGATGACTTAGCATGATCTGCTGGCAATACCTTGTTTAATGCAGCCCTGGTTACTGGTAACCTTCTTTGCTGCAAGGGCACTGCTGGCTCCTGGTCAGCCTGATGCCCACCAGCAGCCCCAGGTTCCTTTTCTGCTGAGCTGCTTTCCAGCTGGCAGACTCCAGCAGAAATTCTGACTCCATAGGAAACTTGGTTTGTTGAGGCGTTATTCTTTGAAAGCCAAAGTCCCATTCTCTCCTATCCCCAAGTTTGTTGGGACTGGTGTTTTGGGTTTTTTTTTTTTGCTGAAAACTCTGAAAGAATTCAGCTGAAATTTGCTGGAGACAGTTGTCTCTCAGTCAGGGAGAGAAATCAGATGTTATTTTAGAAGTTCAGAAGTTAGCTCATATTCTTGCAAATCCAGCATATAACAGTTTGCTCAGTGCCATTCACACAGCTGTAGGGGAGAATATTAAAAACCTTTCACGTTCTATTTATTAAACTTGCCAGACAACTTGTCAGAGGAAAAAAAAAAAACACCTCTTCAGCAACTCCATTGCCTGAGCTTGTGTGAGATGCCATGGTAGCAAAAGAAATGTCTGCAGCTTTACTGGAGAAAGTGAAGTGTTAGAGTGATAGAGCAGGAGTTGGGACTCCTGCCTCATTCTGTCACTGCCTTGGGACTATTTCTGAGCAGCTCTTAACTGGGCAGGGCCAATTACACTGCTGCTGTCTGAACCATTCAAGTAGTCAAGATGACTGAAAAACTGATTTGTCCGGAGTTTATCTGATAGTGATGCACGGTAACAACACCTGCCTGTTTTGCATATAACAAATGACTCGGGATGGTTAAGCTGGTTTGAGACCTTTAGAATAAAAAGAACTTCATAATTACAAAGAGCTCATGTTTTAGCTGTCCTGCACTGGCAAGTTCTTTGTAAAATACAATTTTAATTGCTTTTAAAAGAAGATATTTCCCTCCACCTTGAAAAGTAAAAAGGTTAAAAATCTCTAGCACATTCTTCCTTATTCTTGAGGGAAATTCAGCTCAATTTTTGAAGCTACTCTAAGTGAACAACAAAAAATGTTCATAATTTTCTCAGGCAACTTTGTAGAAACTCAAAATATAGGCCTCAGCCTTTAAGACTCTTGATCTATTTCACAAGTCATTTCAAGTTCATATCAAACACTAACTGACTCATAGGATTTCTTCTTTTTTTCCTTTTTTTTTCCCCAAAGCTATATTTAAAATTCATGTTTCATTCCCATTGGACTGATGGTCATAATTTATCCATTTGCTTTATCTGAGAGGAATGGGAGGGAATAATTTGACAGAAACAGTAATCCATTTGAGAAAGCCAAAGGCTGTTTGATATTAATACGGGGAATGATTAATCAAAGAAAGAGTAGCTGTTCAGTAACAAGCAAAAAATGAGGTCATTATCTGGTCAGCAAAGACTAGGGAGCACTTAAGGATATGCACTGGGGTCAAGAGTGAATAAGGAAATTGCAGGAGTTTTCAGTCCTTTAGAACTGAAATGGCCTTACTGGGTTAGAGCAAAGATCCCTCTTGCTTTGTTCCTGACACTGTCCAGTAGCAGATGTTTATGAAAACAGGAAAGGTGAGAGTACCTTGCTATATATCTTTTCAAAAGTTACTGGATTAAGGACCTTGTAAGCATATAAATCATTGTGTTTAAAAACCACCATAGGTGTACCTGCCATGAAAATGTTCAGTTGTTTCTGAAACCATCTCTACTTTTGGCCTGCACGGATAATGATGGTACTGAACTGCCCAATGCTAGTGGGCATAGTGTGAAGCAGAAACCCTGATATAATGCCATCAGTGATGCTGTTATCCCAGCCTGAGAAATATCAGAATCAGGAAGGACCTTGTGTTTCTTTAGGTCATTTCCACAGTGTCTGTTGAGGGCTGAGAGAGTGTCTGCTTCCCCACAAACCTGCCACTACAAGCCTACAGACAGCCCATGTGCTCCAGCAATTGGTGAGTGCTTCAGGCCTCATTTCTGGTGTGTATTGGTGCTTCCAAGTCAGGTCTGAAGGGGATTGACTGGGAATGAATGCAGAAGATGGATGCTCAAGTACAGGAATAGTGTTCAGAGGTATACAGAACAGAAAGTGATAGGAAGTAGAAGGACTGGATGGTAAAAAGAGTGTGAACCATAAAGCTGAAACCAGTTTTGAATGATGTGCTGAATCCCCTTAGCACAGGTAGTCCTGAGAGCAGTCTTGCTTTTAGTGCAGAACACACAGGATGATACAGTGTGGGTTGTGAACTCTCCGCCAGAGGATCAGTAGGTCCCAGTCCAGTCAGTCTTGTGACTCTTCCTCTCTTGGGGCGTTGTCACCACTTGTGTGGTGTGGCTGGGAGACCAGGCTGATTCCTTGTCCTGCTGAGCACTCCCAGACATGAGAATGAGCCCTTACTCCAAAGACAAAGACACTCCTCAGAGGATGCTTTTGTCTGGACTTAGACATCTACAAAGGTTTGAATCCTGCAGCAGTGTCTGCCCACACTGAACTCAGTGAAACTGTGCAGATACAGGAATTGAGCCACTTGGATCCAGCCACAAGAACAGGGACCCTTCTGGGTCAGAGATGAGTTGCAGATAAATGTGCCTTCACAGGCCCAGGGTTCATGTCTTAGCTGTGCTACACTTGCAAGGCAACAGCTGAATGCATCCAAGTCTCCTAGAAACCCCCCTCCCTTTCTGCTGCATATATTAAATACAAAGCAGATTTCATCTGTAATAATTCTTAAAAGTCAAAACAACAAGTGCATTTGTTCCATCTATTTTTAGGTTTGACGCTTGTTTAAATCTTGGGTTCTTGACACTGCTTAGATCTGTGATAAAGGCAGACAGCAAGAACTTTATCGTACTTTGATAGGGCTGGTTTTTGTCAGCACCCTCTTTCCTTTGTCATCAGCCTTAGAAGACAAAAAGCTGGAAATGATTCATTGGGAAATAACCGAAATCTGTTCTGCCAAAGGAAGAAAAAAAGAAACACAAAGACAATAAAAAAAGAAAAAGACCCTTGAAACTGTCTGTGGCAGTACCACATGATGAGGTACCAGAACCCTGGAATTGACTCAGCCCTTTACAGGATCAGGCCAAAGAACAGCTTGTCTGCTTTGCACAGGAGTACAAACACCTGCCCAAATCCTGACAGAAAAGCACAAGGCCTCGAGATAGCTTTCTACATCTCTCCCCCAAGCCTCAGATGTGTACATCAGATCCTACCTGATGGGGAGGGAGATACCAGCATCTTTTATTCACCTAGATCCCCCTTCCCCTTCACTTCTGTGTGAGGACGTGAGACATCTTCTTCTTGTCTTCCACAAAAGTCACTCACTCTTAGCTTCTGCCTTCTTGTAGTGAGCAATGAGCTTTTCTGTAACTTTTTCCTCTCTGTCCCTCCCCAACAGACTGAGGGGGCAGACATCACTCCTGGTCAAGCCAGGTATATATTCCGGTGCCATATAGTAAGATAAAGGCTGGCCTTGCGTCAGGGTCTCTCTCCTGTTTGCCATGGATCCCCAAACATTTGCCCTGGTTAAGGCTTGGTGCTCTCCATACAGCAAGGACTGGACCAGCAGGATGTAGCTGACACAGACTAACAGCACCTCCCATGGATGTTGGAGAGGCACTGTGAAACCCCTGCAGGTACCTGATGCATGTGCATTGCTCCAGTGATTGTGCTCTTTGTGAGATTTAAGAGAGAGAAATGACATTTTTTCCCAGCTCAAAGGGAATATTCCTGAAGAGAGGGGTAAAGGACTAATTGTTATTTTTCTGCTTTTTTGTAGTCTGTAGAGCCCTTCCTGGGGTTACAGCACCTTTTTACCTGACAGGACTAATTTTTCTAGGTTGATGAAGTAATTCTGACTTCTCTTGCACTCCTCCTGTGGTCTATTGTAGTTTTGGGACTTCTATTGTGCAGGCATTTTAAAGTGTCTGGAATTTGTTAGTAAGGAGAGAGATCTATGCTTGGTTTGCATGTACTGAAGTAGAAGGTGGGTTTACATATTCAACCCTGAAAGGACATTAGGGAGGGAAGAGCTTTGGATTTTATAAATGATTTGGAGCCTGTCAAGGCTTTTGATACCCTAGAAAATAGGTGGTCTGGAGGCAATGCTTTTGCAGTGGAGAAGGGATTTGCTTGTTCTTTCACCTCTTTGCTCTGAAAAGCATTGACATGGTGTGAAAGTTTGGGTTCACAGCTCTTCATCTCAAACAACTGCTGACAGCAACCACTCCTTCAGTTCTGCAGTTGAATATAAAATCTTCTATAAAAGAATGGTTTATTTCCCTGATACAGAAGACATGGGGCAGTGGCATGTGCTGCATTCCTAGCCCTACTCGTGCTTCATAGGCACATATGAATTTTTACACAGGCACATAGTGATAGGATAAGGAGGAAGAGTTTTAAACTAAAAAAGGAGAGATTTAGACTAGATGTTATGAAGAATTTCTTTATTCAGAGGGTAGTGAGGCACTGGAACAGGTTGCCCAAAGAAGCTGCTGTGGCTGCCCCATCCCTGTCAGTTTTTAAGGCCAGGTTGGGTGGCACCCTGAGCAACCTGATTTAGTGGGTGGCGTTCCTGCCCATGGCTGGGGACTTGGCACTACATGATCTTTAAGGTCCCTTCAGCCCAAGCCTTTCTATGATAATTCTATGACACGTGAAGGTCACTCAACATCTGGATTTCATTTTTTTCTCCCTGAAACTGTGTATGAGAGAAATTTCATAAGCTCAGAGTCACACTCTTAGCTCCTACAATTAAGTTGCCCAACACAATTGGCTATTTCATCTTCTATACGAAAATACTTAATTTGGCTTGCAATCACATCTCTTGTTCCTATGCAATTAGGTGCACACTTTTTAGAAACCCAGGCTTCTTAAAAGAATAGACAAAACCATCTGCAGCTAGCAATTGGCTGAGCCAGTTATTCCATGTCTTTATTAAAAGAAAAACAAAACAGGGGAGGGGAGAGATAAAGCACATTCTTGAAGGGAGGCCATGAAGCTGTTTCTTAGTATTTGATAATTATCTTCAGGTGGCAGAGAGAAAAATGCATTAAGACACATGCCGTGTTATGACTTGCACTGACTGAAAGTAGCATGTGCCAAGAATACAATGTATTGAAAATGCCTGTTACCGTTATAATACCATGGGCTGGGATAGCTGTGAAGGATTTGTTTTTATGTCTCGGCCTTTAATTTCAATATGATTTTTAAAAATTCCCAGAGAGTGTTGCAGCTGCTGCAGCATTAACAGTCTTGAAATAGAAATGTGTTACTTAGCAAGATACAGCTGCAGAGGAGAAAAAAATTCCCTAAACAACCCCAGCATTTGGATTGATTAATCTACCAAGGCTGTTATTCGTATTTTAAAATTAATGTTGTTTAAACTGAAATCTGTTTGCCTCCCAGCCATTTTATTTAGTTATGTTTTTCCTAAAGAGGTAACAATTTCCAAGATCTGCATAAATAATGAACTCTGCCCGATCAGCTCAGCAGCTCCTGCCGCTTGTTGGCTCCTGCTTGTTTCAGTGTGAGAAACTGAGCCACTGAGATTGCTCTCCTGAGGCTCTTCATCCGCAGTGGTGTAAATAACTATTCCTCCTTACTTTGTCCTTTTTGTAATGTTTCCACCATCTTTGGCCTTTCCTAGGTACAGGGGATTTCATACCATCATTATTAGAGGTTGGAAAAACACTGAGTATTTGCACGTGTCCAGGTATAGAAGACATAAGGGAGCAATAGGAGAAGTTCAGCAGGTCCCAGATTGATTCTCACCCACTCCAGCTCTGCTGCTCCAGAGCATATTTCTGCTCCCTTTGCTTCCAGTGCCATAAAATCATTGCTATCTCCTGAATTTACCAGAGTCCTTCACTGTGTAGGTCTTGCATTACAAAAGCCTGCCTGTGGCACAGTGTCCCTTCCTGCACCTTAGGTAAACACAAGGGAACCTCTCTGCCATCAGAGGAAGGGGTCTCAGAGAGGGGATGGACAATTCTTCTTGATATGTGCTGAGAGCCACATGAGACCTGTGGTGACTTGAGAGATGAGGTGAGAGAGCTCCTTTGCCTGCCAGGCAGGGTGAGACACTATACTGGTCCCTGCCTAGCTCAAAGCAAAGCAGTCCCTGCTGGCCCTGCGCTTCCCTCAGCCAGCACTGATGTCTCCAGGGGCCATCAGAGAGCTCCCCACCTTGTGTGGCAGAGGCCACCTCTTTGCCTGCCCTTCCTCTAGAGATGCCAATGAGAACAAACCACTCTGAGCAGACCTAAAAATGCCAGACTCAGGTACCATCCCCACCCCACGGCAGCACTGAATCTTCCTCAGCTCCACCTTGGAGCTGGCCCTTCACGCATGGGGGTGTGGAGAGTATCTCACGGGGGGAACCTCAGTTTGGACATTACCCATGGCTGTAACCCCACACAGCCTTTCACATATGGTAGTGGTGAGACGAGGTTAGGAAAGGAAACAAAAGAATAAGAGAAAGCATCAAGCTGGGAAGAATTTTCCTTCCTACATGTCCTGTGAGAACTCATTCCATAGTGCCTCCATCCGCAGGAAGATGAGAGAAACGTGACTCCTGAAAAAAACTGTGCTACCACAGGGGTGTTCCTGGAAGCACAGCATGAGAACAGGCAGTCCCAAAAAAACAATGTTTCAGACCTCCTGACATGCTCTGATATCCAGGGGATTTCCTCCTGCAGCCCATAATATTCATGGATTTTGGAGAACTGATATCCCTTCTAGTCCTGTGAGACCATCTAATTTATGGAAACTGAGAAAACAGGAAATCTTTGGCATTTCCGAGCCCTCTCACATTTTTTGTGCTGATGCTATAATTCCATTTTCATGATCCAGAGAGAAATACATCTTTTGGTCAACTGATTATTGTGTAGCATTTAATACGACTCATGTCATTGACTCCTACAGTCATGCATTATGCAGGCAAGCGTGCTTTACCTCCAGTATAACACTTACAGAAACCCAGCTGGATTAATATTTTATTCCTTATTTAAAAAGAACTGTCCAAGGTTATCTTATCCTGTCAGACTGTACTTTCCCCCCTCTCTAAATAATTCCTTTGCCCTCATATTGTTTCAACTTTTTATTTAGCAGCTCTACATTTCTCTCCCAGCTAATTTATTCCTTGAAGTGCCTCATCAGTTCTTTTAGTTTGTCTGTTCTTTGTTGATGACATTCATGCACCCTAGCTCAAATAGGCTACAGCAGCTTTTTCTTCTTCTCTCAGAAGTTGCCTGCAGTACTCTTAATAAGTCCTATAATCTCCTTTTTTTTTTTTTTTAAAGAATGCAGATTCAGTTTACCTAACCTTTCTAAAATCTGCTCCGTCTGAGTCCTATCTGTTGCCCTCTGGTACTTTTCCATAATATCCTTCTTTTATAAGGTGCCCAGAAAGGCACACAGCATCTCAAGTGTGACCTCACATGTACTTAACCAATGCTATAATAATTTCCTGTGACTTATAATTGATACTGCAATATTAATGTTTCCCAGGATTTTGCAGAGCAGGGAGGTTACATTCCTTTTCTTGAGGCTTTCCCCAAATGCACTCTTCCAAGCTGGCTGTCCCTCATGCTGGCCCAAAACCTTCTGCTGTTAACCATATAATTCCACTGTCTCCTTGTGCAAGTCTGGATAAGATGCTGGGAATCATGCTTCTCTTTACCCTTTCTGTACTGCTGGTGGGCATCCCTCTTTGAAAAGTACAGCTGTCACTTTCCACAAATCCTTCATGTTGAAGGGTTAATGTTCCCACAGTCTTTTTCATTCAGCCCTGTTCCCCATGATTTTGAATGCCTCCAGAGATGCCTGTGGTGTGTTTTCATTGAATTAGGTATTTACTGTTCTCTGGATAGGAGATGATCTGAGTCTCCTTCTTCTGAATCTTGTACTGGATCTAACTGGTGGAGAATAAGTGCACAGAAGCTCTAACAGTAAGGAAAGGAATAAGTCTGGGGAAAGAATGAGAAATTACTGAGTTTCAGTAGTTGTAGAAGTTGAATGCAAAGTAAACCTATACTTGATATCTTCTGTAAAGGGCAAGGAATTCTTGACCGTTCACCACCAAGCAAACTGCATACTTCAAAGGATAAAATCTGACTCTTTGCGCTAGAAAATATATTGCATTTTTTTCAAGTGACTCTTGGCTTTTTCAAGTCTGAGAGAATGATTTTATAAAGATAAAGAGTAGAATTTATGGCCTATTACCATTCATCCTCACAGGTATTAAACCAGGTATCTCTAGCCTCAGCATTCTTGAAGGCAAATTTCAACATGGATAAAGGGAATCCCTTTCAGTTTTACAAAGTAATTGTGCACATTTGTCTAGACTCCAGGCTGCAGACTCCAAGTGCTGTTAACCTACAAGACATCCACTTGTGTGTATACATAATGTGCTTTTCTGGCTTTCCTGCTTGAACAGTAAGTACACAACTATGCACCCGTACACATGGCCTCCTTTTATTCATATAATTACATCCCTCGAGTAGACATTAAAGCAGGTGTGTTTGTTGTTTTGTAAAAAGCAGCCTGGCTGGCTGGCTGGAGAGCTACTGACTGAGGTTTTGTTCTTACTCAGTGCATATGACAGCGCTGCAAGCAGGTCACAGGTCTACAGCACAGACATAGGTGAAAATATGATTTGTACAGAGGTATGATTGCAGCTCCCAGTCTATAATCACTTCATCCTCAAGTGGACTTGTTACATAATTATCAGGAGGCCTGTGGTGACAGGGCAAAAAAGGACACTTAAGAGGTGGAAAAATGACCTGTGATCTATTCAGACAAAGGAGTGCTTGCTAATTAATTTCACTGGAACTCTGTGCTACTCTAAGACTTTGAAGACTACTCCAAACCACACAAACCTAGCAGCAGCTAGGCAGGATTTCAATGAGTGGTATTTCACAGCATTGCAGAGTGGCTGAGGTTGGCAGGCATTTCTGGAGATTGTGTAGTCCACTCCTTCTTCCCAGACAGACTGCTCAGGACTGTCCCATTGCACTCCTAGTGAAAAAGTTATTTCTTTGTTTAAATTGAATTTCCTGTATTTTAGTTTGTGCCCATTGTCTTTTGTGCAGACACTGAGAAATCCCTGTTTCTGTCTTCTTTACTTCTACCATCAGGTATTTATAGATTTAGAAGATGCCTCTGAGCTTTCCCTTTTCAGGTTAAATAATCCTAGCTCTCTCAGCCTCTTCTTGTACAACAGATTCCCTGATCCCTTTACTGGTTTTGTGTCCCCATTTCCAAGTGGAGGAGTTGTTCTGGTAGCAGCATCCACATGCTTTGCTGGGACTTTCTCAGAGCAGGTGGAGCGAGCACCTTCTGCTTCACACATAGAAACACTAAACTAGGTCTTCTTAGGCTTCCTCAGTAGAAAGGAACAAACTGCAGTTCCTTTGTGCTTGTGAATTTGTGAACTACTTTTTGGATTTACATAACCAGTTTGATTTTGTGAACCTTCTGTGAACTTCAGCTATGCTTTATTCAGGGATGACTCATGCTAAAAACATGCCCACTTTTCCAGCTATATTTCTGGGAGCTGAAGATAATCCATCAAAACCTTGGCTGCCCCAGATGAATGCCCTTTCCCTAGACTGAGTCCTTGGCTAGCCCAGATGGACATAGCTGCACTGACATGAGTGAATGCTCAGCAGGGCTGTTTTATTTTCTCCCTAACCTCCTCTCACTTTATTCCCTGCTTCTCTTTTACAAGAGATGTTGGTTGCCCTCTGACTGTGCAACATATCACTCTCCTTTCCTTCACCCCTTTGAAAGATTTTCAGCCAGATCCATAACTATCATAATAGTTCATTGCTCCATGGAGTTTAGTTTGGCTTTACTTACCAGAGTTGTGCCAATTCTTAACAATGGGTGGTTTAGCCCCTTTTTTCACCTCTTGTTACATCATCTCCCCGGTTCACCTTCTTGGATATTCAAGTTCTATGGTGCTTGCTGCATGAAAAGCATTCTCCTTTCTCCCAGCAATTTCTTTGTGAATAATGGAAAAGAAATACCCATTGATAATGCAGACATCTTACTGGAGCTGTCTGACTTACCCCATCTGGCCAACAGGCAGACCTGATTCAGAGTGAGTTTCCTTAGTACCTCAGCACAATAATGAGACAACATGTTTTGTGCAATTTCTTTGATTTCCTCTGTAACTACCTGTCTCCAGATCTCTAAAATTAGATTTTTTTTTCTTATTAATTAAGTTCTGTGGCCTTTATGAGAAAATTAAAGGAACATTATCTTTTTAAACCAAATTGGTATTTTACAGGTCTAATAACTAAAAGTGTGATTGCAAAATTAAACATAATATTTCATCTTTGTCTGCTGTGTTCATTAAATATTTAATTAAATTCCAGGCTGAGATGGATTGAAGGTTGAGAGGAGTGGGTTGTGAATTGCTGTTGCACCCACAGAAATCTTTTCTTTGGAAGACTAAGGATTTTGTCAGGACAGCAAGCCTTCAAAGCCCAACTGTATGACACCACTGCTGTTGAAACAGTGAATTGTAACTCGTGAATTCAGCCCATCTTAGCTAAACCTTGTACTCACCTTACCCTCTCCTGGCTCTGCCCAAAGCAGTTAGGGGAAGGGGCTGACTGTAGCACATCCACTTCTGTACTCCTCTGATCTCTAATGTCCTCCAGGCCTGCTTGACCCAATGCACAACTCTGCTCTCCTCTGGTTCAGAAGGTAGAGAGTGAGATTTTCTTTTGCTCAGCTCTATGGGGCCAGAACTTAGTGAATTCAGGTAATTCTTCATCATCTTTCTCATTCCTTCATTCTGGAACTCTCCCTGCTGCTGGTGTCAGTCTGGTCCACTGCAGATTCATTGGTTTTTACCTTCTTTCTCTTGTGATGCCAGGCAAACAGAGACTCACCACAGTGCTGCCTGCACTGGCCAGAGCTCCTCACTGCCTGGAGGCTGGGAGCAAGCACCAGATGTTTATTTTGTGGTCTCAGGAATGCCAGGTCAGTATGAAGCAGATCTTTGTGATACAGTGCCCCTGTGAATACAGTGCCACAGCCAATATCTTTTTCATTCTAACTTGCCCACCATTTTTTCATGTCCAAAGTGTATGAATAGGAAAAAAAGACTGTAATTAACCATTTGCTAACCACACTATACACAAATTCACAATCAGATCAGACCCCACCTGAAAGGAATCCGCATTAGATAGAAATCTTCTTATTCTGGAAAGCTGATTTTCATTAGAAGTGTATTCCTCATTGATTTAGACCTATCTTTTCTTGTGCTGACCTTATTCTTCAATGTAAACAGTTATTCCCAATGAGGATAGGCCTGTAACAATGTCTCAGTACACAGCTCCATAATCTTCTCCAGACCTGTTCCAGTCTGAAACTCTGCCTCGAACAGGTTTGGCCAATATTCCAAGTGAAGTCTCAGTACTTGTCTGCTGACATCAATGCTTCCTTATTTTCTCTGGAAACCTTTCACCCAAAACTTCTTATTTTTTGCAATATTACATATTATGAGCCATGTTGCACTGCTGGTGGTGATCATTCAGTGATTATATACAATAAACCCAGGCTTTTCTCCTTTTTAGTAATTTTCACCTAATGAGCCAAAGCTTGCAGTAGGAGTTCAGTTCCTGGTCCCTAAGTGCTTGACTTCACATTGCGTAACTTTATTTCATTTCCCACTTAAGATAGTGATAGTCTTTTCTTTTTACTGATAATGCCTTCTGACTTTATGCATCTGTTAATCACTTCTGTATACACTGGCTCTTCATGCCAAGGTCATCAAAACACAGAAGATACAGAATGAGATTGATTTCAACAGCAGCTGTTCAGGACTGACCCTAAGAAACCTCCTACCAGAAATATCTTCTGCACAGAGGGCCAATTGCCTCATTCCCTTTAAGGAGCTGTCACAAGTTCTCTTACAATTTTAAAGCTGTCCAATTTCTCCACTTAAACCCATTTCTTTCTATATTGTATCATATTAAATGAATTGTTGAAGCCAAATTAGTAAAAAGGAGATCATTGCCTTGAAAAGTAAAACTCCTTGTTACATTTTCTTTAAACTTCATGTCAATTGTTTTTAATTGTAAAATAAGTTCTTTAACCTTGCATAGCATAAGGGTCAGGTTAGCTCACTGCTCTGCTTGAAAAATGAAAAGTACTTAGAGTGTGCAGTTGGTTTCCTATGCATTCATATTATATATTGTTTATTATCTAGATGCAATGTCAGCACTTAATAAGTAAGAATGAATTTTGTGTGCTAGAGTTACAACTCAGAGAGAGTAACAGAAACAGGCAGAATAAGCTGGTATTAAATGCTAAATCATATGGCAGCTCATGAGCTTACCTTTTACCTCTGGGAAGCTGGCTTTAATAGAAATCTATTGGAGGAGACAAATAATGCCTTCAGCTCCTCTGCAGTTCTGCATAGCCCGGGCAGTTGGGGGTGTGTTGGTGGGGGACACAGGCCAGAGCAAACAGGTAAAGCTCTTGCAGGTGCAGCAGCTTGCACAGGGCTCCTCTCTGCGAGGCCTCTGCTATCAGGGCCTGTCCGACCTCATCGAGCCCTCATAGAGCAGGAGCTGCTGCAAGGAAGGAACTATACAAACTCATTCACTCACCTTGATTTGTCTTGCATAGACATTGAGAAAATTCACACACACGGACAGCAGCAATGCTGATGTGTACCCCTCATCCATCACTCTTGCTGTTTCCTTCCCACCCAATCTCATACCATCATTTGTTGTACAGGGGTTCTGCACCAGATTGATCCTGACAAACAGCTGATCTCTTCCACTCTGCCCTGTCACAGCCAGCCTAGCTGTTCTTGCCTATCTCAGTCTCAATTGCTGTCCTTGGGCTACTATTTGATCACTGCTGGTTTGGCCTGTCAGTTCTCCTTGCAGGCAAGTGATCTGCGCAGTCATTTAATGTCCGTTATTTTCTGGATTACATTGTTCTCCTGAGTTTGTTGCCTGACTTGCATAAAGTACTGTCTCCCTTTCTGCCTTAGTTATTCAAAGTATCAATCACTCCACAACCACCTTTACTGCTATTAACCTTCTTCCTGTCTTCCAAATCAAAACCCATTTCTCACTTCCATATGTCAACACCAGCAACAAGCATCGATTAAATGTCTTTCATTTTTAAAGCACACAGCCTTGCTACCCTTGCTTATATCTTAATGCTTCCCATATGCTTCTCATCAGACTCTAAATTCCTCTGTTTGCTTCCTCTGAGAAGTCATTCTTCATTATAATAAGTTGCCCCAAGTAAATTTATTCATCATCTTTTCCTATGACAGCCACGTTCTTTCACTACGGGAAATTAAACACTGTACCATATGGCCAGAGCAGCAAACTTTAGTACTCACTTGCTCAATTGTTTTAACACTTTGCCGCCTTCGTACAACAGTCTGTTTGCCACTAGTGTGTCAGGCTTCCGCTTGACATATGCATTAGACACATTAATAGGAAGCAGGAAATTAAGTGAAGTTGACAATGTGAAGAAAGAACAGTATGATCCCATTAAGTTCCAAAAATTCACTATTTCTACTATTTTTCACTGGGTTGGGCGAAAAAAAAGCCCCTTAAACTAATTCCTCTGAACATGCTATATCATTAGCCTGCTGTGCCGCCATATGACACCTTTCAAAACCAGAACAATGTGAGAATTCAGAAGTCTGGGGGTAGCATATACATAGCTCTGCTGTGCATCCCTTTTGTGAGCCTTGTACCGTCATTAGCTTTACTTTGCAGGCTGCAGTTGTTCCTCGAGCCACACTCAGTCCTGTTAATTAATGGCACACCATGCACTATTGCTAGAAGCTTAATTTTCTCCATGTTTGTCTCAAGAACTTGGCTCTCATGACAGAAGCTTTTTGATAATTGTAGAAAATTGCATGTAATAATATAGGAGGAATACAGACTTCCTTCCCTGGAGTCCTGGAGTCTTTTCTAATGTTAGCTTCTTGAATACCTTTCTTGTATATTTATGGATCTTTTCTGAGGAGGTAAAGAAAAGATTTTAAAATGGAGTTGAAGATAGTTAAATTATGTATTTGATTTCCTTGCATGAGAATGTAATTATTTTGCTTTGGTCCTTATCTACCTACGAGCCAAATCTTAGGATAGAAGGTGACATCCCTGCCCCTACAGGGAGTACAATTACAACTGCTTATGCCAGGGCTGAATTTGTCTCTTGTCTTCAAATTTCCTCCTGCTCATTTATTGAATTTCTATTTCGGTCAGGCAACTAGGAAAAAATTGGTACATTCAGCCATGCTGAGTTTCTGTTCCTGTTTGTGATTTACAGCTGGGAGTGATGTGAGAACCAAGCATCCCACAGCTGATGGCTGTCGAGCTCCTTGGATGTGGCTCTGTCCTCCCTCACACCAGAGGGGCTGTGGCTCTCTGCTGGCTAAGGCTCTGCAGGTGCAGTTCCTCAGCAGAGCCCAGGCTGCTGGATGGAGCCACTGGGTGAGTTTGCAGAATTTTAGATTTCTCTGTGCCTGTTGCTCAAGCTCCCAGCTCTTTGATCTTGTCTCATGACAGAGGATGTACTTTTGTTTTACTACTTACAGCCTGGTGACCTCAGCAGCTGCATGT
Organism: Drymodes brunneopygia; assembly: GCA_013400955.1. Classification (NCBI taxonomy): domain Eukaryota; kingdom Metazoa; phylum Chordata; class Aves; order Passeriformes; family Petroicidae; genus Drymodes; species Drymodes brunneopygia. The sequence continues at coordinate 51,210 of VZTZ01044177.1, forward strand.
AGAGCAGCTAGGGGTAGTCTCAGCAAGGCAGCCACACCACTGGGCACAGAGGGACATGGAAAGATTATGAAGTCAATGTGGCATGTGGCTCATCTGTGCTCTTTGTACTCTGTCAAATATCCAGCAGGCATTTTTCTCAAAAAATGGTATTCTGAAATTATGAAGTTTTGAAATAATCAAACCTTTACAAAATTTTATTGATTTTTTTACTCTGTGGAACATGAAAAAATAATAGCTTTACTGGCATTTTTTATGTATCCGATAATGCATAGTTTTGCATTTTATCAGTTCAGTGTTATCCTGTGGGAGCTGAACTTGACTATACTATTATTCCTGCTGCTGTTAGTTAAGTATTGACAATGTTCTCAGCAGTTTGTTTAAGAGAAAAAAGGTATAATAATACAGCAAAAAAGCATTTTGCATCCAGCATGGGGCTGCAGAAGTCACTGTGAATAATCTGTGATCTTAAGGAAAAATCAATGCCAATCTCTGAAAGCTCAAGATTGGTTTTCAAGGCCGTTGCTAGGGGGAAGGATTAGCTGGTGCTCCTGGACTTCCAGGCAGGTGTGGGCAGCTGCTCAAATGGCAGAAGTCCACAGAGTCCATTTGGGCTCTGTTTGTGTAAAATTACCTGGTTTTGCCAAGATTGCTGCAGGTTTAGAGCTCAGTTCATCTAATATAAAATAACAATATCCAAGGATTTCCATTACATTTCCTCTTTCTGGATCCATTATTCACCACTGGTGCGTAACAACCATTAAAATGAATACCTGAAATGAAATTAATAATAAGCAATAAAAGGAAGCCTTTCAAAAGTACTTCCTGTACTTCAAGTAGTGATGATTTCATTCAGTGCAAGATTTCCTTTATACTGTTTTTTTATTATCTCTAATTCAGAGTTTCTTCATTATACATGAAGATAGATTTGGGAGCACAAAGAGTCACAGGGTTGGAAGGGTCATCTATTGTGTCCCTTAGCCCAAAGAAAGGAAGTATTACACTTCTGCCATCACCCTGTAATGGGGACTGTACAATCTCCCTACTCTATTCCAGTGCTTTATGCCCACAGAGAGAGCTCTTCCCAGTATCTTACCTAGGTCTGCCATGCAGCAATTTGCAGTTTATTACTTCTCATTATATCCACCATGAGAAAACAGGTTATCCCTCTCATTGTGAACCAGACTTTTATGCATCGGACAACTGCTACCACATCCTCTCCAAGTCTCTTTTAGAATAAGCAGTCCAAATTTATGTCACCTTTCCCTGTAAATCACATATTTCTAGACATCTGATCATTCTTGATTCTCTTCTTTGGGCTTTCTTCAGCTAGTCCAGGTCTTTTAAAAAGCCTTTTCCTGCCATTCCTGAAAGACTTGATGACACCTTCACTTGAAGCAGTCAGAGAAAAATATTTTCCTTCAAGTACTCTCCATGGATAAGTGAAAAGACTGCTAAATGGGCTCACATAGCTGTTCTCAGATTTAAAGCATAACCCTCTTTGAATAGCACTGGTCCAGTGAAAAAAGGAAATTATGCAGCTCTGGAGTGTATTCATTCACCTGCAAAATGAGCTGCCATTATGACCAGATAAAGACATTTCTGAGTGAGTCAACATGAATACACATTCACATGAAATTAAATGAGTCCATTGCATGTGTGCCACTGAATAGTCAAATAGAAGAGGTGAAGTGAATCAGGGAGTTAATGCATTCACTGTTGGTAGAGCAGCTCTGAATAGTGTTCTTTGCCAGCCATCGTGCAAATGCACAGTACGTGGCAAACATTGCCTTGAAGGCCAAACAGCCTCAAGGGAAAGAGCAAGCAGTGGTAGGAGAATTTCACAAACGAAGGAACTGAAACTTGGGTAAGGAACTGAGTTGCCCAGGACTGTTATGGCAAAGAAATTTCCAGAGCTGCCCTCTTGCCATGTCCATGGGGCATTTTTCCTTGCCATGAATGAATCCCTGACAAATCCTTGGAGTTTGTGTGGTGCTATCTTCTTAACCTTGAAGGAACCCAAGGCAGGGCTTTTCCTACAGAATCTAATGAGCACACAGGAGTCAGATTTGCCATGAAGGAGAGCAAAAAATATGTTGCATAATACCTATGTGTACAGTCTTCTTTTAATTGTCTCTGGCTTTAGAGATACTGAGTTGTCTAAGAGAAGATTGTGACATGACATGCAAAGGTCATCTCTTCTGCACTCTTAGACTACACCTGTGCCAGCAATTTGGCATGAGATCCAATTTCTCTTGATTCAAATGGATCAGCAGGGTCCCCCTTGGCTGTCATAAAGCTCTGGGAGAGAGGGAGTGCAAGTCAGAGGTTTTTGTATTTTGAATATTATGACTTTTCTGCTAGCAAGGATTTAAATGGCTCTTTCTAGGACTGTCAGCTGGCTTCATGAGGAGTTTCTTCATTCCAGTGGGTCTCTTTTGGCCCCTTTTCCCATTTCGTCTTTTCCATCCAAGGGTCAACAGTTTAAACATTGCAGATACTAAGGATGTTCTACCTACAGTGTTTCAGAGTTATTTGCAGCAATCTGTTTGGAGGCAGCCTTGCCCTGAGAAAGAGGAAGAGCTGAACAGCCACAAATGCATCAGACCAGCTTCCTTGTATGTTCTCAGAGCTTGTAGCTTGTGGCACAGGCAGTCAAAGGTCTCCAGGAGACACCCAGCTGGTCGAATACCACGCTCACTCCTCAGAGGGAAAAGGAAGTCAGCTCACCACAGAGCACACTAGGGATTCGTAAAGTTTGTTCTCCTGCCACAAGGTCTTCAGGGATATAAGCTTCCCTTTGGTTTTCTTTTCTGAAAATTGTGTTCTTTTAAAATGCATGCTTATATGAAAATAAAACTTAGAAATTTATCACTGTTTGATTGCAGATTTCTCAGCCACTTCCAGACTTCCCCAGAAATGTGACAGGAATACATTTTGGGGTGTAGTGGGAGCACTCAGAGTAGGGGCCCTTCTCCACAAAATGAATGCATGGCTGAATTTTAGGCAGAGATTGAGATGAGAAAGCAGCCACTTTTGGCTGCTAATTTGAAGCTGCAAAGCTCCAAATCACCCAGCATGAGCCCACTCTCTCTCCCTTGCTCCAGTGCCATTTCCACGTCCCCCAGCCCTCACTCCTCCCTAGATCCCAGAGTTTGCACAGCAAAAGTTAAACTCCTTGGTTTAGTTGCAGTTTGAGAGAGGGACACATATTTTTGCGAGCTTTTCCAGGCTTGTGGTTTGCACTGTATTCCCTCTGAGCATAATTAACATAGGGAGGAAATGAATCTTGCAAAGTAAGTCTTAGTGTGTTCCAATGCTGTTCAATTCAGTTAGCATTGCTCATGCTTTCAGAGGGTTGGGCAGCAGGAAAGATGGCATTTAAATGTGCCATATTTCCTGGTATCTTCATCCAAACTAAGCACTGGTACAGAAAAAAAACCAACAAAACCTGAGAAGCTAGAAAATGCCCACTGCAGTCAGATTCCATATTACACTCTTGTTTCTCCAATAAGAAACCTTTCCTTTTTTCTTTTTCCTTCATTTTTTTTCCTCTCTAATGCCATATGTACAGCTTGAGGTTATATTGGAATGTATAAATCTCATGTGAGCCACAAAGCATTAAGCCACCATTATCCTTTTAATTTAATTATCTCAGTTCCTACCCTAAAACATTTAAAACTAATTGAACACCCGAGGTTTTCCTGTGAATTTTTTTTCCTAAACATTATTGAAGTACTGCTGATAAAGCCAAAAGGTACAAAGTCAGCACTTCCTAAAACAGCCTGATTTATTAAAGTAGAAATGGGAGGTTATTTATAAGTAGGATCCAAATGCCAAATAGTTCTTATCATTTTATGTTTCCATGCCATGTATCCTACTTGATTTCCAAGAACAACCACTTAACTTCCATGAAGTTGGGCCAGTTTTCCTTTCCCTTGTAATATCACTTTAAGATGCTTGCCAGTTTGTTCTTTTTAACTATTAATTTACATTGTCTCTTGGCATTTTCTTTGTCTTGATTTGAACTGTTTGGCTTTCCTTGTTCTTGATGTCACAGGCTGTATCTAATACTTCATTCATGCTGCTAATGGTTCCCAAATGTTATCGTGTTACAAAAGGCTGTATTTTTCAGTAGAAATGTATTTTATAGCCTTGGTGAAGCTCATAGCATAAAAGACTCACGTAGCACAGAATGATCATTATATTTCTTCCCAACATGTAAAAGTAGTAAAATAGTTTCACATGCACACAGGCTGCTTTGTTATTAAAGTTAGTTTCTGCCTCTACTTTTCCCTCTATTACATGAAGTTGGATCCAGCTGCAGAATTTGGACTAGAACTCAAGTTTGGTGTTTTCTTTTGGCAGGTTATAAAGGCACAAGCTGTTGGGGTTTTTTTCCAGAATAAGGAATGGCACTCATTCTTCCAGCATTAAACAGCTTTGCTTTTATATAAAGAAAAATACAGATGAGGAGAGATGGAAAGATCAGAGGTTTCCAGCTTGTGTATGTTTTGTACAGGTAGTACATAAACATTAAGGCAACTATCAACCCAACAATGAATGAAGCTGTTTCACTACTGAAAATCTGATAACCAATCTGGGTAATAAGGTAATAACAAACCCTCGCTCCCAATTTCAAAATCAGATTAGTGAGCTTGCATCTGAAACTAAATGCAGACCTTTATCTGATAAAGAGCTAGCTGTTTTGTTTTCTCAATACAACAGATTGAAGTGGGCATACAAAAGGCAGAGGTTTTGAGGTTTTTAACTTTCATCCTGCTGGGTTACCTTTCCAAGTAGTTCTGTTGAAGTCACTAAAACTTCAGTTCAAGATCAGCAGTCAAGATCTGGATTAGCAGATCACTGGATCTTTGAGCTGGCCATGACAGTGGTATTTGGTAGCCATTTTACATGTCATACCAGATTCCAAGTGAAGAAAACCAAATTGAATCAGGTAACCAGTGAAAAAAGTGAGTCTTTCCCATTTTTAAAGTAAATTGCCAGCAGTTACCATAGTAACTGTTAACAGTAGAGTATTTTGAGTGTCTTTATTATGAACAGCAATGTAAAGTATTTCTTTTTCCTGAGAGAACTAAGGAATGTTCATCCAGTATAATGGATTAGCTAATCATTGCTTCTATAGCAATTCATCTCCAAGACACAGAAGTTCAGCAGGTGGCTCAGCTCTTCTCCAGTGGTCAGCTAAAAACTGCAAAGCCAAAGCATGATTTGTTGTCCCAGTTAGCTGGACTGCTCGAACAGAGAATGACATAGCAGACCTGGAGGTTGGCCTGGTTTGTCACCTCCTAAAGAGATTTCTGCTAGTGACATATGAAATGTAGAGATTATGTGTAGGAAAGCTGAGCATGTCCCATTTCTTAGATCTCTCCAGCTGAAACCATTTTCCCAAATTAATTTGGAACTGGAAAAAATTCAGGAAGCCAGACTGAAGCCAAGGGAGCAGCAAGTCCAAACCGCAGCAAACCACCGGGCCACAAGTTGTGTTGGTGAGCACTGGCACTGCAGCCTGAGGTGTGGGTGTGTGACATTGGGGATGGGTTAAGAGGACGTTTATATTAACCCCCCACACCAAAAAAAACTCCCCAACCAAACATAGTCCCACTTACTTGCCCCCTCCAGGAACTCTTGACATATTTTTTTCACTGAATAATCCACCAATTCTCTTTCCAGTTCAGTTTGTCTGATACAAATGATGGGACTTCCACCACTGCTATGCTGAGGCTACTTGCAGTTTCTCAGTTCTCCCTTAACAAGTATTTCTCCTGAAAATCACCTTTTATCTTATTCCAGCTTCTAGGGGACAGCTATTTTCATGAAAAGTATGATGACCATTGCAGTTGTTACCAGAGGTACAGATATTCAACAAGGATGTCAAAAGAGCGGCTAGGTACAAAGACTGAATTACTCTGCCATTCCTTAACCTAACTGCTCTCAGTCAGGTTATCAGTGGAGATAATTTGGGAAGACATGGTCTGCTCAGACAAGTGTCAAAATCAAAATCAGGCAGGCCAGGATCCTCAGCTGTTATAAAGAAGTTGAAAGAAGTGACACTATCTTGGTTTGCATATCTGAAAAATCTTTGTCTTTGGTTTTTAGTCAGTTCCCATCAGAAGCTGTTGGACCTTTTTGGACTATTTCTCTAGTCTTTTGTAGATTGACACTTTCCTCTTTTTTGCTTTATGCCTTCTTAAATTGAAAGGAAAGCCATACTAAGTATAGTTGAATATCCATTTCCTCAGTCAACTTTTGACCAAACGTTTTAACCTGAAGTCTTTTCATTGCCATCCTTAATCAGTCACTTCTGTCCCTTAATCACGTTTGTGCCTGCTCTTTCAATTCCTTCCAATTTGCCAACACCTGTGTGGATCTGAGGTGCCCTGGAGAAATGGCAGTGCGTGCTGACTCCTCACACTGCTACCACCCTGAAATCCTGCACTGGTTGCTATTGGGCATGGAAAATAGGAATACTTACCATGCAAAAGGACAGCAGGAGAGACAAAGAATATTCAGTGGAGGTGTGCTGTGTTGAGCTCAAGTGAAATCTGAATGTTATCATTTGTTCAACTCAGGAAAATATTTAGGATATTTGGGTTTGCTGTTACAGCTGATAACAATATCCTTTCAGGAAATCTATCACAGAGAAGTTACTATGAAAATGATACAATCAAAGTAGGATTGCTTTTTTAAAAAAAAGAATAGGTTGAGTATGGCCTGATCCAGCTATACACGTTTCCTGTCATGTATTTCTGCATGTGCAGTGGAATGCAAGGTGTGATCACAAAAACAGAGAACAATCTTCATTGGAAGGGACCTTTGGAGATATGTGGTTCAATTCCCTACCAAAGCAGGACCAGCTTTAAAATTATACTAACTTGCTTAGAGCCTTAATTTTCACATTACAAACATTTCTGATAATCTGTGATGAGGATTTCTGAATAAGCAATCAAAACTTTCTTCAGAGAGCCTGTTGCATGTTTTCAGGACTGGGACAGATCCTGGGAAGATGAATCTAATGCTTTCTGAAGGATTAACCCATAAAACTCACCCAGTAAGTGCTCCAGATCCTTATTAAGAATCTGCAATTACTGTTAAGAGAATGTCCCAAAGCCGAGAAGAAAATACCAATATTGCACCAGACAGCCACCAAATTTTGTACTTTAGGTCTTCCAAGGTTTCTTTTGCCACAGTAATACATAGATGTGAGGTCATGAGTGTCTTTTGGAATGCATGAGTATCATCATCAGGGACAGAAATTAATGAGCAAGCTTGATTCTGACTGTTGAATAGGGGATAGTGCTCATCCATTTCAAGCAGCCCCATGTGTTGATGTGTGATAAGAGTGTGATAAGAGCCGTGGAGGAGACCTGAGACCACTTTGTGTGATCTCAGGACCTGGCTACAACTTCTGGGCCCAAGGTGGCAAAGCCAGCTCTGGGTCCCTTCAGTGAAACATTTTAACCTCTCAGTTTCTTTAGAGTTGATCTCTCGTCCTTTTTTGTAATTTTGTGATCCAAAAGTTCAGTTAAGGGCAAACCCTTTGAGAATGTGATCCAACACCACATTGCCAGAGCTAATTGGGGAGCCAGACCTGGCTTCGGTTCTGTCTGGTCAGGTTTCGTGAAAAAAGACTTCAGAATCTTACTGGAGCAGAAGATAAAAGCTGATGTCAAAGGAAACAGTGTGTTCTCTCCCACTTTTGCTTTTGATGATGTAAGTCCTGGTGGTTTAATAGTGCTGGTAGTTAAGCAGGAAAGTTTTCTGTAGTTAACTCTTTGCAGTGACAGATATTAATTAGTTTTACTTCGACAGCAATTCTTCAGTAATAGCTCTTCAGTGGCAATTTCTATTTGACTGATTTATAAGGGCTCTTTACCCTCTATTAAAAGACAAGTTAAACTTAAACTTAAATCTTATTACTCATAATTGGAGCTCGGAAAAAATAGTATAGACTTCAGACTTTTAAATTTTAATTATGAGTGCATTTAATAGTCATGAAAGTGAACAGCTAATTGCTCTGGTTTGAACTAGACACAATGCATGTTCTGTATGAGCTTCATCTTGTAGTTCAGCCACTGCACCTCAACCCTGAATCCTGTTAATCCAACCTTGTGGGTTTTTTGGAACAGGACAGCCACTCTGTCAGTGTGTTTTATGAGTTACATAAAAAAGAAGCAGAGCTGGGATCACCAAATTCTTTCTTTATTCGAAAGCAGACTTTGAGCTTACAGCTGCAGGAGGCAACTGCTCAGGTAATAGCCCATTGTTCTGCAGCAACCTTTTGGTTCTGCAGCTGAACCCTAACAGGGGTAAAATCAAGTGCTTATCCATAAAACTGGAGAATTTTATGTAATTTTTTAAAGAAAAACGTTATTAATCCTAATAATATTTTAGTGTTGTATCCATCGTCAAATACTTTACGTCTCTTTCTAGATCAATATTCTGGGAACATATGTCCGTTCTTCGTATTATTTATTTTTCCTTCTTTGGAGATTGGGTGCACTTGGATGTGATAATACATTCCAGCTTGCAGTACTCAAAATTAATGGCCAGCATATCGAGAAGCTTACCATAGATGTTAATAATCCTTTTGTGTGCTTTTTTGTTTTTGTTACTTCCATCTGTTACCACAGGAAGGATGATTTGATAATAAACCCTGTCTATACCTTCACCACAAAACGAGAGAGGAAATGAGATGTCAGCAAAAATGCATGGTGTGACACGATCATGTTTAGCAGAGCTCTTAGCAGTGACTTAAAGCCTCTTACAAATGTGTTGTTGTAAATGCCCAGATCTCTGAAGAGTTTGAAACAGTTGCAATAGCATAAGTTCATCCAGGATGCTGCTCCTCAAGAGCTAATATCCACTGAGACCCAAGTCATCTCTGGTGTGTTGATTTACACTCTAACACAATTTGAATTTCACCTTCAGGCTGAGATAGTGGTATGCAGGATTTTGCAATACTGAGAGGCTATTGTGTGCTTTACTTTGAAAAATTCTTTCCAAATGGTGTACTTGTGATAACAAGATGTCCACATTTCCATCAATTGATCCAAATTTCCAAGTCAGCCATCCTGGTGGCTCTGCTGGCACGAAGCTGAGATCCTGTTCTCAGTCTGCATAGGGTCTGGGCTTTATTCCAGCATCTAGCAAGAGAATCAATACACTCCATGACTACCTTCTATACATTCTTACTCTGGGGATATCTGAGCCCCAGCAGACTACCACACTCCCTTCTTCCTATCTTACAATCTCAGCTGGATTGTTCTGAAACCACATGCAGGTGGCTCCTAACTTTAATATCCTCTACACAATGACTATCATGATGTGTATGAGAGAAAATCCCACACCCCTCTGATTAAAATCGCTGGGGCGTCTGATGGGTTTCTGAGCAGCCATGAATGTGCAGTGCTAGAGAGGAAGAAGCTGAGCAGCTGCAAGTCTTCAGGTGCTTTTGCAGGAAGGAATGAGAGTCTGGGAATATGGGACATTTGGGGGAAATCTTGTTTGTCCTGTAGTGGGGTTATAGGCTTTTTTACCATGGTGTTAGCTGGGCAGACCCTGCCTTCAGGGCTTAAACATTCCACATTGGAGGCCTCTTCCAAAAGAATATAGTAGTGTTAGACCTGGTGCAAAGTAGCTTGTGGAGAGTAAAGGACACTTTTCACAGGTTATTGATAGGAGTTTCAAGACTTTTCAGTCTTTTCTGTCATTCCTCTCAGTACTATGTAGATTCTGTTCTTGCCTCTGCATCTTTTCTCCCTCCGAGAAGGCACAGTGTGGAAAAAGTGAAGCTTCCATTTATTGGCCAACCTAGATGTGCCATCAGGCCCAAGAAATCCTTTCTGCTAAATGTGGCCTCACAGTTGCTCAGGGCTCAGAAGAGGGAAGCTAGATCCATGGAAATCAGATATTTCAGGGTACCTACATAAAAGGCCTTTGGTTTATTAACCAGAGCTGCATCTCCTTGCTGTGTCATCTGGATGTGCTGCAACATCTAAAAAGCCTTCAAATGTACTTTCAAAAACTGTGTGGAATGAAAAATAAAAAATCTTCACGTGACATCTTCCAACAGCACTTAAAAACTTCCATTAATATTATGAATGAATTCAGCACATAATCTGCTGCTGAATCAAAACTTCCAGCACTGTATTCCAACTGCATTAAAAGCTGTACTTCCATTAATGTGAAGAATGAATCCAACATATAATATATTGCTGAATCAGAATTTATGCAACCGGTTAGTTAAGAGGCTACAGACAACTCCTATAACTCAAATATCTGAAGCCTGACCTAATGCTACAGCCACTGCAATTAAAAAGCCAGCAGTAGATATGAAAAGCACATCTATCTGTGGAGAAAAATCTATTTCTCTGAACAGTGATATGAACAGGAAGTAAAGAGGTTGGAAAAACGGGCTCTGAAAATAAAACAGTCACCTCTTTGATAAAACAGACTACTGTTGCAGCCTGTTTTCTTGGGAAGGTGACAAAGCATATAAAAAAATTAGTATTCCTATTTAAAATTTTAGTACCATCTTATTTTGCTTCTTCAAGGAAACATACAAGAGAAAGTACAATAAAAGTTTGAAAAAATACAAGAAGTTTAAGAGATAATACAATAATGTGTTCAGATTTTTCAAGACTTGCCTTCAGAACCCTGTTCTCTGAATGTCTGTGTCCCTTCCTCTTATATTTGTTTATTTTGGGAAAACCCCGAACTTGTGAGGTTTATTTCCTAATTTGTGAAGATGACTATTCTCTTCAAGCAAGACATTCTTCCTCTGATGGCAGGAATAACAGGTAGAGGAATCTTCAGAGATCTTAGCAGTTCTCTCCCAGTCCAAGAGACATAAGAACTTAAGAAGGCAGCAGCTCAGTTTTTGAGAGGCAGAGATCTGATGTGGTTAACAGGTTCCCTGGGAGAGGAGAGAGACCCTTTCAGGCTTACAGGACACAAGGGGTCCTAGCAGGCATTCCTCTTCCTTGAAACTGGGACCTGCATTTGCAAATTCCCTCCCCATGCAACAGTTAGTGTCTTGGAGGGAAAGAGAAGGACCTTGGGTGTTCTGATTTATACTCTTCTTTCCTCTCTCTTCCTCTCTCTCAGCAAAGTGCTGTCAGTGGTGACAAGTACCTGTATTGTCCCTCCTATGAGATGGCAATATATAATTCTACCTAAAATTAGCCATTACAGTTTCACTTCTGCTTCAATGAGGCTGAATTTCACTAACAGGTTTATTGCCAAGCTTGATATCTTGGGAATTAGGATTACTCCGTCTCTGTCTTTATTATCAGCCCCATCATTTCAGGCCCCATCTATAACCTTCCTTGCTATTAATTTCACCTTTTTGTTACCATTCTATAACATCATTTACATTTTTTGCATTTCCTTTCCTATTTTTACTAATGCAAAATTGCTTTATCATTCATTTAATATTATCAGTCTTCTTCCATCCAGAGATTTAATTTCAGCTAGTCTTGGTCTTCTCAGAAGTGCTTAGACATTCTCAGTCACAGGCAACTGAGGATGTGCAGTTCCTTGCAGGCTCAGACCCAGACATGAGAGGAACTTCTGTGCTCTCTAGATGTATTAAACTAATTGCTTTGACTTCCATAGACTTATTGTGGGTTCAAAGGGCAACAACAGGGCATCCTATTTGAGAATTTCAAGGGAGATGAGGGAGCACGGGAGAGCCTGGGAGCAGGTTTCAATTATTTTATTAGACAAAGGGTTAAGAGTCATGCTTGGGAGGAGAGATGAGTGTTTCTTGACATGGGATTTGGAGTGTAGCAAGGAGGACTTGAGGGCTTTTTGATCTGGCATCTTTCTCACGTATTATCTCACTTTTCTGAAAAAGAAAAATGAAAAAAGGGAAAAGGATGGAAACTGTCTCCTAGGCTGGAGGTCTTGTAATGAATTCTGACGCCAAAAGGAGCTTACAAAACACTTGTGTGGATACAGCTACCAAATCCTGGGGCAAGCAAAAATTCATGCTAAAATGATAAGGAGCCTTGTTCACTGGGAACCTGTCCCCTGTCCTGATACCTCTAGCAATGAATTAGGAAACAAGTTTCCATGTTTTGGACAGGCTTATGTATTAAGAGTTACTGCCTGGAAAGGCCATTAAGAAAATAACTGCAGTAAAACTGTGAATCAATTATGGAAGAATATCTGAAATACAATTTTAGTTTATAGATGCTTTCAAGCAATAAAGCATGATGAGTTAATTCTCTTATGCCTATTTCTAGAGCTGCAAAGATGAGATTAGAACTTGCAGATTTCTGGCACCTTGTCTGTGCTGAGTCCACAGACAATTTAAATTCTACAGCATTTACTGTGCTAATGCATGGAACATGGTTAGTGTTTTAATACAACTGTTCCAGACTTCTGTTTCCCCACTTTACATATTATAGTCTCACATTATGAACCACAAATAACCACTGTAGAGGAAAAATTTACTGTGAAATAATAGAAAAAAACCAACAACTAAACAAAGAAACAGAACTCCTATAATTTATGTAAATTGCAAAATATTGAGTGTAACTGGCTATCTGTTCAGTGGCATCCCATAGCATGAGCCTGGAACAAATGCCTTTTCTGTTTACATCTTTTTAGGCAGCTTGGTATGTCGGTAGTCATTTGAATGAAGTCGACTGCTTAGCCTTAAAAATAGGGAGTTTTAAAGGAACTGCTTAATGTAACACCTGGGACCGAATTGTAAAACACATGAAAAATAGTACAGCAACAACTATAACTTTCAGTAGTTTTTATCCAAAGTTGCTTTCAGAACAAAGGCTACAAAAGAGTCATTTCAAGAAATACACCTCAAGAGAGAAGAGGTACATGAAAAACCACAGAAGGGTGAGCTGGATTCAAACCCCAGTCTCATACTTATAATGAAAAGTGAGTAAATCCAGTGTATTCTCCAAACACTCACGATATGAATCACTGTGTCCATGAGTAGGTGTTAAACAGAGTACGATAACGATTTAGCTCTGTTCCTACCACCTACACCACAGCAGTATTTGAATACTACAGAATTGTTAGTGGATTTTGTCTCTCCAGTGTTATTCCCCCTCCTCCTCCTAAGGCAGGGAAATAACCCTTCTCACAGGTAAGTAGGTGTGAAGCCTGACAGAGAAAATAGGGTTTGCTGGAATGGGTTATGTGCATGCCTGGGTGCAACCCCACTGGTGTGGTTTGCCCATCACTGCCAGCACCTACAGGCATGATTACATGACCTGCATAAGGCCACACAAAAAGTTGATCCAGAAACTGAACTTTCTGAGCCAGTGCTGAAGTCTTCTTGCAGAACTGATTTTCTAAATAATGTAATTCTTTCTAACAGAACTAATTCCTTTGCCTAGTCCTATGGAGAGTAGTCATAGGGTTTGGTCTCTGTGCAATAAATACATGGTCCTGAAAGGGATTCCTTTATGGACACGAGGAAATTTAGAGCCTTAGAAAGTCTAGGAGAGCATCTTTTGAGGCCTTCCCCTGGAAAGTCTTGTGTATACTGTCTCTGTATTCCATATAGCATTAAACATGAAACCTTCCTTTGTGAATTTTTCTAGTGAAATCTTCATATGATGAAAACACTGAGGACATGATGGCTACTCCTATACCATAGAATATTAAACATTACCTTCTTTTTTTTCCTACTGCTATGCCTGTTAAAATTGGATCTATTAATCCCTTCACTGGGTAGTGAAATTTCATGTTCCATAAATGTTAAAGTGATTCAGAATCCATGGACCACTACACATGAAAATTTTATTTTCTTTCTTTTATTTGATATGCTGTCAAAACAAGGAAAACTAAAAGGTTTCATTCAAAAAACATTGGAATGGGATGTTTGGACAATACCAAGAGTACCCACCCTTCCCCCTTTGGTTTGTTTGCCAAAATAAACTTAAGCCAAACTGATGCAGTTCAGTGAAAGGTATTTGGCTTGCGGGAGTTACATCTTCTGACAGCAAATGGTTCCAACAACAGTCCAGGCTGCATTTTCCAGCAAGTTTTTGGTGTGTAGAACCTCGAAACCCTTGCAAGGTGGTGGCTTTGAGAGACTTGTGGATACTCTGTAATCCTTTTTCAAAGGTGCCCTCTTTCTATGCAGCCTCTAGATAGCTGGTGAGTGGTCATAGCATTAAGAGCTGTGACTGTTACAGCTCTGCCTAAATCAGAAGTGTGGATGGGGGGAACATGAGGATATAGAACTACACTCCTTAGCCAGACCAGTGATTTGTCATTCCATGTTCTCTCTTCAAGAGTAACAGTAAAAGCAGTCATTTAAGGAGACTTAAGTGCAAGCTTGGCCATTGTCTGCAGTCCATACCCCTTGTATTCCCTGAGCATCAAAATCTTCCTGCAGTGGCAAATACCAGAAATCCTCTATGTGTTTTGTAAAGAAGCAATTTATTTTGTCTGTTTTAACCTGATCTTATATTGGTTTGATCAAGCACCCCTGTTGCTCAAGTTACAGGTCTTGGTGAAAACTGTTCTGCCTTTACCTGAGGAAGTGCTGTGTGCAGCCAGTGGAGGTGGATGAGGAGAGAGGAGGAAAGAGCATGACAGGGGCTTCTTACTTCTCTGACTCCCTGATCAGAAAGTTGTATAAAACTATGTCTGTTAGTAGATTAAGTAAACTAAAGCTCTAGCAGAAGCCAAGTAACACCCTCTTGGTAGCTATGTCCTGTCCCTGAAGGCTAGTTCAGCATTTATGAATTCCAGAATAAGGGAACCAAATTAGTGGCTCAAATGTGGTCATTCACTGCCTGCATGAGAGCATGTGGGCTCTCTGCCATGTACAGAAACCTTGTCTGGTACTTAGCCTATATTTTCCTTTCTTTAGAATTATTTTTGTATTTGCAAGCATAAACCCATAGACCAGACTAAGTAAGTAAGTAAGTAAGTAAGTGTGTGCTTTCCTTTCTTGATTTTCATTTTCTTTGTGTATTTATCTTGTCTCATCCTAAGCTGTCACTATGTCAGGTCATGCAGTACAAGGGGTTTCTTTAGCTTGTTCTCTATTCTCTAGATTCTCCCCATCCTATGGCAATTTTAGTTGTTTTTACTTCACCCTGATTTCCCTGAATAGGATTTGTCTCTTGGCTGTCTCATGTATGTTTTATTTCAAGAGACGTTCGGTGTCTGGTATTTCTCAGCTCTCTGACTGGTTTCTCTTAAGGTCCGTGAAGGTTTCTAATTCCAGAGACGCCCATATTTTTTTATAGTCTCACTGCTTGAAGCACAGGCCAAGAGACAAAACAGAAATAAAATCAGATACACGCCTGTGAACTACCATCCCGTTAGTGGCTTTATGCAACTGTCTTCTATTAGGGGCTTCATGCTGCTGTTACCAGAGATGTTTCTGAATCAAAACCTTGGAATTAAAACTGTGGAGCCCCGGGGGGAAGGGAGTTGCTCTAGATCTGAAATCTTATGCTGGGTCCCTCCAGCTTCTCTCCGCCGGTTTCCTTTGAGGCGCGTTTTGTTGGGAACTAAAACGCCTCAAAAGATGCAGTGTTAGTGCCCTCTTGTGGGGGGAAAACGGAGACGAGGTGCGGGAAAAGCTGTGACACAGCACTGGGACAATGTTTAAAGCAGATTAGATTGGCAAGAGGTGGAAATGGGGAGTTCGCTCGGCTATGCAAAAGACTTATTTCAAGGTTTTACCGATGCCTACCAGAGGAGTGTTGGCCAAATGAGATTTGAACAGGTTGCCTGCGGCAGGTCTGCTGACCTCCCAGCCGTGGTGTATTTCCCATTCTTTTTTCCTGCAGTCAGGCATCTCCTAGCGAGTTATCCAAGATGTCTTCGGTTTCTTTCTGCATTTAATAGTTCTGGTTTTAGTTGTTTGAGGAAAACGCCCATGAATGGTGAATCGATTCTTGATACAAGAGATTGTCTGTGGTAATCTGTGGAAAAGAAACAGTTGCATCTCTCGGCTGTTCGATTCCACTTTCTTTCAACAGAGGAAAGAAGTCTGTGAGCCAGCAGAATCCAGCATCAAAAGATATTAATGGGATAGAGAGAAGCTTATTAAATCAACATTAAGTAGCAAACAAGTCATAAGTTTACATCTAAAGCCTTCTCCCAGGCGTTATCATTATAAGATTTCACTGGATGCTTTTTTCTGGCTTCAAGGGTTCTTGAAGATTTCAAACCCCTGGCTTAGTTCATTTACAGGTGATAACTATACTTCTTTAGGCAGGTCCCAGGCTCCACATTTCAAGTTCAGTTTACTGAGTGGGCTGTATTTTCAAGAAGAGTCCTCAAACCTATGCTAGATCTCAAGATTACTTGTAATTATTCATAAGCAATAGCTGTACTGTATGACCAATCACCAGGGTAATGGCATGGAAATCAGCATTGTAGTTCTAAACTAGCTCTGAATTAGATCTGAAACTATTTACAGCAGACGCCAGGGAAAAGTAATGTCTGCCCTTACAGTAAATAGAGGATGCCATTTCTTGAACAGAAAGACAGAAAGAATTCTTCGTGCAGGTGGCATGGGAAATGATGTATGACATTTCAACAATCACTTGCTACCTTTTTCTTAGCCCTGCATTAAAGATATAGTGTGTTTAAGACAGGAACCTTCACCAGGCACTCAAAGACTCCCATTGTGAAATGGAAGGAGATGGGAGGGCAGAAAGAAAAGAAAGAAAAGAAAAGAAAGAAAGAAAGAAAGAAGAAAGAAAGAAAGAAGAGGCAAACTATCATGCTGCTGTCAAATCTTCCAACCCCATCTTCTGATCTTGAAGGGGTTGTTTTCTCCCCAGTTCTTCTTTTTTATTTTCAGTAGCACGTATTCTGCAGTAAGGTTAGAGGAGCAAATCAGGTCTACCCTTTCTACCTCTGCTCTTTTCTATGGGATGGGTTCTGCCACAAACTTTCTCCCAAGGATGGTCACCTTTTGGCATCCAGTTTTTTCCAGCCATCTCCATCTCATTATCAATTATATACAGACCTTCTTCATAGCATTTCACTACAAATGTCAATGTCTTGTAGCATCCTTATCTGCAGAGTGATGTGTGTCAAATCTGCCTTATCACAATCTGCCACCAGGGGTTTTTGCATGTGTAACTTTCATTATAGCTGACGAGAGTGATATATGCAAATCTACCACATAGCAAGCAAAAAGCCTGCCTGTTTTAAAGGATGTGATTTGTGGAAATACCCTCTGTATACCACAGTGAAACCCACATAAGATTGAAATAACAATACCTATTAAACGTCAAATATGCTATGCCAAAATGAAGACTATTAAGGCTGATTTACAAACCAATTCTTAGGTCTGTCTCTGGTCCATCTTGGGCCAAGTAAGAGAATATTCTATAATTTCAGGGTTCAGATAATTAGATGGACAAGCCAAGAGCCATCGCAGACAGTAGCAGCTGTATTGTGTTACTTGAGATGTTACAGGATGAAACATAAAAGAAAAAATTGAAGGAACTCAGGGAAGGACTTAGTGAAAATTTGAACCAAACACTAAAATTCTGCACAGGACCCCAGAGGAAGTGAGTTTGATTCAGCTTGTCACCAAACACTCACTCAGAGTCAGCATGCCACACAGTACTCTGGCCACAGAAATGGTTTTACTGGCAAAGAAAGAAAATGTATGTAACAAGGCACAACATACATTGTTCATATCCATTAAACACTTGTGAAACTCTCACATTAGCTGCTGACTAAAAGCTTCCCAATTTGTAATTGGCTTAGGCTGAATTGACACAAATGGTGTCAGTCTGGTGCCATGTGTGTGGGAGTGCATCAAGGCACAGACCGAATTTACAGGATATGAGGCAGCAGGCAGTTGGGTATCAGAAAACAGAATTAGGACAGGAGCTGTAATCTGTTATAAATATAAATTGTTTGGCTCTTTTCCAGGGCTTTTTAGTCATGAATTTGCTTTCTGCATCCAGTTCCCACAAACTTCCTGTTCCTCTCAGGCAAGTTTCAGAGCCAAAATCTGATCCTCATTTATTCCTTTGTAAATTCCTATTTCTTCATCTGTAAAAAGAGGAAGGACTGCTCTCACACCTTGCATTTTGCCTGCTCATCACAGAAACAGACATGCCCTGTGCACGTGTCAGTGAAATCTTAGCTGGTGTCTCTATTTGCTAATACAGTCCAAGCAGTGGATCAGTACTCACAGAAGATTTGATCAAGTTCAAGGTGCAGTCCCAAATTCCAAACATTGACAACAAGAGAGCCATGTAGCACTGGCATATGTACAGTAATTCAGAAATGAGACTGACCAGAAGGATTTACCCACACAAATAAAGGTTCAGGAGTTTAACTCTGAAAGTGATCAACCAGTAAAACAAACTTTCAAAAAAAGTGGTGGGATTTCTCTATTTCTTGATGTTTTGAAATAAGTCTGCAGTTCTATTTCTGGATGTCATATGTTAATCCAACACAACTTTTTGTCTTCCAAGCAGAGACAGGCTAGAGAAATTCTACATTCCATCCATTTAAAGAAATCAAAATAATTCAGTTAATGTGGTAAACCTTTCAAGTCACTCAGGTCTAAACAGGGGAGACAAAACATAACGGAGACTCAGAATGAAGAACATACGGGAAACATTCTCACATGAACCTGTCAAAGACCAAGCAAAAATTTGCTTCAGACTAATAGCAACTTAGAGTCTCTATTTCCAACAGACACCATTTTAATCATAAAAGCAAAGAGAGACCATATTTGCCCAAAGTAATGCAGTCTCCTTCTCAATGTCTGTGTGCTTCTTGCTCCCCTTAAATACGTAACAAAGTGCATTTGCAAAGACACCTTTCATTTTGAGTTAAGACTATGAAGAATTTAGAGATTAAAATGTATGTTTTTCTGTAAACAAGTAACAAGAATTCAACAACAAACCTGAGTAGATTTTAAACCTAGATTTTTCAAATGAATCTTTCAAATTTCACTGAAGAAAATACCTTAGAAGTACTATCTAAAACATCTTTACTGTTCAGCCATATTTATTAGGGGAATGAACATATATGAGTATAATTTGGATTCGTGTACCTGAAACAGATATTTTAATCTTGAAAGTCCTGTTAACTGAGAGGAAAGATGACTACATTTCAAAATCAAAACTGGGACACTTTTGCATTGACGTGTTTTAGGATTATGAAATGTTTCTGTGAAAGAGAGAGGTTCTTCTTGTAAAAAATTAGTATATTGTTACACACTAGAAAACCTTGGATGTGGCAGTGATGTACACCTCTTTTTGCTAAGTATTTCCAATAGTTTAATGTCTGATTTGCAGTTTTCTCTCAGCATTGAAAATCCCTGTTAACATTTACTCTCTGAAAAGGCACAACTTAATGAGGACTAGGCGTATCTGCTTTTTCTCTTGCTTCCAAATACTAATCATCTCATCAGAAACCCAGTGTCTTTATCATTTATGATAAAGACAGAACACTGTGTCTTGGGGAAATACGATGTAGCCACCTATTTTGAAAAACTTGATGTGAGAAGATGAGGACGAAAATATTTTCCTGCACAGTGAGGGAACATCATACAGAATCTGGGCTTGCACCAACAAAAAAATTCAGAGTCTATGGGCATTTTACCAGAGAACTCACATATGCTGAATTGGCCCACAGTTGGTACAAGTAAGAATGGTACTATTAATTTGGCCAGTATTACCTCAGTTTGAAGGCTAGCAGAATCTGGTATGTAAAGATTTTTCTTTCTGAGAAAGCCAGAAGGAAAGATATAGAGAGAAATGGGTTATTATGTATTAGTGCATTACAGAGTTCTTTGTTTGAAGTGATTTTCCCTGTGTTGTTTCTATGAAAGACCATAATCAATTGGCTGGTTTTGTCAAGATCTTTACTTGTGAATGGAATATTATAAAATGTTCTCTTTTGAAATAATTCAAGTTTGAAAAATTCTAGTTGAATAATTTCTTCTCAAACAGTAATGCCTGTGCTCTATTTATGAATGACTCTGCCCAGATGATTTGTGCTCATTTATGTCATTGCTTATTGGTATCAGCCAGACAAAGATTCTTCATGCAAGGACCTCACGAGTAGCAGAAAATTATAAACCTTTGAAGAAAGCATCTTTGTTTTAGTACTTTCCAGAAGGTGCTTGAGAGAATCTGAGATGAAAAGTTAGAAAATAGATTTCTCTCTTTCTGGAGTGAGACTTGAAGGATTGCTGAGAGATGTTGGGATGAAGCAGGTTCTAGGTAGCTGGAATTAAGGACTGGAATACACAGCTAGTGGGCAGGTGCTAGGATGAAAGCTTGATTTCCCTTCTTTTCCATAGCACTGGCTTTTAAGGAACAGGCTTTACAAGGACCCTCTGCTCTGTCTCACAGTCCCCTTGGAGGCAGATGGTTTTCAGGAGTGGGCATTACTTTGTAGGTCTTTGCTTGGAAGCAATAGAATGAGGAAGGTCTGCTCCATGAGCCTGGCTCCCATCTATGGGGCTGTGTACAGAACTGAACATGAAATACTTAACAAGTAGTGCATGAAGGAGCCATCAACTACAGGCTGAGAAAAGCTGGTTTGTGTCTGTTCTAAGTTATGTATCAAGTCTTGTTCTGGATGCTTTGGTAGTGATATTTAGGAAGCTACATCTGCAGTTTCTAAACTGTGATGAGTCTTAAATTGGTACCTTGACAAAAAACTGAAGGACAATGCTTTCTGAGGGAGAGCCAGTATTGCCTCCTCACTAAAACCAGCTCTGTAGAATAAATTATCTCTACTAGGATGTCCTAGAGGCCACTGAATTTCAGAACAAATTTCTTCAGGGCTCAGTTATACTGAGCTGAATTTTGGAATAGAGAAAAGTATACAGAAAAAACACAGTAAAATATCTTTTGTGAGTTACTTGTCACAGTACTTCATGGCCATATATTTTAGTTCTTGCAGACTGCTGTTATGTGAGAGCATTTCAGATTGCTGCAAAGTACCATTCTGCCATGAGGTCACAGCTGCCAAAATTGCCTATTTCTGCAATGTTTCAAGAGTGTTTGTCATGTCATTATTTCCTACCTACAGGTAGAAGAAGATGCTGTAAGAAAACAGGAATTAAAAGAACAGTTGGTACTGACAGGCTGAGAAAGCTGGGGCTGTTCAGCTTGGAGAAGAGAAGGTTGTGTGGAGACTTTATAGGAACCTTCCAGTATCTGAAGGGGGCCTGCAAGGAAGCTAGAGAGAGACTCTTCATCAGGAACTGTAGTGACCTGACAAGGAATAATGGGTGCAAACTGTGAGGGGAAATTTAGGTTAGATATGTGGAAGAAATTCTTTATGGTGAGGGCAGTGAGGCACTGGCACAGGTTGCCCAGAGAAGCTGTGCATGCCCATCCCTGGATGTGTTCAAGGCCAGGTTGGATGGGGATCTGAGCATCCTGGTCTAGTGTAAGGTGTCCCTGCCCATGGCAATGTTGTTGGAAGTAAATAATCCTCAAGGTCCCTTCCAATTCAAACCGTTCTTTGATTCTATGACCCAAGAGAAAGAGAAGGAACAAAATGCAACAGCAGAGTAAGAGGGTGTGGGGCGGTCATGGTATGGAGGTTAGTGCAGGGAATGTGTTACAAAATGTGGATATTGTATTGTGCAAATAAGTCTGTCAGGGAAGCACTTTTGTACCAAATTAACATGGCAAGAAAATGATGAGACAAAATTCCCCAGACAGTCCTGCTAATAAGTCTTATCTTTGTTCTTAAGGAGCTTAAAGCAGTTTACTTTCCATGCTTATGTAAGCCATTTGTACTAGTGAATCAGAAGTGCATGCTCCACATCCTGTTACCTTCAGATCTGCCTTAATAGCCACAAGCTGTGTAATGCCAAGACATACTTCTATCTTAAAGAAGGAAAAAAGCCCTGAAGGTCCTTTTGATCTAAATTGAATCTCATTCAAATCTATACAAACCCTTATGTCTGTGGCACGTAATACACCTCACGGCCTCGTTCCATTGCATTCACACAGATATCCTGTGGTTTCCTTGTCTTTTTTACGATCAAGTAACATGAATATATTGCTGCCTACCTTCTTCTGATAATGTCAATACCGCATTTTCCTGTTGCACAAACAACTTTTTCAGGCTGATTTTGTCTAAAGGCCTGAGCCCAGCAGAAAGGAACAGAATGTGAGGGTTTCTTAAACATCCTACTACACCACTTTGAGAGTTTGTTCTAAATGCTGCATCCTAAACTTATGTGTTGGGATCAAAGTGAGGTAAAGGAATGATACAAGGAGCTGCTCCATATCTTCTTACAGCTCTGACACCATCAGTATCCTCCCAAAGATGTGGGTTACTTTGGGTTTAATTAGAGTAGTAAATTCATGCTCCTTGTGCACCCACTTGAGAAAATCTCTAGTAATTCCATGATGGGTGGCTTGGGCCCAGACTCTCAGCCTCCATGTTAATTTTGGCTCTGTTCTTGTCCTTGCATGGGAAGAGGACAAGCTGGTGGCTGGCACACTCATGTTTTATGGCTGTGGGCAACACAAAAGTGATTGGCTCAAACCCTTTGGTTCAAGAACTGGGGGCTGTTCTGGGGCACAGCTGGCAGAGGCAGCAAAGCCACAGTCAGAAGCACTTTCCTGCTGTCAGTTTGGCTGTTCCCAGTACAGAAAGGTCACCCAGTCCCTGGCAATGGTCACTGCACCATTTTTCGCTTCTCCCAGTTAGAAAATGTGACAGTTGGCTGCAGCTAAAAGCCAACATCCATTAGCTGTCCATGATAGGAACAGGATGAGTTAAAACAGAAGCATCTCTATATCATACAACTGTTCTGATAAGTTTCAGCAATTTACTACTGCAGGTAGCATTGATGTCACTGGAATAGTGACTCAGTTTGTGTGATTTTTGAGTCACCTGAGCTGAAACTGGCAATGTGTGTGCCAGTAAAGCCTGTTTCAAATTTGGTTTGCAGTGATCTGAGCACATTCCCCCCTCCCCCACTCCAAAAGTAGATTGAAACTGTCATCCGATAAAATCAAATGATGAGCCACCCTGAGAAGAGAGCTAGACCAAGACTTCCCCAGGTCTCACTTAATATAAAGACTTAAATAAATGAATAAATCCATATAAATCCATGGTAGCACACTCACTACAGCAGCTTTTCCCCTGTTTCAGTTTTCTGGATTGAAAGCAAGGTCCAGATCCTGCCCCTAAATCTCCCACTCATTTTCAGGCAGAAGCTGTCTGCTGTTAATAAGCAAAACAGCTTCCTAGAACCTGGGGGAATGGGGTGAGCTGTGTCTTACATCATCTTCCTCCCTGGTGTGTCATATTGAGCAAGGCACAATCCTGCTCCCTAGGCAAGAGCACACCTGCAGCTGTGTGTGGTTTGCTGTGGGCCAGACTCCAGTGAGGTCAGGCTGTGGTGCTGCTGAGAGCTGGGTGCTGGGTGGTGTGGGAGCCTGGCCACCAACTCGCCTCACTTTTCCTTTGGTCATGTTGGAGCTGAGGTTTATGCGTCTTAAACAGCAGAGATTCCTTCAGTGACCTAAACTCCAAATGCACATGTGGGAGCAGAAACTTATTGCCATTGAAAATAGCAATGGAGAGACACAGGTAGGGCTGAACTAAATCTCTGACAGCTGTCAGTAGGAGCACATTCTCAGTAGGTCCAGACTGCTTTTAAGCACTCAGCTGAAGTCCTTCAGATAGGAGCCCTGAAACCAGCCTGTAATCATTGCCAGTGACACTCATCAGCAGGACCAGACATCCTTTGCTGTTGTTGTGGGGCCCATTTCCAGCCACTGCCTTAGAGCTACTAGGTCTTAAACATCCTTTTCAAAGTCCTCCCCTAAGGAAATGAAGAGAAAATGAAGGAGAAAAGTGAAAGAAAATAAGAAGGGAAGGGCCTTCCTTTACCAAAGGGGGCTATATGAATGTGCTGGAAATCAAACAAACCTTGAAAAAGGTTATTAACAGATGTAGGCCAGTGACATTTTCAAAGCAGATGGAGTTATTAGAAGGCTTGAGAACAAGCTGCCAAGTAAAGGATTACCAGGGGAAACTGTTGTCTCTTTTTACTTTCAAGAATTAATAAAGCCAACAGGGGCAGGGTTTACATAGTTGAAACTCCTACAGCTGTAAAAGGAGTAAAGTAAGTAGAGAAGAGAGACTCTGAGCTGGGTTAGACCATTGTGAGACAGGTCAATTTTGCCATACTGATGATGTGTTGTTGCAACAGCAGATAGGGAGTGAAGCTTGCAAGCAAGTAATCAGCAAGAGAAGTAGCTGAGGTGGAGTGCTAGCTTCAGCAGCTGGATGGAGTCTCAGAGGTGTGTGAGGTTTGGACAGAGATGCTTTCAGAAGACAATATAAGCAATGTGAGCCTTTACTCTACTCTGTGCAGCAAAGCCTATGCTGGATTTTGCCCATAAATTGTTAGCTCAGGTTTTACAATCCCATCAGCTAAATCCTTGAAATTTTCACATTCTTGGGAAGAGTGGAAATAAACTACCCCCACAGCTGGAACAATATCTCTGAAGAAACTGCTTTTTAGATCTCCGGAGGGAGGTAAAAAATGGGCATAATTTATGCTGCTCTGCTATTATTCATCCCTTCAGGAATTATTGTTCCACATGAGCAAAGGTAGGACAAGTAGGCTAAGTTGCCTGAGGTACTGCTGAGCAGTGAACAGATGGTTGGGAAAAAGATCTATAACAGTGCTTAAATTTTTTTTTCCAGGGATAGTAAACTAGCCCCTATTTAAAGTAATTTTGCTGAGGGGGTGCTCATGAATTCCTCTTCACCACAGAGATTCATAAAACATCCCTCTGGTGCATATACATGGACATTGTAGTGCTTGTTGCACTTGGGAGATTTTTCTATACCTGGGTTGTGCTTTTTACCCCTTCAAGGAAAGAAAAGTCCTGTTTATTGTTGATGTAGAACAATTTGCATTAAGTTCTTGTGAGTTATGCTGACACCAATAAGGGCAAATACGGCCATGGTAACATTCCTTCTTGGTAAAATAATGGTCAAGCTAAACCCTAGGTTATCAGAAAGCCTTTGGATTTTGAATAAGAATGGTTATTCATGTGGTGAGAGTTCTGAAAACTCTTTCACATGCCAGAACTATTGCACAATCTGTCCGTCAGTGGGTTCCTGATTCACTGTCATGAGGGTGATATGTGTGGGGCATGTATCTGACATCCTGTCTCACAAGATTGTACCTGTTCTGAGAAAGAGCCTAGAGATTGCTAAGACATGTAATGGTAGAACATTTAGAATATGGTGGATTTCATCCTCTCAGGGAAGTGTTTGAGCCTGATATGTAGAAAAAAAAAATTAAAAAGAAAAAAAAAATAAAAGAAAAAGAAGAATTTACTTCCCATTATACATACATGTTCTGCTAAACCCTTTGGAAATGAGGTCAAGACCTGGCACCCACCATTTGTGAGGAAGAAGTAGCTGAGAAAAAAGATGAGGAACTTCCCATTGGTAGTAGAGACTTATGGTAAATATGGCTCTTATTCACTGTGGTTTTGAAGTGTGTGTCGAAGTCTGAGCTAGAATCGTGTAAAAACACATGCCCTGATTATTTCCCCAAAAAAGGATATCCCTAGAAGCCAGAGGCCACAGTAGTTGAGCTTTCTTTATACAAGCCACAGAGTCCCTGTCAATTTTTAGCATTCAGAAATGGTCCAGGCAGTGTACTTCAGACACACAGAGAAACAATCACAGAATCACAAAATAAACTAGGTTGGAAAAGATCTTTGAGATCATTGAGTCCAACCTGTGACCTATCATTACCTTATCAGCTAAACCATGGCACTGAGTGCCTCATCAAGTCGTTTTATAAACACTTCCAGGGACAGTGACTCAACCACCTCCCTGGGCAGCCCATTCCAATGCCAAACCACTCTTTCTGTGAAGAGTTTTTTTCTAATATCTACCCTAAACTTCCCCTGGTGCAGCTTGAGGCTGTGTCCTCTCATCCTGTCACTGATGGCCTGGGAGGAGAGACTGACCCCCACCTGGCTAGAACCTCAGAGTGATAAGGTCCCCCCTGAGCCTCCTCTTCTCCGGGCTAAACACCCCCAGCTCCCTCGGCCACTCTTCTTAGGGCTTCAGGGTGTACCAGGCCCTTCACCAGACTTGTTGCTCTCCTCTGCACACATTCAAGCATCTCAACATCCTTCCTAAACTGAGGGGCCCAGAACTGGGCACAGTACTCAAATAATGTATGCCTAGTTCTGGTGGGAAGAAAATCCCATGCTGGTCTCATTAGGAACTCTGTTTTGCAGGAGCAGGTGACCAAATGTGGGAGGGAAAATCGATTAAATTCACAGGCCACAAGTTTCCCCATAGCAACTGCATCACCTTCCTAAACCTCTTTAACTCTGTCCTTCAGTGCATGAGAATTCTCAGTGTTCTCTTTGAGATATATGACAGCCACTGTACTGATGGGGTTGAATATGTTTGTCCCTCTCTGACAGCTGCCTGGGGGAAGCTACAGTGCCATGTTTCAGGTATTTCAAAATATAAATCTACACCTGGCCGTGCAGGGACATACCAAGACTATGTATTGGTAAGGCTCTGAATACTGTTTTCCTATCCTGAAATCTTTCTTCTCCTTTATAAGATTTCCTTCATCACTGATCTCTTCCTGTTGAGGAATCAGGCTCTCCTCAAAATACTAACATCTCCTAGGCAGCAATTAAGAACCCTGTTCTGTGGATCACAAGTTTTAACCCTGTTATTCTTCTAGAAACTCTTCTTCTTCCCAAGCATCATGTCTGCAATGCCATACTATTCCTCCCTCTGTGAAGGACCACAGTAATGAAGTTTTTCATAATGGCAAAAAACCCTGTGGCAATAGGCTTTACAGCCTTCAAATCCCACATCCTGTGGAGGGGCAAGGAGGGAGGGGGTTGCCGTTTTTCATAGCAAAGAATTTGATTGATGAACCAAAGGCCCAGAGGCTTTGTGCTCAGCAGATTACCCTCCCTAGGGTGCACTGCTCAAGTCCACATTGTCTTTCCCCTCATGAAACTGAAATAACCCCAGGAATTGTTAACATGGGGCACTATAAGAATATAGCTCACCAACGTTGTTCCTGTAAATCTTTTTCCAGCAGTTGACAGACATCAATCATCCTCTCATTTGTAATGTTCTTCCCATTCTGGAATTATG